>CM053588.1:120847291-120889176 GCA_028646515.1 Pseudochirops corinnae | reverse complement strand
ACATATACATTTATATTCCCTTCAACTATCCTCATACTGAGAAAAGTTTCATAGGTTACAATTACTGTTTTTCCATGTAGGCATGTAAATAGTTCAACTTTGATGAGTTCCTTATGATTTCTTTTCCCTGTTTACCTTCTCATGCTTCTCTTCCTTCTTGTATTTGAATGTCAAATTTTCTATTCAACTCTGGTTTTTTCATCAAGAATGCTTGAAAATCCTTCACCTCATTGAATGGCCATATTTTCCCTGAAACATTATACTCAGTTTTGCTAGGTAGGTGCTTCTTGGTTTCAATCCTAGCTCCTTTGACCTCTGGAATATCATATTCCCATCCCTTCCATCCCTTAATGTAGAAGCTGCTAGATCCTGTGTTATCCTGATTGTGTTTCCACAATATTCAAATTGTTTCTTCTTGGCTGCTTGTAATATTTTCTCCTTGATCTGGGAACTCTGGAACTTGGTTATAATATTCCTAGGAGTTTTCTTTTGGGGATCTTTTTCAAGAGGTGATCGGTGAATTCTTTCAGTTTCTATTTTGCCCTCTGATTCTAAAATATCAGGGCAATTTTCCTTGAGAATTTCTTGAAGGAGATTTCTAGGTTCTTTTTTTTATCATGGCTTTCAGGTAGTCCAGAAATTTTTAAATTGTCTCTCCCGGATCTGTTTTCCAGGTCAGTGGTTTTTTCAAGGAGATATTTCACATTGCCTTCTATTTTTTCATTTGTTTGGATTTGTTTAATGATATCTTGATTTCTCATGAAGTCATTTGCTTCCATTTGCTCCACTCTAATTCTAAATGGAATTATTCTCTTCAGTGAGCTTTTGAGATTCTTTTTCCATCTAGCAAATTTGGCTTTTTAAGGCATTCTTCTCCTCATTGGCTTTTTGGGCCTCTTTTGCCATTTGAGTTAGTCTGTTTTTTAAGGTGTTATTTTCTTCAGTCAGGCTGTTGACTCTCTTTTCATGATTTTCTTGCATCATTCTTATTTCTCTCCCCAATTTTTCCTCCACTCCTCTTACCTGATTTTTCAAAATCCTTTTTGAGCTCCTCCATAGCCTGTAATCAGTTCATATTTTTCTTGGAAGCTTTTAGTGCAGGAGTTCTCACTTTGTTGTCTTCCTCCCATTCCATGCTTTGATCTTTTTTGTCCCCCAAAAAGGAATCTAAAGTTGGATTGTTGTGCTTGCTTTGCTTCCTTTGCTTGTGTAGCAGGAATTGCCTGTGAACTTTAGTGTGCAGCAGGAACTGCCCGGAGGACTGGACAAGAACCTGGGAGCTGTCTGCCTCTGAATCCAGGTGACTGTTTGGTGTATTCAGGTAGGAGCTGGGACCATGGAATGGAATCCAGGGAATCTGAGAGACCATTCCAAGTCAAGATGAAGAAAAGGCCTCTCCTTGGATATTGTGATGTGATGAAATTGAAGTTTACTAGAGACTGAGGGGTGGATGGTTTGTGTAATTTTCTAATGATTGCATTTAGTGATTAACCATACTTAATGACTAATTGCTAGATAAGTGACTGATTAAGTTAACTTATGATAGCCCCATGAGTGGAAGACTGACTATTGTATTTTGAGATGACTGAATGACTGAGTTAGGAGGCAAACCTCCTTAGGGATACTAGATGATTGTTCTTTTGTTCTTTATTCTAAATACTGTGACCACTTTGGTGAAAACTATGTGACCATTTTAATGATAAGCTGTTGTAAACACTATATTGTGATTTTCTGTGATAAAATGTAATGTTGTATATATTGTATCTTGATTTGTTGTGAATGTTTGCCTATATTTGTTATGGAATAAATAGAGTGTTCACTATACTGTGTAATCAGAATGTGCATGGCATTACAGCTTGCTCATGTTGCCACTCAATTACTTGACTTTTGAGCTCTTTGCCACAGGAGAACTCTGCTTCGAGAGGCGAGAGGTTTGTCCCAAATTGCTGGGGTTTTCGCAGCTGCTGGAGCTATAAAGAGGATGCCGTCTCTGCAGCCCCCACAAACTCTGGCTCACTGATCACACACCTCAGGACCACCACCCAAGAACTGTGATCCAGATCCAGGAAGGTTTAAGCAAGAGCAATTACCCTGTGAATGTTCACTTGGCCCCCCTACTGTCTGCAAGCCAGCAGCTCTGAAGCAGCCGCATGGACATGGCTGCAGGGCTGTTGCACCTCCTCCACTTCTAGCTGGACCTGCTCCTCTGTCTCCCCCAATTCCTACAGAGTCCTACACTGACCTCTCATTTTTTCCTTGGCATTTATGGGTTGATAATTCTGGAAACTGCCACTGCTGCTGGTGATCCACTGTCTGGAAGTTCACCATAGCTGCTGGTTGGGCGGCCCTGGGGCTAAAACCGCGGGCTCATTTGGATCTGGGCTCAGCTCCCAGCATGCTGGAATAGATGCTTCCTGCCAGCCTGCCAGACTGCCTTGAGAGAGAGATTTGTTTCTCTCTGTCAATTTGTGGGTTCTGTAGCTCTAAAATTTGTCTAGAGTCATATTTTATAGGTATTTGAGTTGGTTATGGGGGAGCCATAAAGTTTTCCTGCTTCTGCACCACATCTTAGTTCCGCCGCCTATTTCCTCATTTCTTACAACATGACTATTGCATTCATATACCACAATTTGTTCAGCCATTTCCCAATTGATGGGCATTTGCTTAGTTCCCATTTTTTGCCACCATAAAAAGAGTTTCTACAAATATTTCTGTGGGACCTTTTCCCTTTTTGTTGATATATTTTGGGTATAGATTTAACAATGACATAGGTAGGTCAAAAGGTATGAATTATTCAGAAACTTTTGGGGTATAATTCCAAATTGCTTTCCAAAATGTTTGGACCAATTCTTTGAAAGCAGTAAGAACTCTAACCTATGGAATGATCATCCATGATTCTAGAGGACCATTCATGAACATGGATACTATTTATTTCCTGATAGAGAGATGATTGATTCAGGGTATAGAATGAGACTTTTTTTTAAGATGACCAATGAGGGAATCTGTTTTGCTTAACTATGCATATTCGTTACAATGAATTTGTTTCTACCACCACCATCATCTAATACATGGGGTAGGGATGCGGGGAGGGGGGGGGAGAAAAAAAATTCTATTAATTAAAAAGATAAAATTTAATTAAAAGTAAGAATTATATACTATTTGCAACTATGTGACAATTATTCCAAATAACTAATTATACGAGAAATGGAAATTAAACAATTTTGAGGTTTCACCTCACAAATGTAAAAAAATTATAAAATACAGAAATCTTAATGTTGGAGAGGTTGTGCAAAATCAATATCACTGGCTGAGCTGTGAGTTTGTCTAGCCTTTCTGGAAAACAGTTTGGGATTGTGTGAAAAAAGCTATGAAATTTTTTCTATCTTTTGATCCAGAGATCTAAGAAAGTCAAAGACAAAAACAAATGCCCCACATCTACCAAAATACTCTGAGAAGCACTTTTGGTGGTAGTAAAAAATTGGAAACACAGTGGATATTCATGGATTATGGAATGATTAAACAAATTACTCATATGGATATGAGGGAATGTTTTTGTACTATAAGAAACAATTATTGTGAGGAATTTGGAGAAACATGGGAAGACATTTATGAACTAGTGGTTTTCAGAACCAAAATATGCACAATGATTACAATTATGTAAATGAAAATAACACTAAAAGTTGAATATAAACTCTCTGAGGACAGGACTCTCATTTTTCTATTTATATCTGTAGTGCCTTCTACAATTCCTGCTACATAATAGGAACTTAATAATTAGTTACTGAATGATTAAAAATAGTCAAATTCTGATTAACCGTAATGACTATTCAGATAATGAAATATACTTCCTCTTCTCAGAAGAAAGGTGGACTATCGAATGTGGTATATGCTTCTTAGCCATGTTCACATTTTGGAATGCCTTTGCTTACCTATTTTGCTTTTTTTTTTTAATAAGACAGATTTCAGTCTTGTCGTGGGTGTATATCAAAAAATTACTGCATAAAAACAAAAAGCACCAAAAACAATTAAAAAGAAGAATCATGAAAAATTGAAGAGGTTCCAAGAGACTAGAATGAATTCCTAAAAGAAGGGAAGTAGGTACTTCAGGCTATTATCTGGGTAAAATTTAAAGATATTATTAAAGGGAAAATTTGTGAAAATTTGGGAAAGGAAGATGTTATCCCTCAGAACTAGCATGCAGAAAGGCATAATGAAATAAACTCTGAATCTGGAGTCAGAAGAATTTACTTCAATTCTAGGTTAAGCTACTTATTTCCTGTATTAGATGGGACAAAGCACTGTCTCAACCTCTCTTGGCCTTAGATTTTGCAGCTGGGAGTTAATGAGGGGGTTAAACTAAATGATGCTTAATGTTCCTTCCAGTTCCAAATTCTATAATTCATGCCAATTTAGCCAACTTTCTTCTTTTGACAGAGTTACTTAACTAGGAGATAAGAGGAATACTCTGAGTATGTACCTGTAAACCAGATAGTGATCAAAAAGATTGTTCAATTAGGTGAATTTGGAGTTGCTTGGCTAAATAGACACAAATTGTATTGATTAAAGAATGGATGTCAATTTGTGGACAGAACTGTAGCAGAGGGCTCTAGAGTTCTATTCTTGGCTCTGTTCTTTCAATGAATTTGATGCAGATAAAGGCATAGCTGCAATTTGTTAGGTTTATTTATGGCACAAACCTAGGAGGAGCAGCTGATAATACACCAGAAGTCAAGATCCAAAAAATATTTCTACAGGCCCAAGTCATGGGTTAAGACTAAATAGGTAAAATTTAATAGGGATAAATGTGAAGTCCTGTACATGGGTTCAAGAAATCAACTACACAAGTACTTTTCCTTCAAAGTTCAGATTAAGTACCACTTTCTACATGAGACCTTTCTTGACCTACATTCCCCTCCAGTTTTAAGTACCTTCCTCCCTCCCTCCCTCACACACAAATTTACCTCATATTTAGTTTGTATAGAGATGCTTAGCCAGGTGTGGGAGCACATTGTGGGGGAACATTTTCATTGGTCCTTCTCCTTCCCCTTAGGCAATCTTGTTCAGTCCCTATGCACACTAGTACCTATACATACACCTACATCTATATATCTGTGTGTATGTGAACAGTATACAGACATATATGTATGTATGTATATGTGTGTATATGTGTGTATACATGTTGTCTCCCCCAATAGAATGTGGAGTTTCTTGAGGGCAAGGACTTTTATTTTTGTCTTTGTATACCTAGTACCTAGTGCCTGGCACATAAAAGGCTTTTAGTAAATGCTTTTCAATTGGTTGATTGGTTGGCATAAGGAAGGCTTAGCTAGAAATCAGCTCATATGAAAAAAGATCTAAGGGTTTTAAGTGGTTGGCAAGTTCAATCTGAGTAAACACAGCTATGTAACAGACCAAAAAAAAAAGCCAATGAGATCATAGGCTGCATGAGTAGAATTATCATGTGCAGAGTAAGGGAGGTAACTACTCCATTGTACTCTGTCCTTTTCTAGTGCATTCTATCCAATTCTGGGCACTGCGTTTTACAAAGGAGCTGGAGCTCACTCAGAGAAGGGCAAATAGGATGGTCAGGGATTAAAAACCATTTCATATTAGGATCAGCTGAAAGACCTGGAGGAAACATAGTTAAGGGGAATTTGATATTTGACCTTAAAAACCTGTCTCTGGGAGAGGGTGTAGAGTTAATCTTCTTGGCCCGGGAGGCGGAACTAGGAAAAGTGGGTGAAAGCTACAGGGAGGCAAATTTCAACTTAACATGCTGGCAACTTTTCTAACACTAAAATCAGTCCCCAAATGGAATCTGTGTCTTTTTAGGTAGTGAGGTCCCCATCATTATGGATCTTCAGTACAAGCTAGAATGCCCACTTTTGGAAGATTTGTAAACATAATTATTATTTTGGGGTTTTTTTTCTTAAGAATTGGCCTAGATGGCTACAGAGGTTCAGCTAAGTCAGATTCTGGGCTCTCAATATTTCATATTTCTCTCCTCCCTTTCAGGGTAGGACTGTCCCCCAGTGCAACTGGATTGGGAATTTGAAGTACTTGGTGAGAGGGATGGAGAGGAAGAGTGACAATAAATGTTTTGCCCCTCTAGAACACTGGTGCTGTAAACCTAGTCTAAGCTTCCTGTTCCTCCTGACTACTATTAGTATGATTAGCTGTGTTCCTACTAAGGTATATGACTTTGACAAAGAAAAGTTTGGGGTAAGTTTGGAGAGAGTAGAAGGTTAAGAATTGGTTCGACTGAATGGATCTGCTGGATTGCTAGCCATCAAAAAAAAAATTGTATTCATTCCAGGCACTTTGTTCCAGGCTACAAATGCAAGTAATCAAGGCAGGCCTCAAGGAATTTTCTTTCTAACAGAGAAAGGTGTAGAATGTCGGGGAGGAGGAGATAGGTGCTGGGGGTCAGAGTTTGTAAATGGTGGCTAGGAAGCTTGTAGAGGGAAACTTTAAGGCAACTAACACCTTTTTTTAATCATCCTTCTAAAGCACTTTTCCCCTCTTCCCAAATCAGTGATTTCATTAGTAGGGAATTTCTGATGAGGTTAATATCTATTCTGCTGTTTACTGTCTTACAGTTGGCTGGATGTTTCGTGTGTAAGAGGGAGGATCTTGAACCAGGGGTCTAACTGTCTCCAGGGTTAACTCTCTAACCACTACACTAACGTATTTTTTTTTTAAGAACCAAAAACCTCAGTAGGTCCCTGGTGGGAAAGACCTTAAATAAGAAGGAAGGAAATTGAGACAAGAAGATATTAAAAAGGGGAAGGAAATAAAATCAGGGTTAGAGAAATTTGTTGGATGTGCTTGTTCAGTGATTCGTGCAACATTTTTGTCCTTGTTTTGTGGAGGTACCTTGGGCCAAATTTCCCCGATGACTTTAAGCTCCGTAAGGCTAGAGAGTGTCTTGAGGAGATTGAGGCCCAAAGAGGACAATGACTGGCACAGGAGTCTGGTACCTAGCTAGTGTCCGTGGCAGCATTTGAACGCAGGTCTTCAGCTCAGAGGTTCTATCTACTGTATTTCTTGGGTACAGAACTTTGTAAGCTTCCCCACCTCAGCACTAGGATAAGCAAACCACGACGCGGAATAATTTGTCAAATCAAACTGGATTGAGCCGCTATCTCAGGCAAGGACTCACAGAAGCCTTACTTTTCATTGGCTCGGATCTGCCTGGAGCGGCCGCCGTTGCCTGTTCCTCTTTGGATATCCCTGTTGTCAATCTCCTCTCGATATGCAATTCCCCGCCTCGGCCCCTCCCGTTTCTCTTTTTCCCCCCAAAGGAAATGCCCAGTCTCTCGGATGGCGCGAGGTGAGCAGTGTCTCGCCTGGGGCGTCTCCCGTTCCAGCTCGGGCTAGGGCTCCGGCTCCCGCGTCGCGCTCCGCCCCGAGAGGGTGTCCTAGCCGCGCCCATCCGCCCGCCCCGCCCTCGCCTCGCCCTGGGCCCTCACCCCGAGTCTCCAGGGTGGAGACCCAGGCAGCCGAGGTGGGAGGAATGTGCTGGAAGGAAGCGACTGGGAAGCAGTGAGGCGGTGCTGAAGGGACAGTTCCCGCGGGAATCTTTCGCCCCCGGCCCAGGTAGCCCGGCCACGAGGCAGTATATACTCCATTCCCGGAGTTCAGGAACCAGGCGGGTGGGAGCGGGATGTGAGCCATGGAGGCCATCTGGATCTACCAGTTCCGGCTGATCGTGATCGGCGACTCCACGGTGGGCAAGTCCTGCCTCCTGCACCGCTTCACGCAGGGCCGCTTCCCGGGGATGCTGTCCCCAGCCTGCGACCCCACGGTTGGTGTGGACTTCTTCTCCCGCCTGCTGGAGATCGAGCCCGGCAAGAGGATCAAGCTGCAGCTATGGGACACGGCCGGGCAGGAGAGGTTCAGGTACGGCCGCCCGTGCCAACCTCCCGGGCTGACCCGGTCCCCGCCCGCCCCTCTTCCGTTTTTCCCAATCTTCCCCTGCCAACTTGCACGGCCCTATCCATGCCCCGGCCATGCCCCAGCCATCTAAAAGCTTCCTTCCCTTTTGCCCCGTTCTCACTTCCCTCTTTTATGTCCTTGCCTTTGCAAAAGCGACCCGCCCCCAGGTTCACTTCTTTCAGGTACAACCTCCCCCCTGCCCACCCCGCATCCCTCACCCCCAAACTCACTTCCTTCCTTTGCCCCTTTTCCCTTCCCTTTGCTCCCCTTCCCTCTCCCACACCGCCCCAACCCCAGCACTCTTGCCCACGAACCCCAGCTCCCACTTGACCTTTGTAACCCTTCGTTCCCTGCCCCCTTTTTCTTTCTCCCAGTCCATATTCATGAGTCATCTGCCGGTCTCCTTCATAGACATCATAGTTAGGTTTCGTGGAGCCCAGTCTCTTGAGTATAGTAGGCTCTTAATCGTTTGTCGGATTTACAGCAAAAGCTGTTCCAACCCAGTTTGTTTGTATGAGATCACTGAACACAGTCATGAGGGAGATGAACGGGATGATGATGGTTACTAGAGCCACTCAGTACTTCAGAAGATGGTGTGCTGTGGTGTCAGAGGACAAAAATGAGTTCAAATCCTTCCTCGGGGATATGTGTCACATATGTGACCTTGGGTAATTCACTTAACTTCCCTGGGTCTTAGTTTTGTCATGTGTGAGATGAGGGGGTTGGGACCAAATGGCCTCTTGAGGTCCCTACTAGCTCTAGATCTATAATCATGCTGTGACCACTGGTATAGATTTGATTGCCCTCTTCCTCAAAACTGGACAAAACACGGGGGACAGAACAGCATAGCTCAGGGTTTTCTAAAGGAGTGAATTCCCTTCAAAAGTTTTCAAGCACTAAGGTGAGGTACTATTTAGGGAAAGGAGACATCCAGAGATTTCTCAGTTGTTTTGTTTTACCTGTATTGAATGTTTAGTATTTAATTTTCTTGGGCAAATGGTAAAAGTGTTAAAACTGTATCCTCACTTAATATTATATAAAAGAAAGGATGAAGAAAAAACTGATTTTTCAAAAACTAAAAGCCAATGTTAATATAACACCTATTATGTGCTAGGCACTGTGCTAAATACTTTACAATTATTATCTCATTTGATCCTCACAAGAACCCTGGGAGGTAGGTGCTATTATTATCCTCATTTTACAGATAGTAAAACTGAGGCAAAAACAAGGGTTGAGTGATTTTCCCAGGGTCATACAGCTAAAATTCTCAGGAATTAAAAAATAAACAAAATTTTATTTCTTTTCTAAATATTACAAAATAATAAGATTTTAGAACTAGAAGAGACTTTAGAGTTGATCTAACTTCCTTGCTTTATGCACAGGGTCCAGAAGGGTTAAGTGTGTTGCCCAGGGTTACAGTTATTTAGGGCAATTAGGTAGAGCAAAGGATCTTGAAGTCAGGAAAACCTGAATTCAAATCTGCCCTCAGACACCATAGCACCAATGCAACATTTCCATGGTCACTATAAATATACCTGCATGGTGCTTGATCACAAAGTATAACATACTCTCCATATAGAAGACAGAAACAAAACATCTGTTCAGACCCCAGAAAACCAAATCCCAAAACCAGTAAGCAGATTCCATCATAGCAACATAGAAGTGAATGTACCACAAAGTAGCAGAGAGTCACACCATTCTTATGCCTTTTCACAAACCAACACAAGACCAGTATTTACTCACAAGTCTATCTGTCTCCCTAGGAAGCCTCCTCTCCTCCCAGCCTTCTAGCTTGCTCTGATTCCCAGCTTCCTGTGGGCTCCGCTCCACCCTTCAGCAAACTCCTCCCACAATAGTCTCCATGTGATTACATTCAGCTAATTAGGGGGGAAAGTATATTTTCAAAGATGGGAAGGTCTTCAAATTACCATTACAGACACTTACTAACTGTGTGACCCTGGGCAAGTCACTTAATCCTGTTTACTTCAGTTGCATCATCTGTAAAATGAGCTGGAGAAGGAATTGGCAAACCACTCCTGGTATGTTTGTCCCAAGTATGGGGTCCCGAAGAGTCAGACACTGCTGAACAACAGCTAGTTTGGCAGAATTATAAACCAAGTCTCCAGACCAATCATGTAGCCCATCAATAAACATTTTTTCATGTGATTAAAGTAAGCCACTAGCTCTAGGATTCACTAAAAAGTCACATTGAGTAGGGAGATGCTTATAAGGGAGAGATATCTTAATGCTGCTTTTTATAAATTTACTTTTTTAATGTCAGAAATTTCATTCATTGTGGCTGAAGTGCAGCATGGTATAGTGGAAAGGGTGGTATTTGTGAGGTATGACATCTTGGCTTTGAATAGTAGTTTGTTGCTTAGTGCTTGTATGACCTTAGTCAAGTCATTTTAGCCTATGTGGTTCTTAGTTTCTATATGTAATGAGTGGGTTGGACTAAGTGATTTATAAAGTTGCTTGTATCTTGAATATTCTTTATTACATTGAAGGTTCAAAACCTCTGGTAGAGAGCAACAAACTAAAGGTGTAATTTTCTAAGCCCATCTAGGGCTTTCTCCTAGCCCCGCTACTGATTTATAATCCATTGCTCCTTGCATTATACCATCCTACCACTTTAAACAAACAGACCAACATTTTTAACATTATTAGGGTAAGGGATATTTTTGAGGAGAAGGAAATGAGGTGGAGAAATGACTGGAAAGTTTGGGAAAGAGAAAGAAGCATCACTGATTGAGTTCATACAAACAGGTACTTTATCATGAGTATCATATATTCAACAACGTGATAGAGTTTGTAGGAGTGGAATTTTCCAATGATGTCTTTTTTTTTTTTAACCTCCCTCCCAGCAGACCATCATCCTCTATGGAGTTTTAAATGATGTCTTTTTTTTTTAACCTCTTTCTACACTGTCATCATCTATGGATGAGATCAGCTTCCATATGACACACCAGGCGATGATTCAAGGTCTTGCTTTATATTCTCAGTTCTGGGGCTGAAATGTAGAATATATACATTACTCCCTCTTCATATACTCTGCACAGTAGCCAAATTGATCTACCTGCTGTTCCCCAAAGTTTGCATTCTGTCACCTCAGTGCCTTTGCATAGGCTATCCCATGCCTAGAGTGTTCTCCCCTCATTTCTGCCTCTTAGAATCCTTAGTTTCTTCTAAGGATTAGCTCAGATGTTCCAAACTATAGGATGCCTTTCCTGATTCCCTGCCTCCCAATTCCACCAGCTCCCCGTGCTCTCCTCTTCTTTACACTCCTCATATTTTGTATTTATGTGTTTTGTCCCACAGTACAGTACATACTCCTTAAAGGTAGAGATTGCTTTTTTTTTTTGGATCCACAGTGCCTTGCACTTGGGAGGTGCTACTGAACTGAAATGAGTATGTGTACATTTTAGGTATATATATGTATATATATATATGGATAAATATGCATACATACAAACATATATACATACATACATATATGTACATGTATGTGTGTGTGAATATATGTTGTTTGTTGGTCAGTAATTTCAGTCCTGTCTGACTCTTTGTGACTCCATGTAGAGTTTTCTTGGCAAAGATACTAGAGTGGTTTGTCATTTCCTTCTCCAGCTCATTTTACAGATGAGGAAACCGAGGCAAACAGGGTTAAGTGACATTGTCAGAGTCACAATAGATAGTAAATATCTGAGGCTGGCTTTGAACTCAGGAAGATGAGTCTTCCTGATTCCATGCCCATGCTGTAACCACTGGACCACCTAGCTTAACATTCACCCTGTATAAATGCCAGGCTTTGGCAGAGAGTAAACAAAGAATAATGAACTAGGTGGCAGGAGATCTACAGTCTAGTTCTAGCTCTGAAGCAAGTGCCTCTACACTCTGAGTCTCAGTACAGGATCTTTAATGTTTCTTCCATTTCTAACATACTATGAATTATTAAGGATTATTTACATAGCACTAATAGCTCATTGGAAGAAGTGTTTCAGCTTTTTCAGGAGGTCAAGCTTGATTAAACTAACTTCTCTGGAACTTAGTTTTCTCATTTTAGAATTAGTTTAGGTGGTCTGGCTCTAAAATTCTATGATTCTGATCTTGTTTACTACATTCATTTGTGATATAAACCAGGTGTGAATCAAGATGCTGGATGACAATAGCATATTTATTTAGCTGTTCTTGCTTCAGTTTCTTAATAGTTGACATGGTAATAATTTTTTTTTAAAATTTCTCTTAAACTTTTAGCACTATGGGCTAAATCGCAAATACACAAAACAGAATAAAATTTTTAAAAGCCCACTTCATGGAGACAAAAGAGTTGTTAAATGCTTTGATATGATTTCTTAGATTTTTCAGTAACCAAGACTACCTTTTCTCAAGTAGATACTTGGTTGGAACCATTTTATTAACATTTTATTAATTTGATATTTATTATAGATATTCTTAAAAATGTAATGCATACAAATTTGAAGAACTAGTTACAAATATTTCATTCACTAGAATGCTTTAAGCTGTTTTCATACTAAGAAGGAATAAAATCAAAATGAAAACAATTACTCTGAAAACATTTTCTATTTTATCAATGAGTTATAGATAGGAGTATGAATTTTATTCCAAGGAAAGGTGTTAAGTTGATGAAAAATAGATTCCCACTATTCAGTATCAAAAACTCTTGGAGGATTCATTAAAGCTGACTATCATGTGTGAAGGTTTATTAGCAGTTGTAATCAATTTTCAAGTCAGTCTAACATGAAAGACCTTAAAAAAGGGGGGGAGAAGTTCATGATGTGAAAATAACTCATTTTTACATAGTGCTTAAAAACACTTAAAAACAAACCATAAAAATGAAGAGGTATAGGGTTAGGGGTGCTCAAGACCCCAAAATACCAACACGCCAGGTCCTGCCAAATGAATTTGACTCAAGTCTTCTGTCGGCCAAAGAAAAACAAAAGTTTATTAAAAGTTCGCTTGTATTGGACACAGAGCAAGTCTGTGTTTATAGGTAAGGTAGGTGATAGAAGTATTTTATTATTCACATTTTACCTAAGGCTCAGAAATGAGTTTGGGGGTGGAAATAGACTATTTCATTTCCCTGGACCAAGGAGACCCTAAGCTTCACCCTAGGAAGCAGAGTCATCAGGCCCTCCCACTTCCAGAGTTTGGATGCAGTGAAAAATGCTATATACCTTTCAGTGCAGAAATAAAACAATGTACTCATTTATGTAGCCTTGGTTTGTTCTGATTAAACAACACATAATGCTCCACAGCCGGTTCATCCTTAATTAGGATGAGATGCTGCTGTCTTTGGTTCCTCATATATGATTTTCCAATTCTCCCTTCGAGCACATGTTTTCAGGTTCTCTATGGTCCTGTGCCAACATGAAGTTTCAGTTTTCCATGGGGAAAGGCTACCCATAATGGCTCAATCTTTGTGCCTTTATACTTCAGGGGTCTTGTGTCAAGGGTCCTATCTCTGGTTCCCTGCTTCTTAATCTCTTCTTCAAACTTTCCCACATTTTAATTGATGAGTAGACAAGGCATCCTCTTTTGCTTCTATGTCACTTCTACGTTTCTGAATTGACAGTCTTAAATATCTTAATTGATGAGAGGTGATGGAGTGTGTGATTAGTGCATATGTTGAGGAACCACTTGCATGGCCTTGCAGATGACATTACTGTATACATACATATAGCCTGGAAATGGGGGTGGGGGAGGGAAGAGATGGTTGTATAGTGAGGCCACCTTACAAAATTCAGTAAATAAAAGAAGCAAGCAGAACTGTCACTATACATGTACATATTTATAGATATCTGTTCTATATTGAAAACAGTTTTCTCTTTAGTTGAAAGCTCCTATATACGGGGATGCTCTTATATTTACATCATACACACATAATCAGAACCTGAGAGTGACAACAGTTAGTCAATGGGGGTGGAAGAGTTGGGGAACAAGAATATATTAAGTCCCTACTATTTGTCAGGCTCTATGCTGCACACTTTGCAAATATATCATCTCATTTGATCCTCACAGCCCTGGAGGTGCAGTTATTATCTTCGTTTTACAGATGAGGAAACTGAAGCAGCAGAGGTTAAGGGACTTCTCCCCACAGGTAGTAAGTGTCTGAGGTCAAATTTGAACTCAGGTATTCCTGACTCTAGGCCCAGCACTCTATCCACTACACTTAGCTGCCTCCAAGCCACATACAATCTTGCCTCCGGTACAAGAAATTATGACATGCTCATTGTCACACGGTTAAGAAGAGTCTGAGCTAGGATTCAACCCCAAGTTGACTAAACTTTAGACTCAGCTATCTTTCTACTATACTCTGTTGCATCCTTAACATTTGGAAACAGAAATAAATACACTAAGATAACAATACAATGATTTTTTAAAAAAAATTAAAAAGAAACCCCATGGTTTCCTAATTTAAGTTTAAGTTAACATTATTGGAAACAAAAGCTTGCATAAAAGAAAAAATTCAAATGTGAGAAAAGCTACTAAAGAAGAAAACTTAGGAAAGAGAACAAGAAGGTTGTTTAGTCTAGTATAAGTAGTCATGTAGGAAAGCCCAAAAGTATGAAGATTATCAAATGTAATAATATAATACTTGAATTTTTCATATAGAAAGCTAAGAAAATGTAGATATTAAGGAAATACTAAAGAAAAAAATTGTTACTAGGGACTAGAGTTTGGATGAAGAATTTGTCCCCAGGGAGCCATATGGAGCCCTGGGATGATAGTGCACTAGTCTACTTGTGCTGTGGGGAAGAGCACCGATGCCTGGAGAATTGGAGATTTCATTGGTCTTAGTGTACATAGTATTAGAAAGTTGTTTGAGACTTAAAGAAATTAAGTGGTTTGATTATGGTCATATAGTGTCAAAGGAAGAATTTGCCCAGGACTATAACAGAAGGTGCCACAAAGAATATATTCATCTTAATAAGCTATTCTGGTTAATCCCTTCTGAGTAGAGCCTCCAAACTACTAAACATTAGAGTAGTTAAAGATGTTTGAATTCTGATTAATCAACTTTCCAAAGAGTAATAAATAATAAAGGATAATAGGCTGAAATGTTAGCCTAGTTGAATGACAAGACATAACCTCCAAATAACACTCACCTTGAAACTTGATTTTTATTTCCCCCTGCTGTCTACACACCTTTCTCCAGCCTTTTTCTTTTCCTCTGCCTCTGTCTCTTTGTGTATATCTCTCCTTCTATATCTTTGCCACTAACACTGTTTTTCTTATTGTGTCCCATGCCCCCTCTGTCACTTTCCATCATTCACCTTTTTCTTCCCATTATTCTCATCTTTTATCTCTTCCTCTACCTGTTTCTTCAGTTCTTTCATATTCTGCATAACACACCTCTCTATCTGCCTCATTTATTTCATATCCCACAAAGATGGAATGTAAGCTCCCTGAGGACAGGCATTGTCAAATGTTTGTATTTATACCACATTGCCTGGCCCATAGTAGATACTTAAAAAATGCTTGTTAATTTATTCATTCATCTCTATCTGCTGATTTATTAAATGTCTACTTTGTGCATGGTAGGTTGGGAGAGATATTCAAGATATTCAAGTATGGTTCAAATATAAGGTTATTCTGAATGTAAACCATAACACTAAAATGAATCCTTTTTAAAAAAATGAAGTGAACTCTCTTTAAAAGAAAATAAGTGTACTTTATTTCAGTACTTCGAGGATCTGCTGCTTTCCAGCTTAGAGAACTTGGGTAAGTCGCTCAGATTTTTAGTGCCCTGGTTCCTCCTCTATAAAATGAGAAGTTTAACTAGATGGCCTCAAAGGTCTCTTCTAGGTCTAAATCGATGATGTGATTTTTTTGGGGGGCGGGGGGGCGGTATAGATTAGCCAGTGGAAGTTACAACCCTCTCTGCTCTTTCTTTAGTAAATTGTCTTTTTGAGTTGCTGTGCCTATAAAAGTTATCACCCCACTCCCAACTCTTTGATGAAGAGCCTCCAAATTTAGGCTTATCCTCCAATTAAGGACTCACAGTCTGTTATAGTCAAAGCCCTTCTAGCTAAATAGGACCTTCTAGAATTTGCACTGCTTATACAGCTTTTGGGAACTCTTGATGAGGCGTTGGTATAAAATTTTAGAAGATAGAGGCAGATATATATTGAAAATTTTTTGTTACAGTATCCTAGTTTAGATACTTGGTACTTAGAAATTCAACAGACTTTTCTCACTCAGGAGAAAGCTAATTAATACCGGTAAATTATGCTCATTTTCTCTCTTTTAGCTTCCCCTCTTTCTATGCTTTTAGGATAAATAACCCCTTTCTCATTTGCAAAGCTTGTAAACCTCACTCTTCTGTGTATCTATCTCTTCTTCTTCCTTCCTCTGCCTATTTGTCCACCACATCTGCAGCTACAAGAAGTGGAGATCCTAAATCAGGGATTAAAACTGCAAGCTCTTGGGAGGAGATCTCCCATCATCCTTTCCATCCTACGGGGAATTCACAAGATCTTTGTTTCTGAGGTAGTAAGGGCAGAGATTCTAGCAGTCCCCAAAACATGCAAAGACAGAAGATTTGGTCTCCCTTACCTTTTAGCATGTACAGGCAGACCATTTGACACAGTTTTCCCTAGCTAATGTGTGCTGCTGAGGACATAGTTGCTATGGTTTCCACTGCTTCTGGGAAACCAAGAAGGATTAAGTTGTATCTTCAGCACTAAAAGCTTGATTATGGGCTACACTGGAGTTTTCTAAGTGACAGATTAAGTACAAAAGTATGGTCTGAATTTGGGTCTGTTTTAAGGCCAGTGTAGTAAGAAGCAGTGTTATATCCTTAAGGATATATTGCCTCCTCTTTTCTCTTTCTCCTTTGATCTCACTGATTTTTATTGGGATTACTACTGGCAATAATAACTCGACCTAATAATAAACATTTATTAAGTATCTCATATGTGCAACCTACTATTGTAATTTTAGCTTTAAAGGATCTATGAGTTCCAGCCCTTACACTCAAGTGTAAGATTCTATAGTTATTCCTATTAAATATCTTCTTACTCAATTCAAGCCAGTGTTCTAGCCTATTAAGTTCCTTTTGGATCCTGACCCTCATCTACTGTGTTAGCTCTCCTTCCTGGCGTTGTGTCATCTGCAAATTTGAAAAGCTTGTCATCTATGCCTTTCTCCCAAATCTGTTAAAGTACAAGGCAGAGCACAGATAACTGGGCCATTCTACTAGAGACCTTTAAAACTGACATCAAACCATTAATGATTATTATTTGGCTCCAGCCAATTCAACCAGTTTCAAATTTACCTATCTACACTGCAGAGTGTCCCTAAAGTCTGGACACATAGGAAATCTCATTAGCTATGTGTATTTTCAAGAAATGAAATTAATTAAATTTTCAAAAATTTATTTAATTAGCATGAATTTCATCATGACTATTTCATATGGAATAAAAGCTCTCATTAGCTATTGAGGACTCTTTTCCATATTAATGAGATTAATTTTATTAATTAATGAGATTTCCTTTGTGCCTTCTGTGTCTTCCTATGAAATCTCATTTATACTAATTAAATAAAATGATGTTGAAAATTTCATTCATTTCATTTCTTGAAAATATGTGTAGTTAGGGGGCGGCTAGGTGGTACAGTCAATAGGGCACCAGCCCTGGAGTCAGGAGAACCTGGGTTCAAATCCGGTCTCAGACATTTAATACTTACTAACCATGTGACCTTGGGCAAGTCACTTAGCCCCAATTGCCCCCTCAAAAAAAAAAGAAAAAAAAAGAAAATATGCATAGTTAATGATATTTCCTATGTGTTGAGACTTTGGGAACACCCTGTATTATCTAATTTATGTCTTTACATTTTATCCATAAGAATAGTATGAATGCGATGTTCAAATGTCATTTTGAAATCTAAACATACTATGAATACTGCATCCTCCAGTCTACTTAGTCTAGTAAGCATTTTCCCTTAGGAGAGAACTTACTGTATGCACTGAAAGGGACAGACATTCTCCCTAGGAATTCTTCCTTTTGGTCAAGTCTCTTAACTGGGCAATTTGAACAAAGCCTAGAGCTGGATTCCAGTCTCATACGTCAGTGTTATAGCAACCTATTCTGAGAAGAAAATAGAAAGTGACCACAGTAGAAATGTCATTTCCCTTCTTCATTTCTATAGTTTTTGAATCAAGAGAGAGATTAGAGCCATTGGGTACCATCTTTAGTTATATATATCCTCTATTGCTCCACACAAAGGACTATGTATTAAAAGATGGAAGGGACCTTAGAGGCTGACTCTAATCCCCATACTTTACAGAGAGTTTAAGTGACTTGTCCAGGGTCACACACCTGATAGTGTTTAAATCAAGATTTGAACTTGGGTCTTTCTGACTCCAAGTCACATGATTTTATATGGAAAGAATCCCAAACTATGTCCTCCTCCCCAGCTCCCTCCCTCCACCAAAAAAAAAAATTTAGCTCCTGATGCTTGACCAGAGAAAGAATGTAGTTTGTTTGTGGGAAAGAGAGAGATAATTAAGTGGACTCTGAACTGAGATGTCTCCTGCATATTCAGTAGAAATTAATGGGGGAAATGAAGATGGGATAGAGGAGAACTTCTCTTTTTATACCCAGTTTGAGCCCTCTCCCAATAACAATCCAAAGGAAAAGACTGATGATGAAGTCTACTTCCTGACAGAAAGTTAATGGATTTGAGTTGTAGAATGTGATGCCCATTTTTGGACTTGACAGATAATGGAAATTTGTTTTTCTTGGCTTTGCATATTTTTATAGAGATTTTTTCTTTTCTTTTTTTTTTTTTTGTATTGAGAATGGGGCAGGGAGTAATGGTGGGTAGCGATGAGGGATAAGGGTATGTAGGGATAGGGTTGCACCACAAAAAAAGAAAGAAAAGAGGGTCATTGAAATAAGCTTTTGAAATACACAAAAGAGAACAGAAGAAGACCAGAATCACACACAAGCAGGACAACTTTGAAAGTTAAATATTGAATTTATTACATTCTTTAAAAAAGAAAGTTATATGAATATAATAGACATTTGCAATTTCATATACAGTCTTCTCTGTTCTATTGTGTATATGAAAGTATTAATTTTAATTGATATTTGTCAAATTCATTCTGAACAAAATGGGGAAAAATAATTAAGTTTCAGTTTTATAAAGTTGGGAATATGTTGAAAGTAACACACAAAAATTTTTTTTCTGGCTTATAGATGAACCATGAACTTTAGAAAATACTGCTTACAAATCACCAAATCTATTTTTAGTACCTGTAGTACAGACTGTTCTGTCTGCTCACTTGTACTGAGAGTTTCTGTGGATTCATTTTATTACACTAGCTAGCTAATCTATGTGATTCCACAGGTGGAGAGTTTAAGAACCATCAGATTTAGGATAGAGGTAGTTTCAAAGAAGGACTGTACTTATTTAGTTACAACCGAATGCTACTGGGCTACTGGGCTACTGGGCATGTTTAGCCCTTCAGCTACCTTTTATTCTTTATTAAGACTGAGAGAAGAAAGTGAGAGAGAAATCCAGGAGACAGCTTTTTTGCATCAGTATTAGACCTAAAAATTACAATCAGAGGAAAAAGAATATTGTAGACCCCAAACCATCAGAGACATGTATCAGATTTATGTTGGTTTCCTTTGCTGAACCATATCTCTGAACCTGAGATCTACCAATTCTGTCATTATTCTACTTCATCTTCCATCCCAAAGGTTTTTTTCTACCTACTTACAACTCAGATCTTAAAAGCCTTCTGACTAAAACCTTCCCCCCTGCTTAGTGATTCCTTTGAGAAGTAAGACAAGCCCACACAAACCATGTGTTTGCTCTCTCACTCCATTTCATTATAAGCCACACAGACAAAACTGTTTGGGGAAAAGATATATTTAAACATATTAAATTGTATGGTTTTGTTCTCTAAGCATAGTGTAAGATTCTTTGCCTTACTGAAATTTTTTTAGTTATAATAATGAATCATACACTAATTGGGAAAGAAGACAACAGCAATTTTTACCATCATTCTAGTTGAAAATATTTTTTTAAATTTGATCAAAGATTTTCTGATAATGGAAATACGACTGTTGAAAATTGAACTAGTACTAGTATGGTCCTTATGGTGTTGGTCTAATATTTGCTGGTGGTAAGATTCCCTAGGAACTTGGCAGTCTATTTAAATGATAAGGCTAAACTAAATGTCTGAGTTTAAGATTCAGGGAATTGAAGAGTTGTTCTGCCTCTGGAATTCAAAATACCAGGATCTCTTGCCAAAGAGAGAAGCAGGTAGAGAGTAAATTTTATAAGGCATTCTAATAATCTTCAGTTGAGCTCAATAGTATCTAGTTGTGAAATTATTTATCATTAATTTGGTATACATTTATTTATGGAAGATCATGGCAGTATTGAAAGATCATAGCAAAATTTGGTTGCCCAGAGTTCATCAGTATTGTACGTCATTTTCATGATGGCATATTTGCATGAGTTCTAGATAATTGACAATGTTCTTTTGCTTTCCCACTCACTAGTGGAGTGAAGTAAGGCTGTATGTTTGCTCCCATGCCTTTTAGCATGATGTTTTCCGTGATGTTGTAGGACATTTTCAACGAGGATGAAAATGTCATCAAAGGTCAGCTACTGCACTGACTGTAAATTATTTAACTTGTAAAGGCTACAAGCCAAGACTAAAGTGGAAGGAGAGGCGTTGTGTGACTTTTTGTTTACAGATGATTGTGTACTCAATGTAGCCTGTGAGGCTGAGATATAACAAAGGATAGATTGATTCTCTGCTGCTTGTGCTAATTTTGACCTGACGATTAATACCAAGAGAACAGAGGTTCTCCATCAGCCAGGACCACACCATCCATACATGGAACCATCAGTTACAGCAAATGGAGAAGTTTTGAGTGTTGTGGATAAGTTCACTTACCTTGGCAGTATACTTTCCAGAAATGAACACATAAATGATGAGGTTGATGCACATATTGCCAGAGCTAGCTTAGTGTTTGGGAGACCATGAAGAAAAGTATGGGAGAGAAGAGGTATAAAACAGTGCCAAATGAAGGTCTACAGAGCCATTGTGTTGACCTCATTGTTGTATGCCTGTGAAACCTGGACAGTCTATCAGCACCGTTCCAGGAAACTGAATTGCTTCCATTTGAATTGTGTTAGAAAGATTCTGAAGATCACCTAGCTAGAAATGGTAACAGACACTGAGGTGCTTTCTTGAACTGAAATGCCAGACATTCAAACTCTGCTGCATAGAATGTAACTCTGATGGGCTATTTGAAGACCAAATGTATGTTTACCCAAAAGGTTATTTTACAGATAACTCACAAAAGGCAAATACACAGAGGTGAGAAGAAGCAATATAAGGACACCCTCAAGGTTTCTCTGAAGAACTTTGGAAACAATTGTGAGACATGGAAGCCACTGACACAGGACTCTCCAGCATGGAGTGCCCACATCAAAGAGCATGCTATGCTCTATAGTAAAGCAGAATTTCAGTAACCCAAAAGAAACATGAAGTGTGCAACTTTAGAGATATCTCCACTCCAAATGTTCAAATGGACTATTTGTGCCTGACCTGTGATAGAGCTTGTATTTGGTCTGATAAGCCACAGTCAAACTTTGACCCCAACATAGTAATGTCATTTCAGTCCTCTTTGAAAACAAAGGCCAACCAACCAATCACAAGGCTGTTTTTTAGTTAACAACTAAGAGAAGCTAAGTCATTTTTACCTTCTCTAGGCTTTACTTATCAAGTTCATCTGGGAGATTTTTTTTTAAATGTAAGCATTTTTTTAAAAATTTATTTACTATTAGTTTACAACATTCAGTTCCACAAGCATGCAATCTGATATAGGTTCTACAAATACCTTCACATTAAACATTAGTCAAGTTGTAAAGAAGAATTATAACCAATGGAATGAATAATGAGGAAGAAGAAACAAAACAAAACAAAAAAGAGAGAGCAAGCAGTTTGCTTCAATCTGCATTCAGACTCCATAATTGTTTCTCTGGATACGGATAGCCTTTTCCATCATGAGTCCTTTGGAGTCGTCTTATAGCCTTGCATTGCTGAGGGGAGCCCAGTCTATCAAAGTCAGTCATCACAGATACATTGTGTCTATAATTGGGTACCATGTTCTCCTGGTTCTGCTCCTCTCACTCAGCGTCAGTTTATGTAAGTCTCTCCAGGTTATTATGAAGTCCGTCTGCTCCTCATATAGCACAATAGTATTCCATTACATTCATATACCACAACATGTTTAGCCATTTCCCAATTGATGGGCATCCATCTAGGGGATTTTTTAAAGTACTTTCTTTAACAATTGATTCCTTCAGATTAGTTTATTCTATGTTTAAATATTTTGTTGCCTTTTATTTTTTATATCAGAATCATTAAGTACTAGAAGGATAAGCTAATTGGTTTTCCTTGTAATCTCCTTCTTCATTCTACAACAGACATAACTAGATTCAGTAAATCATTGAATCATGATTCAAATTTGAATTAGGGATTCAGCTTAGTTCAACAAATTTATTAAACTACCTGCTATGTGCAGAGTTCTGTGCTAGGTTCTGAGGATAAGTTTAGGAGGTAGATAGTACCTGAATTCAGCCTGGAAGGAAAATATGGCAGTGATGAGGAGTGAGTGCGTTCCTGCCATGGGAGACAGCTTGTGCAAAAATACCAGTATAAGAGATGGAATTCCAAGGTTCAAGGGATGGCAAGTAGATCAGTTTCATTGGATTGTAGAGTACATGAAGGGGAATAATATGAAAGAGGACTAGAAAGATAAATGGGAGCCAGGTTGTGGGAAGCTTTAAATGCCTAGCTGAGAAGTTTATATTTTATCCTGGAGGTCACAGGGAGCCGTTGAAGTTTTTGAGGAGTGAGGTGATATAGTCAGACTTGGACCTTAGGAAAATTATTTTGGCAGCTTTGTCGAGAATGAGTGTGTTGCCTTTGAAAATTAAGGTAAACTGAGAGACAATGGTTTGAGCATGATCAATTTATTAGCTAGGCTAGTAGTAATTAGGTGGATAGAGTGCCAGGCCTGGAATCAGAAAGACCTGAGTTCAAATTTAGCCTCACACATTTACTTACTTTGTTATCCTGGGCAAATTACTTAACCTTGTTTGCCTCAGTTTCCTCATACATAAAATGAGCTGGAAAACCACTCCAGTATCTTTGCCAAGAAAACCCCAAATGGGGTCACAAAGGTTGTTCGCCCATTACTAGTGAGTGAGGTTACAAAGGTAGACAGTATAGAGGTGGAGATTCAATTGCTGTAATACCCTTTCTGGGCCATTTCCCTAACTCATCACTCACTTATTTGCAGATTGGTTCTTGAGGGGACAACTACCCTCATATTGGTTTCAAAGGATATCCTGTGAGTCCAGACTCCTAAAACTACAGCTCAAGAGCTTTCACCAATGAGCTTACCATTAATAAATAGCCATTGCATACAATTAGCTCAAAACAAAAGTGTTTATTAAAATGGCATAAAAAAAAAGTAGCTAGAGCATTACCTCTCCCCAAATCTGAGGCTTACTTCACAAAGGATAATAGGGCATATAGATAGCCCTTAGGTTAGCATGTTAAGATCTCTTTGTTTCTGTCATCAGCCCCTTATTTTCTATGATTACATAAACTAAATGGCGGGAGAACCAAATCCCCTCCAGTACATTAGTAACCTTGGACAAAACAATTATTGTAAAGTCAGACTGTAAGAAGTTAGCAGGAAGTGGAGGAAGCAGAGTCCGGACTGTTCTTTTGAGCAGTTTGTCAGAGAAAGAGAAAAGAAATATAGGATGCGATCTGGAGAAGATGACAGAGTTCAGTGGAGATTTTGGTTTTTTAAATGGGTAAGACCTGGGTATGTTTGTAGAGAACAAATAAGGACCCTACCTATAGATAAGGACAGATTAAAGGTGAGAGAATGATTGGAGAGGTAAACTCCAGGAAAAGATGGGAGGGATATCCTTTGGGATAAAGGAAAAAAGTAAAGGGGCTTTAACAAAGACAAAGAGATGGGTGAAGAGGTTTTTACATATGGAGTAGGAGTGCTGACAACAAGAGGGCCTGCGTTTTCTCAGCCAAGCTGGAGGCAAGGAAATCTGTTGAGAGAAAAGAGAATGTTATATAGGAAGCTTGAGGAGAAGTTTGCAATAGGCCCTGTGATAATGCTGTTTATGCTTTTTGCTCAAACAGGATTGGCAAATGACATCTCCATGTATAAGCTAAACAAAACAGAAGTTGCTTAATTTGTAAATTTGGGCTAGTTAAGTATTTCAGATGAAAATGAAATGTGTGGCCTGTGCTATTGACTGAATATATATATTCCTCAAATCCACCAGCATATTAGGCAGATGTCAGTTCCACTTTGGCTGGGTGCTGTGTCCATAGTTTTTCTAAGCTGCCTGCATTGTTATGCTAAGATATATCATTCCATTCTGTTCCTGAAACTGCCCTAACAAATAGAAACCAAGGTGAGAACCCAACATCCTGAATAAGGTATCTGGGCATTAACCACATGATTTCCCCTACCTCCAACTCCATTACATGTAGGAGTACTCAACTCATATTCCAGAAGTTTCCAACAAAGGGAAGACAAAACTAATGTTTAGGGGCCCAGAGGACTCCCTCCAACTCTGTTCCAACTTGCCTGCTATTGCCTCTCCACAAATTCCTTCTCCCATAATTGACAATTCTTCCCCTTTCCTTGTTTTCATTCTACTCAAATAAACCACATCGATATCCTTTGTATACAGGGTTATAAGAAGTTACTTGCAGGGCTTTGTCCTGTCCCAACCCCAATATGTGGAGGCAACATCCAGGGTAGGAAAATTGCTGATGCTAAGTCAGCTATGTCTTCTTCCCGACTCTGGTAACAAGGTATCAGTAATGAATTTCTGTTTATAGCACACACACACACACACACACACACACACACACACACACACACACAATCTATACTATGCTATGATTGTATCCTAATATAGCTTCTATGTCTTCTTCCCGACCCTGGTAATAAGGTATCAATAATGAATTTCTGTTTATAGTATACACACACACACACACACACACACACACACACACACACACACACACTTACACATACACAATCTATACTATGCTATGATTGTATCCAAATATAGTTTCTATGTCTTTCCAAAATTAAAAATCTTAACAAAATATTGGTCTTGCTTCTATGTAAGTTATACCTGTGTCTCAGGTGCAAATAATGTAATGCTGTTTTCAGTTGTATTTTCAGTGTCTTCAGTTTATTTCAGTGTCTTTTTACAGTTGCTCTGATGGCAAGTTGGGTTTTTTTTACAGACTGTGGTGAATAGATTTAAGCTTTCAGTTTCATGAAATGGTCTTATCTAGTTTTTCTAAAAAACTACAGATCTACCTAGATACCCTAGAGGGGTACTATGGTTTAGCAATTCTTGATCTCTCCCTTCTCCTAAAAAAGCTAAGCCCTTACTTTGGTTTGTGCCTTTCTGCAGACACTCTGAAATAAAATGTGGATTAGAAAGAAGCAGGAGTAATGATGAGAAGCTAGAGTATTTTCTTCCCTACATAGCAGAACAAAGGATTTGTGGTCCTAGTGCTTTGGCAATGAAATCTCAGGGAATACATTAAAATTTGATATTTCCAAAGAGTTCTACCTGCCTCATATCAAGATTTTGACAGCTTGGGTATGCAGTTAACCCTATGCTTATAGTGACAAATTAATTTTCTAAACCTTTCTCTTAGTGATCCAGGGGTAATAAGAAACTGGGGCCATTGGCATAGTGTCCCTTTGTTTATTTTGCACCATTCCTTTCTAAGAAGATAGAACCCTTCTTGGTCACTCCTCTTATTATCTTGACATACTACTTAGGACAAATTCTAACTTAAAGAATAAGTAATTATGCCTCAGTTTCTCTATATGTCAGCCTCTGATACCTATGTCTAATCTTACACTAATGGAAAGGGGTTCAGGGGGTTAAAAAGAAAAAGAGACTTTGTGGTTTTGAGGTCAGTTAAAATTTATAAAATACCTACTATGTGCTAGTCACCGTGCTAAGTGCAGTAGATGCAAAGAAGGTAAAAGACAGTCCTGCTTTCAAGGAGCTCACAGTCTACTAAGATGACATGAAAACAGCTATGAACAAACAACTATATACAGGATAAATTGGAGATAACACAGAGAGGACACTAAAGTCAAGGGGCAAACAGGGAAAACTTCCTGTAGAGGGTGGGATTTTTACCTAGGACTTGAAGGAAGCCAGGGAAGCCAAGAGATGGTGATAAAGGGAGAGAGCATTCCCAACATAAGGGACAGCAAAATACAATGTCTAAAACCTAGAGATGGAGGGTCTTGTTTGAAAAGCAGCAAAGAGGCCAGTATCACTGGATTGCAGGGTACATAGGAAGGTGTAAGGTATATGAAGACTGGAAAGGCAAGGGGGAGGGTGGAGCAGCATCCGAAGAGCTTTGAAAGCCAAACAGAGGATTTTGTATCTAATCCTACAGATGATAGGGAACCACTGGATTTTATTGAGAGTAGGGAAATATGGTCAGACCTGTGTTTTAAGAAGATCACTTTGACAGGTGAATTAAGGACAGACTGAAGTGGGGAAAGTTGAGGCAAGAAGACCCATTTGCAGGCTATCACAGTAGACCAGAATGAGATATAAGGGCCTGTACCAGAGTGGTGGCAGCCTATCAAAGGATAAGTGAATTTGGAGTATTCATATTGTTTTTTTTGATTAAAGTTAAGAAAAAATAGGCAATCTGAAGTGAAATGACCATGCAAGTGCTTATTAATATGAATCTGTCTTGCCACTTACTACTCCTTCAAAATTCTGTCAGTTTGCAACTAACTCACCCTCTTCTTTACCTCAAAGAATGTTTTTCTTTGGTTGAACTGACCCATCTTTGATGGCTAAATTCCCACCCACCCTGCTTGTATCATTTCCCAGCTTTGATATCAGTGCTGCATTTCTTCATACAAACATATTACCCTGTTTGGAAATTCAAAGAAAAGAGAAAATGTTTTGTTTACAAGTTTCTATTCATTTTTCAGATCAATAACTCGATCTTATTACCGAAACTCAGTTGGTGGATTTCTGGTATTTGACATCACAAACCGGAGATCTTTTGAACATGTGCAAGATTGGTTAGAAGAAGCCAAAATGTACGTGCAGCCATTTCGGATTGTATTTCTATTAGTGGGACATAAATGTGATCTTGTGTCACAGCGTCAAGTTTCAAGGGAAGAAGCTGAAAAAATGTCAGCAGCCTGTGGTATGAAGTATATAGAAACCTCAGCAAAAGATGCTACAAATGTTGAAGAATCTTTCACAATGCTGACAAGAGATATATATGAACTTATTAAAAAAGGAGAAATTTGCATTCAAGATGGTTGGGAAGGGGTTAAAAGTGGCTTTGTTCCAAATATTGTACATTCTTCGGAAGAAGCAGTAAAGCCTATGAAACAATGTCTCTGTTGAATTCATAAACAGCTCCAAAATGGGTATGAGCAGATGAGGTATTTGTTTTAGGACAAGTACCAACATTACGAGCAAAGTGATAATTATGGAAGCATAAAAATCTTTGATTTGCCTGGGTCACTAATCATTGTTTTTGCATCCTTTTATAAGATATTTAATTTAAAATATTAAGGCAGTAATATAGTAATAGTTAAAGCAGAAAATATATTATTTTGAAGACATTGATATTTGTAAACGAAAGTGCAATATTTACTTAGCAAGTTAATGTATCAGAGATTTTGACTAGGACTAAAACAGAAGTCCATTTTCAAGGGACCAGATTTTTCATGCATTCCTGTGTTTTAACAAGTATTGAATGTGAAGAAATTATATATTACATTATTATTTTCCTTTATTGGTTTACTGCTTCTGAAATATAGTTTTTATGTTTTAGAAAGGAAATTAAAGAATAATTCATAAGTAAACATTTTGATAGATTATAATAATATATTTTGAAGTTCCCCACACTCATGAAATCATAGATCTACCTGGAAATCTCAAAGAGAAGAAATTCAATTGATCCAACAAGTTTGTCATCTGACTGGTCAGTATAAGCAGATCTGAGAAGTAATGTGGCAGAATGGCTGGAGAGCAAGCCTGGGAGTCAGGAGAACTTAAGAGTCAAGTCTCGTCTCTGACATATACTAGCTGTGTGATTCTGAGCAAGTAACTTAATTTCTTAATATACTCGGTAACTGTTCTAAGACTGAAAACTGCAGAGAAAGTACCAATCTGCATTGAGAGAGGAAGTTCTTTACTAGGATCTCTGTGGACTGGTGAAATACAAATTAAAACAAAAAGAAATGAAATATAGAATATTTTGGTCATAAGTTCTAGTTGAGTGAGCTTTAAAGCTTAAAAAATATTTATTATTAGGTCTGTTTCTTCAACAAGGTTGTAGAAAGGGGTATTCTAATAAAATAGTATATCAATTTTGCGAACTAATTTGTAGAAAAGGAAGCTGTTTAAAACATTTGACATTCAAACTTTTCAATATTATTAGTGAAATTCAGAGGAATTTTGATTTGCATATGTGTATGTGTATAAACACACACACACACACAGAGAACAGTTACTTAGTTGTCTTCTTGTAGCTCATTTCCAAGAAGTACATTTTAATCAAATTAGAATTTTTTTACTTTACTGCATTTTTACAACCATTTCTACAGTTAACTAGAAAGCAGTGACAAGTAAAAATTATTTCTTCTAGCAATCCTAATTGCATTATTGTTAAATTACAAGTTATTTTGTGTATTAAGTACTTGTGTGCCTATCATGAAAAAAGTTGAGAATCATGTTTTCTCCTTTTTTTTTTCCAGTCCCTTCTTCCCGTGCTTTCCCTTTTCCTGTAGAAAAGCCCTAATTGGTAACCCATACTGAATTTCATATAATTAGGGAATTCCTTGGCACTGAGGCTTCCCCTCTCACTCAGCCTTTCTGTACTAAAAAACTGCTTCTTAGTAGCAGAAGTGATTGGCAGAAAATCCCAAGAGAACTTAAGGTTAATTAGAAACCCTGGCTGGGACATGGTATTTAAATCATTGAACCACTTGACTAAATTATTGCAAGTCTTCATCTTTAAAAGTTTTCTTAAGACCACAACAGAATTTTTCCTGACAAGAACTCTTTCTAAACAACTTCACTGGGATTTTCCCAACTACTTTCCATCTTGTCAGTGTATGCCGATGGGCCTGACACTCATTGGCAGACTCTTTATTATGCTGAATTATCAAGCAAAAGATAGCTTTTATTCTAGGCCAAATTATCTGGATAATTGCCTCAATTATCTATTCCTCTTTGCTAGTACAGATATAGTATATAAATGTATTAATACTAATTCATTTTTCTTTAGAGGTTGGAAGTGTTTCTTTTTCCCTGTGTTCAAGATCTGTATTTATGTATTTGTACATATTTTGTACATTTTCTAGGCCTATTGAAGTATTCTTTTTGTAAGGGCTTATAGAGAGAAAGCAACATGAATTAAAATATAACAAAAATTTTGAAAATCTCTATATCTACATTCCATTGATATCCATAAATTAATTATGGTTGAAGATACTCTTTGACCACTTACAAAACTGAACACTTAAGAAAAATACTAGACCACAAAAATGGGAAGTAAATATAGTTCAATCTATTTTGAATATTATGTGATTTTAATTGTATATTCAAGTAACTTACTTGGTACAAGTTCATATATTGAATCTCTATCAACATTTTAAATTAATGATGTCATCTCAGTGTATACTGCAGAGGTCTAAGTTTCCTTAGATGAGCTGCCAAAATACCAAAGTGCTTTTGATATATAGTAGAACACATATATAATGCTGACTTAGAACTGGATTAATGGCTATGAGGTAGGATTACATTTAGAACAGAAACACAAGCTCCAATCTTTGAGATCATCTAATCCAACAGATAAGGAAACTGAGGAAAAAGTGCCTTGTTCAGATTCACATGTGATTGTTAGTAGCAGAACCTGGGAAAAATCCAGGGGTCAAAAGTCCCCTTTGATTCTACCACGCTACTTTTTGTGGGGTGGGACTTGGCACATGATATATCTGCAACTGTGCAATGACAAGCAGGTTAGAATAGGATTAAATTATATGTTGATATAATAGAGGAACACTTATAGTCAAACAGTAGTATACAATATAATCTAAAGAAAAGAACTGAGAATTCCAGTTCTAATTCACTTCTATATGAGATAAGCCAAATAAACTTAGTTGTGTGGAAAATGCTCTTAAATAGCATTAGTATGGATGTGGTCAGTAGGGTCATGCTAGAGAAACTTTTTGGTTCAGGCAAATTACTTTGCCTAGTGGTTTCTTGGAAGTCAGCCATTTCATTTTTTTAAAAATATAATTGGTGACGTCCTGATTACTAAGTGTCATAGATCAAAAAGAAAGAAAGGAAAAGACAGGTATTCTGGTGTTACCCTATGAAATAATAATACATTTCCTGAGCGATAACTGCTTGTATGGGGATGCATTAACTCAGACCACTATGGTAGCATTTAATGATGTAACAGTTCATTAAATGGTATATTTGAGCCAAAATAATTATACATTGCTATAAAGATTTGTAAATATGGCCCTTAGAAATCTATGTGTATGCTTAGTAACAAGAAAGGTTTCTTAAACTTCTCAAAAAAAATCTTAACACTTCAAAACTTCTTGTAAACATATTGTATGGTTTCAAAAAACTCTTTCCCTCAAACATGCCCTGAGTGGACTTCATTTTGGGAGGTGGAAAGTGAGTGCTGATGAAAGTAGTCTTTAATATTTGGGTTAAAATAACAGTTTCCTAAAACAAAGACTTCATCTAATAGACCTCTGAATAATTATAAAACCAGAGGTGTAATTTCACAAGACTAGCAGTTTGACAAGAGGTTTTTTTTTTTTTAATTCCAGCTTTCATAGTGCTTTTGGAATATATTCAACTGCAGACTCCCCATCTATTTCAAACTGTGCACTATACTGAGCTGATACTCTAAGTGTATGAAGTAAGACATCCTGGCTTTTTATTAACAAAGAACTGTGCCTTTAGTTTTTTAGTTATACAGAAGGCATATGCAAGCTACTTTAATGTTATAGAGTTAGGTCCTATTATTTAAAATAAAGGGATGCAATACCAACTATAAGCCTATTGGCATGAAACTGCACTTTTGCAAGCTCTCTCCTCGCCTTCAAAAACCTCTTCAAAATTTAGTTCATTCCAGAATCCCTCACTTGTTAAGTGTAAGTGAACTGCAACTCTCCACTGGACCCTAAAATAACTAGCAAACCACACCTCTGACCCCAAAAGAAAATGCCAAAAGAATAAATTGCATCATGATTGATATTTTCATTTCAACAATTTTAATAATTGCTACAGATCAACATAATCAATTCAGCTATGACAATCAATACTGATAATGAACTGGACAGAAAACATAAATTACCCACATGAAAAGAAAAGAATCTGAATACAGAATAATTAAAATTATTAGCATTCTTATTTGTTTGATCTCTGTTGGATTATAAGGAGAATTCATGTCTTCTCTTGAATAGTGCCTAGGATAGTGTCTTACATGTATAGACACTGAGTTAATGTTTGATCATAATCACTTTGAACCAACACTATTAAATTCAGTTTTCACAAATTCAGTTTTCATTGCAAATATCCTGTAATAAAAGGTGTTTTGCTATACCTAAATTTTAGCATTTTTGGAAGATGATAGTTGACTAAAGAAAATTCCTAAGAGAACGTATGGTATTAAACCTCTTTGAAATGTGTTGTAAATGTTATTTGTAAAAAAAAAAATTAATAAAAAGAATGGGAAGAAATCTTGTTGTCAAAAGACTATTTTATGTTATCTATGATAGCATTTGTGTAGATGGCAGATTATTTCTAATGAAAGCATTCATGTTAATTGTAGCTGTAACAGTTTTTACAGAAATTTCTCAAAATGACTGAAAATATAATGCATTCTAATACAGGAAATACTTATTAAATGTCATCCACATGCAAACTACTGTACCAGACACTAGAAGTACAAATATGTAAAATACCGTAGTTACTGCCTTCCAGGAGCAACTAATAGGGTAGATAAAAACATATAGAAGTATGATAAAGGGTAAAGTACAATGAAGACAAAGGAAAGATACATATAAATTATTTTTTAAAATTGAGAAGGGGCATATCATGTTCATCTGGTGGCAGGGAGATGGCAAGGGGCAGAGGAAGGAAGGCAGAGCCAGAAAAAGCTTTGAGCAGTTGGTTGACAAAAGCTATATGCCAGGCACTGCCCTAAGTGCTGGGGATAAAAAGAAAGGTAAAAATACCATCACTATCCTTAAGGAGTTCCCGTTCTAATAGGACAGAGAACATGCAAACCGTTATGTATTTACATGAAGTCTGCTGCGTAAATGGAAGATAATCTCAAAGGGAAGGCACTGCAAGGAAGGAGAGGGAAGAAGGGAAAAGAGAAAGCCCTCTTCTAGAAAATGGTCTTTGAGTTGAGTCTTGACTGAAGAAGCAAAAGAAACTTGGAAGTGGCAAGGAGGCGGGGGAGCATTATGGGGATAGCCAGTCTTAAAAGGCATTCTGGGATTTGGAGGTGTCATGTTTGAAGAAAGCAAAAAGACCAGTGCCACTGGATTATAATGCACATAGAGGGAAGTAAAGTATGGAAAGGTAGGAAGTGATTAGGTTGTAAAGGGCCTTAAAAGTAGAACAGGTAATAGGAAGCCACCAGAATTTATGGAGTAGGAGATAACATGGCAAGACCTGATCTTTAGGAAGATTACTAGTGGCTGAGTGGAGAATGGACTGGAATGAGGAAAGCCTTGAGGCTGGGAGACCAGTGCAGCCATGTGAGTGAAACCAAAGAGATATATACAAGAGATGTTGTAAAGGAACAAATGGTAAGACCTGGCAACAGATTGAATATATGGAGTGAGTGAAAGTGAGAAGCTGAGGATGACACCAAGACTAGGAGACCAGAAGGGTGGTGGTACTCTCAGCAGTAACAGGGAGATTCTGAAGAGGGGAGGATTTGGGCAGAAAGATAATGAGTTCTGTTTTGGAAATGTTGACTGTGAGGTGCCTATGGAACATCCAATTTGAGAAGAAGAAATTGTGGAACTCAGGAGAGGTTAGGGCTGGATAAACAGCTCTGAGAATCATCTGCATGGAGATAATTGAACCCATGAGAGCAGACAAAATCACCAACTTAGACAGTATTGAAGGAGAAAAGGGCCTAGCCTTGGGAGATACTCAAAATTAGTGGGTGTGACCTAGAGAAAGGATTCAACAAAGGACACTAAGAAATAGTCTGATAGGTAGGAAATGAACCAGGAAAGAGCAGTGTCTAGAAAACTTAGAGACTAGAGAATCTCCAGGGGAAGAGGGTAATGCACAATGTCAGAGGTTTTTCAAAGAGATCAAAAAGGATAAGGAATGAAAAAAAGCTGCTAGAGATGTCAATTAAGAGTTCACTAGTAACTTAGCAGTTTCAGTTGAATGATGAGATTGGAAACCAGAATAAAGAGGGTTTAGAAGGGAGCAGAATCAGTTGACAAGCATTTATTAGGTGCTAACTATATTCCAAACACTGTGGTAAGCACTGGAAATATAAAGGGGGAAAACAACACAACTTCAAAACAAAATAAGTACCTGAGCTGTGCTTTAAAGGAAAAGAAGGATTTCAACAGGCAAAAATGTGGTAAGAATGCATTCCAAGAATGAGGCCAATGAATACAGAGGTAGGAGAAAGCAAGATTGGAGAATGGCTAGTAGTTCTCTTTAGCCAGAACATAGGATAAATGGAGATATACAGTGAGAATGAAGTAAAAAGAAAGCTGGAAGAGTAGTTTGGAGTAAGATCATAAAGGGTCTTAAATGTATGGGTAAGGCATTTGGAGTTTATACTTTATATTGTGGGCATTGGGGAACCATCAAAAGTTTTTCGGTAGGGGAATGATAACTTCATGAAGGATGTATTTGTCGGGGGGGGGGGGAGGGAAGAATGAAAACAGGGAAAACAGCTAAAAAGAAATCCAATTCTTTTTTTAATATCTTATTTTTCCCTGATTACATGTAAAACATTTTTAATAATTCTTTTTTTAAGTTTTGCGTTCCAAATTCTCTCTCTCCCTCCCTCACCTCCTCTCTTCCTCAAATGATAAGCAATTGGATATAGGTCATATGTAATCATGTAAAACATTTACATATTAGTCATTTTGTGCAGGAAAACAAATTTTTAAAGACAGTAAAAAAGTATGCTTTGGTATGTATTCAGACTCCATTAGTTCTTTCTCTGGAGGTGGAAAGCATTTTTTCATCACTGTGTTGCTGAAATTAGGTAAATCATTCACAGCTGTCCATTGTACAATATTGCTGTTACTGTATACAATGTTCTCCTGGTTCTGTCATTCCACTTTGTATCAGTTCATGTAAATCCAGGTTTTTCTGAAATCCTGTTCATCATTTCTTATAGCACAATAACATTTCATTGCAATCATATATCATACTTTGTTCAACCATTTCCAAATTGATGGGCATCCCTTCAATTTCCCCTTGAAAGAAGGTTATTTCCGTTGTTCTTGTGATGAGGTATTGGACTGGAGTGATGACATTGTAAATGGGGTTGAATGTAAGAGATATTATGGAGATAGAAATGACAAGATTTGGCAACTGACTGGATGTAGAAGATGGGAGAAAAGAGATAACTCAGGTTTTGAGCTTAGGTGACCAGAAAGGTAGTGGAGATAACAATGGAAATAGGGAATATGGGACAAAGGATAGATTTTATGGGACAATGAGGTTTTTAGGGAGAGGATGTGTCAGTTTTGGAGACATCTGGGTGTATTTACTGTCTAGCTGACAGTTGAAAATATGGGAAAGACTGGGATAGAGTGACATGTGGAAATCATCTGCATTGGCATGGTCACTGAAGTCATAGGACTGGATGAAATCCCTAAGAGGATAAAATGTGGAGAGAGAAGCAAAGACTTCTATATTTAGAGGCTAGCAGAGGCTAAATTGAGAAGTGTTTTAGATATATGTGCGTATATATGTAATATATACACATATATATGTGTATGTATATACATAATATATACACATACATACATATGTGTATGTGTGTATATACATATGAATAGAAGCAGGACGAAGTAATGTCATAGAAATCAAGGGAAAAGAGTATTACTAAGAGGCACAGAACAGGATCAATAGTAATTGCTGTAGAAAGGACAAGGAAAACAAGGATGGAGAAAAAAAAAAAACCTTTTATTTTGGTATGTAAGGGGTCATTAATGACCTTGAAGTTTGGCAGAGATAGGAGAAAGTTGAACATGTTTGTAGTCAGGGATGAGAGAGTTGATAAGGAGAGACTGAAGATGAAAGAGTTTGAGGGAGCAAGGTCCTAGAAAAATTAGGAGAGGTTAGATTTGGCAAGAGGAAAGACCACCTCATCCTTTGAGGCTAAAGAGGAGAAAAGAATGGGTTAGAAAAACAGCTTTTGAAGTGTGGGTGAGGGGAAAGAGAGAATTGACAACCAGAAGAAAATCAATTAGAGTATCACGACTTCAGTTATCTCATAACTTGATTATGGCATTCTGTTTTAAATAGTTTGTTTTTGTCCCAGTTCAGCTCATCATATAACTGCTTGGGTGTAATATTGTCATATGTTTCATGTATACATATATATATATATATATACACATATACATACATATTATGTTCATATATACATACACACACACACACACACACACACATCTCCAGTTCAGCCAGTGTAGTCAAGGAGCCCAGTTTTACTGGTAGAATACCAAAGTCTAATTGTTGGCAATACTGTCTTGGTATTTACTAGCAAATGTTAATTAATCAAAGGAAGAGAAGAAATGTTTTAGAGAGGCTAGAATCCAAAATTTAAACGATGTCTCCACTATGATCTGTCAGTACACAGAAGTGTCTTCAACATAGAGCAGAGGTGGGTCAACAGTGGGTGTAAAAAAGTAAAGATGAAAATAGTGATGTGTTTCTGCAAAGCAGCAGTTATTCCGGGTGTGGTCTGATAACAACTGCTCTTCAGTGTTTGTCTTTTCGATCACAACTACATACATAATCGTGTTTTGCATGAGCTCTCCTTGTCAGAAATAATCCCTCCCTCCTGTTAACTCCTATTTAGTTCCTCTCTTATGTCAACTATCTTTGTATTATGGTTTTTTGTTTGTATGTGTTATCTTTCTCTAAGATTTTAAGTTCCTCAAAGACACAGCTTTTTTTAAATTTATCTTTGTTTCTTCCACAAAGCCTATGATAGGGATTCATTCACTGATTTGGGTGGTTTAATTGAATCCAGATTTCATTCATTTTGCACTTGAATTTTTTCTTTGTTCTTTGTTTCATACATTTTACTTACACATTTTTGTCTTCCTGTCCATGTTGTAAAGAAACTGATATCTACGTCATGATATATGTAATGACTAATCACCTAGATTTGCTGGAGCTTCCTTACTTTCCAGGGGATCCTGACTTGGAAGCTGAGGCTGAAGTCACCAATTAGGCCCCTTCAATCATTTGATGTACTAATAATCCCCTGCCTTGTAAATGCCAGTCAGCCTGAATAGGGGCTCCTCTATTGTGCAAGAGTGGAAAGTCCTGGCCATGCTAATCCTGGTTCTGCACTTCACTGAAAAACCACAAGGCTCAACAATTTAAGGGCTTTTAGAACGGTTTACCCAAGAACACCTGTGATTTCTCTGTTTGTGGTTTTCATACTTAATATCCTATACCTGTAAGCAGAGGAGCCCTCCTTCTTAGAAGAGAAATTCCGCTTGCAAGCTTTTTCCTCATAAGAAAATAAACTTCAGCTGTTGCTCTTTAACCAACTGGTCCTGACTGCTCTGTTCGGCTCTGGCCTCCAAAGGTGTTGGTATGGTTTGGTGTTTCTACTTTGGGATTTTCTTTCTACCAACACAAATCTCAAGCAGTTTATGACTTAGATAAATCTTAGAAAGCTTCCTGAGGGACCTAGAGATTAAGTGGCTTGCTCAGAATCACATAGCTAATAAGTATTAGAAATGAAATTTGGGGGGCAGCTAGGTAGCACAGTGATGGGGCCACTAAGTGGTGCAGTGAATAGAACACCGGTCCTGAAGTCTGGAGGACCTGAGTTCAAATCCAGCCTCAGACACTTAACACTTACCAGCCCCGTAACCTTGGGCAAGTTACTTAACCCCAATTGCCCTGTCCTCCCCTCCAAAAAGCAAAAAAAAAAAAAAAAAAAAAATCATTAAAAAAATGGAATTTGAACCTGTCTTTTTTTTCTTTTCTTTTAAAAAAAATTTTTCATTTAATAGTATTTTATTTTTTCCAATTATATGTAAAGATAGTTTTCAACATTCATTTTTATAAGATTTTGAGTTCCAAATTTTTCTCCCTCCCTGTTCCCCAAGAGAACAAGCAATCTGATATAGGTTATACACGTACAGTTATGTTAAACATATTTCCACATTAGTCATGTTGGGAAAGAAGAATCAGAACAAATGGAGGAAAACCACATGAAAGAAAAAACAAAAAAAGTGAAAATAGTATCAATCTACTAGAGTCTGCTGGAGTCTGTTCAGACTCCATAGTTCTTTCTCTAGAAGGGAATAGTGAATAGCATTTTCCATCACGAGTCTTTTGGAATGGTCTTAGATCATTGAATTGCTGAGAAGAGCTAAGTCTGTCATAGCTGATCATCACACAGTGTTGTGGTTACTGTGTACAATGTTCTCTTGGTTCTGATCACTTCACTCAGCATCAGTTCATGTAAGTGTTTCCAGGTTTTTCTGAAATCTACCTGTTCATTATTTCTTAAAGCACAATAGTATTCCATTACATTCATATGCCACAACTTGTTCAGTTATTCTCTAGTTGATGGGCATCCCATCAATATCCACTTCTTTGCCACCAAAAAAAGACCTGCTGCTATAAATACTTTTGTAAATGTGGGTCCTTCTCTCTTTTATATAATCTCTTTGGAATATAGACCTGGTAGTGAACCCAAGTCTTCTTGATACCAATTCCAGCATTCTATTTTTTCTGCCACCTGCCTCCAAAGGATAAAAATTTTCAAAAAGTCAAATATAATTTATACCATGTCAGCTGGGTTATAAGTATATAAGTTTCCAAGGTCATTTTCTTAAACAGCCTTAACTAATGAATTAAGCTGGTCCCAAAAAACTTCATTGAAAAATTAAGTTTTCTCGTTATCGTTCTCTTTTATGTCTGGTTTTGCTTTTTTTTTTTTTTTCTTTTCCCAGTGATCACTCATTGGTTACAGCCCTTCTATATGACCAAACTATTGTACAATGTGAAAGTATTTGCAGATCCTATACATGATTGCACGCCACCGTGGGGGTGGGGGGTGAAGGGAGGGGAGAAAATCTGAAACTCAAATGATTGTGGAACTGAATCTTGTAAATTAAAAGTAAAGGAGTAAATAAAAAAAAAAAAGAAAAGAAAAATTAAGTTTTCTAGTGAAATTTAGAAAAGACCTAGGTCAGGGGTGAAGAACTTGCAGCCTTGAGGCCACATGTCGCCCTCTAGGTCCTCAAGTGCAGCCCGTTTACTTAATCCAAACTTCACAGAATGAATCCCTATAATAAAAGGATTTGTTCTGTAAAACCTAGACCCAGTTGAAAGGCTGCACCCAAGGACCTAGAAGGCCACAGGTTTCCCACCCCTGGCAGCTGGTTACTAACTCAGCAAGACTTCACTTTTAACCCTATCAGTATAAAAGTCAAGCTCAGGTGCATTTGCCATCACTATAGTTATGAGAGTTTGGACAATCAAAATAAAATGCCTCACACTGATAGAGCAATTCATGGTCTGCAAAGCACTTCCACATGCATTTTCTTTTTAAATTTTTGTCTTTTTCTTTTCCTTTCTTTTTTTGTGTGACTGGGTCTTCCTGTCTTGCCCAGAATGTAAGAACAATAGTCACTCAGCTCAGTCTAAAAGCCAATTAGTTTAGAAGCTTTAACGTGCTCCACTTTTCTGAGCTGGGCTGGTTTGCCCCTTAGTTCACTGAACTAGTCCAGCCGTTTTAGAAAGCAATAGGGAACTGTGTCCCAGAAGTTACCAGGCTCTGACCCATTGATGCCACTGATAATGATAAAAGCTGCCATTAAGGTTTTACATACTTTTACATAAAGTATCTCATCTGAGCTTCACAACAACCACGGGAGGGTAGATGCTATTATTATCTTCCTTTTATAACTGAGGAAACTGAGGCAGATAGAGGTTGTGACTTATCCTATATTATACACCTAGTATCTGAGGTGGATTTTAACCTAGAACTTCTTAACAATAAGTCAAATATCCATGAGGGAACGTAGAAAATAATGAAATGCTGAATAAAAGTTTATATTAATTATAAAATTCAGCCCATTGATAATTCTTCCTGAGATCTCGTTTTTAAAAAATACAGATCAGTAATCAAAATACCCTATATTTGTTTATAATTGAAGCATTTTCAATGTCCTTTTATATCTGTTATCTAATTTGTGAGTTATCTATGTTACTATTTAATTTACTTGGAAACAAACAAAAAAATGGGCATACAAAAGAGAATGAAAATTTGGAAGTCCAATATAGCTTGGTAGGGTTTTTAGGAGAGAAATTTTTTAGTCCCAGTTTAGTTAAGGATGCCAATGATTATGAAGATAATTGAATAAAAAAGTTACACAAACATAGATATACATCTATAAACCTCCCGTCTTATTTTCTGTTTATACATCTTTCAGATGTCAGCAGATCTAGAGCAGGAGTTATTATTAGAAATAGATATAGATATGTGTGTGTATGTATACACATAGATATATGTATTATGACCCAAGATTTTCTTCAGAAACTCATATATAGAATATAGAGAACTCATATAGGCATATATAGGTATCATACTCAATGACAAAAGCAATACAAATGACAGCATGGTTTTGATTCTGAAATAAGTTTTAAAAAAAAGTTAAAAGGGAAAAACAAATCTCCCTATCTCCAAACAGCTACTGAAAAAGTAATAGTATGGAATTCCAACACAAACTCTTGTGATTTGAAGTCAAGAAGAGTTTAACAGAAGTCAGAGTCATTAAAAAGATCTACTAATAGTTTTCATTAAGTAAAACATTTGTGAACTAAAAAAGGTTTAATTAAAATGGAGAGAGTTGCAATTAGCTAAATGAGTTTTTCATTAGTGCTGTAATCAAGATGCAGTCTATGGATAAATACCCACCTAAATCCAGGGTATGATCAGTCTGAGATTTTTAGCCAAAAATAAAGAAAGAAAGAATCAAGCATGGGGGCAGCTAGGTGTCACAGTGAATAGAGCACTGGCCTGGAGTCAGGAGGACCTGAGTTCAAATCGAGCCTCAGACACTTGACACACTTACTAGCTGTGTGACCTTGGGCAAGTCACTTAACCCCAATTCTCCTGCCTTACCCCCTCCAGAAAGAAAAAAAGAAGAATCAAGCATGTATTAAACATAGACTTATGTGCCAGACACCATGCTAAGCATTTTATAAATATTTCATTTGATCCTCACAACAACTGTGGGAGGTAGGGGCTATTATTTTCCCCATTTTACAGTTGAGGAAACTGAGGCAGACAGAGGTTAAGTAACTTCCCTAGGGTCACACAGCCAGTTAATGTCTGAGACTGGATTTGAACTCACATCTAGGCCCAACATTTGATCTACTGTACCACCTAACTGCCCCCGTGAGCTAGGAGGCTAATAAGTCCTGCCTCTCTTTCCTCTGAGCATCTGCCACATTTGAGGTTTAGATCCATTTGTAATGGTTAAAAATCAATCAGTCCATAAAACCAACACACAGCCCTCACATGTGGAATACTGATCCTGTGGTTCCCTACTGAAAAATCTAAACCTGTCTCATTAATTTCCCTTGCTCTCCTTGTTTTCTCTTCACTCCATTTCTGTTTTTTCCTTTCCCCCTCCGTTTCTTCCCTGTTTCCTCTCACACTTTCTCCAGACTAAAATCCAGTTTTATTACAAGATTGGAAAAGTAGTTCACGTCACCAAGAAGTGCTTTTATATCTTTCTCCCAAAGCCACTGCCAGCTTTTGTCTTTCTGTCCCAATAACCCCTGAATTCTTCCTCTTCCCTCACTAGTAAGCATAGGAGATGCTTTTTAGCCTCTGCTTTCCCATTACAGTTTCTTAGCCTCTAAGGCCAGAACAGGACGGGGCAAGGTGAACCATTGATGGTCTTCCCAGCTTTCTTGCTTACATGAGTAATTGCTCCACAGGTGCTTTCCCTTATGCACAGGATGAATCCTATATACCTTTGATACCCATCCCTTGATAATTTACCCAAGGAGATAGGTGAATAAACTGACACTAATGTGTAATTTATTGGCAAAATACATGTAAAAATGCCACTCAGTTAATACATTTTTGCTTCTGTGTTACTTTTTATTTACTTGTTAAATTCCCTTTTCAATGGAAAACTATAATCTTGACCCTAAATTTGGGCATTTGATGATTTTTCAGGAAAGACTTTTTATTACAAACTACCAAACTACAAATCTGTTATTAGTATCATTAAAAGATATTTCATTTTAAGTCACTTACTTTTTTTTAACATATAGTAAATATATTTTATTTTTGTTTACATCATTCATTTCCACGAAATTTTGAGTTACAATTTTTCTTCCCATCTTTCCCCTACCCATCTCCTCAAAACAGCCATCCCAGTGTATCCCCTCTCCTCCATTCTATTCTCTCCTATGTCTTCCCCACTCACCCCTCTGACTTTTCAGTAGGGCAGGATGGATCTCCCAACCACAGTGCCTGTGTATCTCAAGTTCCAGTTGGATGTGGTTAATAATAATAATAA
>CM053588.1:120827544-120846791 GCA_028646515.1 Pseudochirops corinnae | reverse complement strand
TCCTTCTCAGTTCTCAGTCAGTTCTCAGCTTCCAGATGCTGGGAGAGAAACTCTTTCTCTCTCTCTGTCCCTTCAGCAGGAGCAGCATTCAAATTCTGTCTCTCAGATGCTCTCTGCCTCAGCTGGCTTCAGTCTCCAGGATTCTTCCTTCAAGGGGAGCAAAATTCCAATTCTATCTCTGTCTCTGGAATTCTTGCTTATATACACACCTTAGCCAATCCCCTTCTTCCACATCAACAGGGGCTCAGCAAATCCCCTTCTTCCACATCAGCAGGGGAGGTCATGCCTTCTCAACAGTGGGTCAGTTTGCATCTTCCACACTTAGCACTTAGTAGTGCTAAGTATCCTGCTAAACTGATTACTATTACAACAGCACCTTGGAAAAACAGAAAACTTACAGATCTCCAGAACTAGCTCTGAAAATAGCTTCACAAAAACCCTGAAGTTTAGGAGAATGCCCTTTTTATCCTGGGAGCAGAGTCCTGCTTTTAAAATAAGATTAAAAGCCAAGAAAAAATGATCAAACAACAAGCAAAAAAAAGAACCTTACCATAGAAGTTACTATGATGACATGGAAGATCAAAACAAACTCAGGAGAAAACAACAACTACACTTAAAGCCTCAAAGAAAAATGTGTGAATTGGTCGTGAGCTCAAAAATAATTCCTAGGAAAGCTCAAGAAGGATTTTAAAAATCAAATAAGAGAGTAGAGGAAAAATTAGGGAAAGAAATGACAGTGGTACAAGAAAATCATGAAAAAAGAGTCAACAGCTTGGTAAAAGAGGCACAAAAAATACTGAAGAAAATAATGACTTAAAAAGCAGAATTGGCCAAATGGAAAAAAGATGTACAACAATTCACTGAAGAGAACAACTCTTTAAAAAGCAGAATTGGACACAAGGAAAAGTTAATATAAAAGCTCAGTGAAAAAACTAGTTCCTTAAAAATTAGAATCAGGCAAGTAGAACCCAATGACTCTATGAGACTTCAAGAAACAAACAAAATTAGGGTGGCAAGTTGGCGCAGTGAATAGAACACTGGCCCTAGAGTCAGGAGGACCTGAGTTCAAATCTGACCTCTGACAGTTAACACTTACTAGCTGTGTGACCTTGGGCAACTCACTTAACCCCAATTGCCCTGCCTTCCCCCCCTCCAAAAACAAACAAAAAAAAAGAAAGTAACAAACAAAATCAAAAGAAAGAAAAAATAGAAGAAAATATGAAATATCTCATTGGAAAAACAACAGGCCTGGGAAATAAATTGAGGAGAGATAATTTAAATAAATTTAAGACTACCTGAAAGCCATAATAATAAAAAAAGGGAGCTTAGATATTGTATTATTATTATTTTTTGAGGTCTAAAATCATAATTTTTTAAAAATTTTATTTTATTAAATTTGTTTATCTACTTTTAGTTTACAACATTCAGTTCCACAACTGAGTTCCAAATTTTCTCTCCTTCCCCCTCCACAAAAGCATGCGTCTGATATAGGCTCTACATATGTCTTCACATTAAGCATTATTCTAGTTGTAAAGAAGAATTTTAACCAATGAAGTGAACAATTGAGAAAGAAGGAGCGAAACAAAACACAAAAAAGAGAGACAGCAAGTAGTTTCCTTCAATCTGCATTCAAACTCCATACTTCTTTTCTCTGGATTTGGATAATCCTTTCCATCATGAGTCTTTTGGAGTTAGCTGTCTTATAGCCTTGCATTGCTGAAGAGGAGCCCAGTCTATCAAATTTAGTCTAGACATCATATTAGTAAGGAAACTGCCCTGATAGTCAAGAAACAGAGAGTAAAATAGAACTATAAAGAATCCACCAAACATCTCCTGAAAGATCACACAACGAAAACTCCCAGGAATATTATAGCCAAATTCCAGAGTTCCAAAGTAAAGGAGAAAATATTGCAAACAGCCAGAAAGAAACAATTCAGATATCAAGTAGCCACAGTTAGGATAACACAAGAACTAACAGCTTCTACACTAAAGTGTTGGAGGGCTTGGAATATGATATTCTGGAGGGCAAAGGAGCTAGGATTACAGTATCAGTTCTCCTACCTTTATTTTTAAAATAATTTTTTTCAAAAATTCAAAACTGCTTTTTCTCCCTCCCACTCTGACTGCCCCTCCTCCAAATGAAAACAAAATAAAAATAAAAGCCCTATTACAAACATGTATGGGCAAGAAAAACACATTTCTACATTGACCATGTCCAAAAAAAGCCTAATTTTGCATCCCAAGACTCCCAACTCTCTAATGGGAAGTGAGTAGCACTTTACATTTACATTAGTAGGACATTATACTGATCACAGTTCCTATGTCTTTCAAAATTATTTGACTTTATAATATTGTCATTGTATAAATTGTTCTTCTAGTTCTGCTCACTTCATTCTGCATCAGTTTGTATGAGTTTTCTCAGATTTCTCTGAAACCATCCTCTTCGTTCTTTTTTTTGTTTTTTGTTTTGTTTTGGAGGGGGGAAGACAGGGCAGTTGGGGTTAAGTGACTTGCCCAAGGTCACATGGCCAGTAAGTGTTAAGTATCTGAGGTGGGATTAGAACTCAGGTCCTCCTGACTCCAGGGCTGGTGTTCTATTCACTGCACCATCTAGCCACCCCTTCATTATTTCTTACAACATAATAGTATTCCATCACATTTATATACAACAGCTTGTTCATCAGTTCCTTTATTGATGAGTATCTGGTCAGATTCCCATTCTTTGCACCTAAAAATAGCTATAAATATTTGTGAACATCTTTAGAGTTTGTTTTGCTTAGGACTCTCTTAATCTACTCTTCTAATTCCCCTTTTCCTTCTCCCCTTCTTCTCTTATTTCCTGTTGAGTGACATGTATTTCTGTACTTAACTATGTGTATGTCCTTGTAGTCTTTCTTCCTTTCACCAGTTCAGATGAGGGTGAGGTTCAAGTGTCAGCTACTCCCCTAAGCCCCAATCTTCTCCTCCGTGTTTATATAGACTTCTACTTGCACACCCAGATTATGTGAGATAATTTTACCTAACCTTCTTTTCCCTTCCTTCCTTAGTGAATTCTTCTTCCCCTTTCTTTCCATTTTTTTTCTGTAAAGATCCTGGAGACATAACAAAACAACTTCTTGGTCTTGTCTAATTAAACCCTCCCTGTGATCCCTGATAAAGAGAGAGTTCAGAAGGAGTACATATATCATCTTCTCATACTTGAATGTAAGCAGTTTTTCCTTGTTTAGCCCTTTATCATTGTTTATGTTTACCTTTTTATGTTTCTCTTCGCTCTTGTGTTTCTGGTCTTTTTTTTTTTTTTTTTAATCAAGAATGCTTGGAAGTCCTCTGTTTCATTACAGATCCAATTTTCCACTTGCAGGATTATATTGTGTTGCTGAATAAATTATTCTTGGTTGTAAGCATATATCCTTTACCTTCTGAATATCACATTTCAAGCTCTCTGCTCCTTTGTAATGGTGGCTGCTAAATCATGTGTGATCCTGACTGTGCTTCCTTGGTACTTGAGTTCTTCCTTTCTGATTGCTTGACCTGGCCTAACGCCAGAGGGCAGCCAGTCTTACCCTTTTTTCCCTGGGTCTTCAGGGCGCGCCTCCCGGATGCGACCTGCGCATTCCACAAAGTAGAGTCTGGAGCCAGAAGAGTTAGGGATATGCAGACAGCTTTATTGTTCTCTTCATCCATCCATATCCATATCCATCCACATTTTATTCCCGGCGCTTCTCCTCTTTTATCCCCCTACTGAGCCCCTTGACAAATAGCCCACCTCCCCTGTAATCACCTCTGACACCACAAGGGTTGGGTAAACACGAAAAGGAAGGACGGAGCTCATGTCCCCGGAACAGAGCATATCAACAGAACATCTGAGTCGCGAAATGCAGGATAAAACAGGACACACTGACCCAGAGACACAACTCTCATCATGACTTCTGTGTTTTGGTGTTACTGTCCTTCTGCAATCTCAGAATATTCTGGCGCTCCCAGGCAGAACTACACATCCCCTATCAATTGCTTATATTAATTTTTCTTTGACTTTAATGCTCTTAATATTTTTTTCCTGGGGGGTTTCATCTAACACTCTCATTTCATTGATTAAAAAAATTAAATTAATAAAATTATTTTTTTTTAACTCTTGCTTCATTTCTTTCAGGAATTCTAGTTGAATTTGTGCCCAAGCTGTTTTACTATGATGCTTTGCTAGATGTTTTAGAATCACTCTGTTCTTCTGTATTTGTGTCTTAAGCATTCTTACCACGCTATAGTTTTTATGGTGGGATTATTTTTATTTGTTCATTCTTCCATGCTATTTCTTGACTTTCAACTTGATCTTAGGGCTGGGCACTATGCACTTCTGGAAGGAAGGTCTGGGCTAGTCCTGTTGCTGTCTTTTGGGGTATTGAGTGTTGTGTTATTCTGGGATCCTTTACTTGGAACCTGAAAGCTTTCAGTGCTCCCAAAGTTATCTGATACAGGGTAAATCTGACCACTGCGCACTTCTAGTCTCAACTCTGCAAGTTCCTGACCTGGGTTTGGATCTAAGCTGCCATAGATTATGGCTAGATTCAGCCTCTGTCAGCCAGCTGGGGAGCTCTGCTGGTTCAGAATGACAGAAATGTCGACTTTAGGCTGGAATTCAGACTGCTGCTGCTTGCTTCTTGCTCTGTACACAATCTTAGCTCTGGAACTGCTCCTTACCCCAGAATAACACTTCTGGGCGCATGTTCCATACTCAATCTGCCCTGACTTTGTGATGTGCTTCTGGTAGTGGGAGATAAAGCTGCTATATGGCACCTGTTCCCACAATGGTGCCTTGGTATGGATATGGGTCTCATCTTGCCCTTGTGCACAGCCTCTCCCTAATCATGTACTCTACATGGCCACTCTTGGCCAGCCCCCATTCCTAGGGTTCTTGGACCTCTCTGTCTCCTTATACTAACCTGGGCTGAACTTTTTCTTGGATTTCTTCATCAGGATTCAGTCTAGTGAATTTTCTAGATCTGTATGAGGGAGTTTGGGTTGGGGAGAAGAGGAAAACTTGCTGAGCTGTTTCCTGATACTTTGACATTGTTGGTCAAGAACAAATCCCAAAACCTGAAGAAGTTTTAGAAAGAATTTTATTATGTCATTTGGCAAAGGAGAAAACCAGGAAAAGGTGGTGGGTTCCTCCTTGATTTTCTGTGAAGTTTACATTGTATGGAGTTCAAACAAGGACATCAGCACATGAACTGCACTTGGGCAATTAGGTCAGCCAGGTTCAAACATTATTAATAAATAATTGATAATAAAATATTTTCCTACAATTCCCTTCTTTTGGGTCTTTTTAAAGCCCAACAGTCTCATAAACAGAGAGCTAAATTGAGGTCTCAAAAGAAGTTCATCCAAAAAAACCTGAGTCATTGGCATCCTTACCACCTATCTTATCTGAAGCTTAATAGAATTCTCTTAAGGAAGGGAAAGGCCAGATTGGTTGCAAACTTCTACCCACATCTTATGGTCATAGGAATCAGTTTGAGTAAGCTCTAGGGAATGTGAGTCAGAGGACTTATACTTACGTCAGGTAACAAATGCATTAAACAATTCAAGCAGATTTCCCAAGCATTGAAAGCAACAACAGAGAAGAACACATAAAGCCATATGTATCACAAAAACGTCATAATCCCATGCTTCCTTCAATGTCATAAAAGTTGAACAAATTTAGTTAAGCAGGGTCATAATCTCGTACATCCTCTTGTTAGATTGTAGGTAAACTAAGTCAGGTTACAGATTAAACTACATTTAGAGGGTTCACAATGGACTGACTGAAAGAGAATATTGACATATTATTAAAGTAACCAAGAAAAGTTAGCATCAGGGAAATTCTCTCTTTTACAGCTTAGGGAATAACTAAATCATTTTGGGAAGTTCAGACTTCCCTTTGGCTTCAACCTGAGGAGTACCAGAAATTAGGTTTTAGTTCAGATGAGGTTAATATTAAAAGCAGACAGATTTTTAGTTAAGCAAAAGTTGCAGGAGGGATGGCCCCGATCCCTGAACAAGAAATAAAAGGAATTTGGGTATACCTCTCTTGCAGGCAAACATGAACACCAGGAAACATAAGCACAAGAATATTATAACAATAGTCATCAGTATTAAATGACATAATGCCTCTTTATTCCTGGTAACCCACTCCCAAAGTCCATTTAATCAGCATATCTCATCTTGGGTATTGGCTGTAGCTGTCTGATCTGTGGAAACATCTTCCATTGGAAATTCTCGAATAGGCCTTGTTCTTTGGAGGCTGCTTTTCCAAGTAGATCTGCTTCCCTGGTTTCAAATTCCTTGCAGACCCCTAGTTAATTCTGGTAAAACCTGCTAGTGATAAGGATTTAACATAATTCAGACAGGCTGAACACAACCTCCTCAATAGGGTTTTTCAGGAACTAATTCATACGGGTGAAAATTAATTCAAACCCAATAAAGCTAATCCTATTAACATCAGATCTATAAGAACATCAAAGAAACCCATAATTCACCCGAAAGTTCAGACTTTCAATTTTTACATAAAACTTGCTCTTTCTATCTTTACCTAAATCCTGTACCAAAATGAACAATGTCATCTTCAGGATGAAAGAAGACTCTTAAAAAGGATCTATGAGGGCCTGACTTGTAAAACAAGCTCTTCTGTCTCTTGCATTATCATGCAGGCAGATAGACTGCTCAGAGGATAGAACATGGGGCCTGGAATCAGGAAGACCTGAGTTCAATTCCAACCTTAGACCCTTACTAGCTGTGTGATCTTGGACATTTAACCCTCTGCCTCAGTTTCTTCATCTATAAAATGAGCTAGAGAAGGAAATGGAGAACTATTCCAGTATCTTTTCCGAGAAAACACCAAATGGGATCATGGAAAGTTGGATACAACAGAACAATAAATTCCTAAACCAAAGAAATAATAGAATTAGTACAAAAAGAAAAAAAATATTGTTATCAGACAGAGACTTCAAAACAGAAAAAAAAAGCAACCCATGCTTTAAAATTTTCTGTACACAGTTACTAACACAATTTTATGTGTAAAATCCTTAATTCAATTTTGAGAATGTATTACTAAAACATTCTTAAAGTCTATATATTTCATTAGAAACATTTGGAAATCAATGATAGATAGATATAGTTATATCCTAGTTCTTAGAGAAAACAGTCTTAATCTTGTTGTTTCTTCAAAGTGACACTGCTCCATTATAATTAAAAATTTTTGCATCTTTATCCTATCTTTTATCCTTTCTTTGATGAGCTGAACATATACATATGTATGTTCATATATATTTAATGTCATTGCAGCATCTAGAAAAGGGATCATACTGTGCAGACTTGATGCAACATATAAATGCATAATTATTAACAAAGGGATAGATGGCAAGCCTAAGAATTCATTTATCTAGCTGCTTAGGATAGGAAGATGACCATAGATTCAGATTAAAAACAGTAAATTCTTTCATCCTTGCATTCTATTGTAGTAACTTAGAGATGTTTTAGTATTGCAAAACAAGGTTCATCTCATCTGCCTGGGTTATAGAAAAATGTTCTATGTAAAGAAAAAGGAGGAACATGGTTATAATAATATTAAGTCTGTCTCTTCTAGGGCACAGACTAACCTGGCACAAGCATAACAGGATGAAACTCCCTTATCTCTGTTTGATTCCAAGTAAGAGTCATGCTTAACCTTTATTTTGGAACAGCCAATTATATAGCAAAGTTCCACATTATTCACAAAGCATCATAGCCAGGTTCAGAATTAGCCAGGTAGGAAATTTTCCTGTTTCAGAAAGGAAATAGCACCATGGGAAACTGAGTCAAGAGGAAACTATTAAACTTTCTCTGGCACAGACATTCACCTAAGGCAATTCTCAGACCACAGTCTATTTGGGAAATATATGGCATTTCCCCTGAATAGTGGATTATTGACTTGATCAGACAATCGTACCTGAAATCAAAACTCAGAACAGTATCAAATTATAGTCCCAGGGCATTTCACCTCAAATAGTGAGGTTGACCAATCACAGCATTACGGCTAGATTGTTATTATTTTTCCTTCATGTTGTTACAATAACAGTTAACAATAAGCACATATAAGGCCTTATTCATCCTCTCTAGTTTAAATCTATCCTAAAACAGAAGTCAATCAGTAGGAATTACAAATAATCACATTCTGGAATTTCACACATACAATGAATATATGATAGCTAATCCAAAATTAAAAAAAAAAACAACACGTTGATGGCTTGCTGTAAGCCTCCAGATGAACAAATATCCATATTGCCCATTAACCCCTAAGGCAAAATTAAAATCTTTAAGGTTTGTTGAGATCAAATGGACTCCAAGATGTAACTTCAATACATATGATACCAGGTATAGTTTCACAATTTTCATAAGCAGCGGCACACAATCTATGAGATTAAAATCACTCCTTTTAACAGAAACTTGTAAGCTCCCTTACTTCATCTGTGAGTGTTTGTGATGGAAGAGGAAATCTCAGCTCCTCAGAAAGCCAATTAGAATTAGAACTTCACATCTGTCAGCAAGACTAATATTATTTTATGACCTTTCCCAAATAGAAAGTTCTTCTTAAATTTTATCAATTTTAAAGCAAAATATGCCCAGTTAAATACTTAATAGTTCTAAACTTTGTAATGACATGCTTTAACACTTCATAATCTAATATCATTTAAAAATTTTTTATTAAATTTAATTTTTTAATGGTGAAATTGTATCATTCTCTGGATATTGTTTTTAAAATTTACAACATTTTCATACTATGATTTCCCCCCCAAAATATCACAATTCAAGAAAAATTTTAAAATTTGAGAAAAATGACAAACAATATGGATTTTTAAAACATAACAGAACTTTTTGGTTATATGTAAATAATACCAATTTATTTGAATGTGTTTCCAAATTCTCTGATATGGAAAATTATCTCATCCATCTATCAATTTGGAATTCTATACTATTCACATTCAAAACCTAGTACTGAAGCAATCAAAAATAGTTAACTTTTTTCTACTGCTTTATATGTGCTAATTGTACTAAGCATTTTATAATTATTGTGTCATTTGATCCTCTCATAACCACCCTGGGAAAAAGGTGCTATTATTGTCCCCATTTTATAGATGAGGAAACTTTGACAGAAGAAATAACATACTAGGGGGTCGCAGAGATTGGATTTGAACTCAGGTTTTCCTGATCCATACAGTTTCCAAGCATATCACCTTAATGCCAAATAGCAAGTATATAACAAGAACATTAAATTCTCATCTACCACAATTATCCTAATAGGGAGAATGCAACTCACTTTGAATGAGACTACATTATAATTTAGTTTCAAGATAAATTTCAACCAAATCAAATTTGGATATACAATTGTAATGGTAATGGTAATTTGAAGATCTCCCCTGCCCCCTAATAGGCTGAATGTAATTACATGGAGCCTGTGGTGGGAGGAGATTGCTGAAGGATAGAGGAAAGCCTATTGGGAAGACAGGAAATTGGGAGATAGAGCAGTTAGAGCTGGAGGGAGGAGAGGATGCAGCCAACAAGACAGCTAGGTTTTTGAGTATTTGGTTCCCCCCTGCTAGATTTGTGAATATTTGTTTGTGGGAAGCCTAAAGGATGGTGTGGCTCTCTGCTGTGCTATGATGTATTAACTTCTTTGTTGCTATGATGGATTTGATTTCCTGGTTTTGAGATTTGGTTCTCTGGTGTCTGAATATATGTTTTGCTTCTGTCTTCTATATGGAGAGTCTGTTATATTTTGTGATTGAGAACTATGCCAGCATATTTACGGTCACAGTCAGTGCTGTGAATATCGTGTTGGTGCTACAATAATCACAAATGGCAATAATCAAAATCTCAATTTTCCTAAGGGACATTAATTGCCAGCACCTTGAATTATAGTACTCACTGCTTTTAGTTAGCTCACTTTCAAAAATTTATGGAGGCAGTCTCACCTTTCCATCCCTCTTTTTTGGAGTCCATGAAGCTACACACATATCCTTTTAATGGTCCTTCAAAGGCAGAATTTTAGTGTGCTATACTCAAATAATTCCAGGCTATAAATTTATTTCTATAGTTTCCATTTGGTAAATGTTATAACTTGATGGAATACTGTCTATCTGAAACTGTTACCAAGGCATTTCTCCAAAAAGTTTCCTATACCTTTCTTAGCTCAATGAAATAAAAAATCTCAAACCACTTTCCAACTCCAAATCCTTTATTTTCTTTTTTAAAATATCATTTATTTTTTTTAATTTATGAAATAAAACAAGCATTTCCATAGCATAATAGAACAAAAAAGTTGATTGCACATGAAACTGCAATTTTATTATCTACAACTTGCTAGTCCTTTTAAATATATAATAAAGTTATTTTCTACCACTTGCCAGTCCTTTTAAATATATAATAAAGTTACAACAATTTTTACTTTTTTTCTTCCCTCCCAACCCCCTAGAAATGGCTACCATTAGAAACAAATATGTGTGTGTGTGTGTGTGCACGCACCTATGTGTATGTGCATAGTAAAATCAATCTATACATATTTCCATTTATCAGTTTTTTCTCTGGATGCAGATAGCATTTTCTTTCATGTGTCCTCTGTAGTTAATTTGGGTATTTATAATACTCAATATGACTTAGCTGCTTGAAGTTGTTCTTAAAATTATTATTGCTGTTACTATGGACAATGTTCTCTTGGTTCTTCTCAACTCTTGTTTATTTTGTGCAAGTCTATACATGTTTTTCTAAAATCAATGAGCTCATTATTTTGTATTCCATCACAATCATATACCACAACTCGTTCAGCTATTCCCCAATTGACGGACATCTCTAAAATGTCCAGTTCTTTGCCGCCACAAAGAAAGCTGCTACAAATATTTTAGAACATATGGGTTCTTTTCCTTTTTCTCTAATCATCTTTGGAAATAGACTTAGTAGTGGTATTGCTGGGTCAAAGGGTATAGGCAGTTTAATAACTCTTTGGGCATAATTCCAGATTGCTCTCCAAAATGGTTGGATCATTTCATAGTTCCACCAACAGTAACTTAATGTACCAATTTTTCCATATCCCTTGCAACATTTTTCACTTTCTCTTTCAATCATTTTATTTTATTTTATTTATTTATTTTTTGAAATTAGTAGACATGTTTATAATATCAGTTCAATTCATTCCATAAACATTTAAAAACATTGATTTATTATGTACAAAGTACTAGGGATACAGTGACAAAAAACTAAACCATCTTTATCCTCAAGATGCTTCCATTTTACTGGAAAGATATATTACACATAATGTACAGAGATAAATAAGTGTAAGGTGATTTGATGAGGAAAAAGTATGAAGACCTGTAAATAAATTATAAAAGAAAATATAGATTTTTTTTCTTTTTTCTTTCCCTTCTCTTCTCCTTAACTTCCTTCCTCTTCCCTTTCCCTTTTCCACCCCCTTTATTTTCTCTTCTCTTCATTTTTTTTCTTTTCACTTTAGAGATTAGAAAAGTCTTTGTTTAGGGGAGTAGCATGAAGTAAGGCTTTATAAAAACTTATGATTCTATGAAGCAATGCAGATAACTCAAGACATAAAAGTCTGACCGTCTTTCAATCATTTTAACCAGACCCTTTAATTTTACAGAGAATACTTTTATACTTTTCTAGATGTCTGTTATTCCCCCTTTAACCCAGTTCTGATGAGAATAAGGTTCTAGCACTACCAGCCACCCACTCCCTCCTGCCCTCCACCTTAACAGTTCTTCCATTCACACCTTGTTTGTATGAGTTAATTACTCTGTTTGACCTTTCCCTACCCAATTTTATTTTTTAGAATCATCCCAGCATGTTCAACTCAACCCTAATCCTTGTATCTATATATGCTTTCAAACGACCCTAGTAATGATAACATTCTAAAGCTTTACAAATGACATTTTCCCATATGTGTAAACAGTTTAACTCTATTAAATTCCTTATCATTGGTCTTTCACATTTACCTTCTTATGTCTCTCCTGATTCTTGTAGGTCAAATTTTCTATTCAGTTATTTTTCCTCACAGATAGCTAAAAGTAATTTAATTCATTAAAAATCCATCTTTTTTCCATGGGTATTACGCCCAGATTTTCTGGGTAAGTTATTCATGGGTTTTTTTTTTGAGGCAATTGGAGTTAAGTGACTTGCCCATGGTCACACAGTTAGCATCTAAGACCAGATTTGAACTCAGGCCCTCTTGATTCCAGGACCAGTGTTCTATCCAGTGCACTACCTAGCTGCCCCAGTTATTCTTGATTGTAAATCCAATTCCTTTGCTATTTGGAATATCCTGTTCCATGCCCTTTGATCTTTTAATGTAAGAGCTAAGTCATTATTCTGACTGTAGTGCCATAGTATTTAAATGACTTGTTTTTAGTCACTTGTAGTATTTTCTCTTTAACCTGAGAGCTTTGAAATTTAGCTATAATGTTCCTGTGAGTTTTTATCTTGGGATCTCTTTCAGGTGGATTTTTTTTCTTTTTTAAAAAAAATTAAGTAATTTATTTTTAGTTTTCAACATTCACTTCCATAAGATTTTGAATTCTAAAATTTCTCCCCCCTTCCTCCTAGGCACCATGCAATCTGATATAGGCTCTACATATACATTCATAGTAAACCTATTTTCACAGTAGTCATGTTGTAAAGAAGAATTAGAAACAATGGGAGGAACCATGAGAAAGAAGAAAAAAAAAGAGAGAGCAAATAGTATGTTTTGATCTGCATTCAGACTTCATAGTGGGTTTTTTTTTTTGTCTGCATGTAGATACCATTTTACATCATGAACTTTTTGGAATTGTCTTAGATCACTACAATGCTGTTAGGGTACAATGTTGTGGTTACTGTGCACAATGTTCTCCTGTTTCTGTTCTTTTCACTCCGTACTAGTTCACGTTAAGTCTTTCTAGGTTTTTCTGTAGTCTATCTGCTCATCATTTCTTATGGAACAATAGTATTCTATTACATTCACATACCACAACTTGTTCAGTTATTTCCCAGTTGATGGGTATCTCCTCAATTTCTAATTCTTGACCATCAGGTAGATTTTTTTTTCCATTTCTATTTTATCCTCTAGTTCTAAAACTGTGGGACAATTTTCCTTAATGATTTCTTGAAGGATAATGTCTAGTCCAGTGGTTCTCAACCTCCCTAATGCTGGCACCCTTTAATACTCACATGTAGGCGTATCTGCATGTGGGCGGACCCACCTGGAGACGGATAGGGGAGTGGTGTCTAGATTCCTAAGACCATCGGAAATATGTGTTTTCCGATGGTCGTAGGCGACCCCTGTGACCCCTGTGAAAGGGTGGTTCAACCCCCAAAGGGGTCGTGACCCACAGGTTGAGAACTATTGGTCTAGTCTTTTTTTGATCATAACTATCAGATAGTCCAACCATTCTTATATTTTCTATCCTCAATATTTTTTCCATATCAGTTTTTTCTAATTCATTCTCTTCTATTTTTTTCATTCTTTTGATTTTGCCTTATTATTCTTAGTGTCTCATGAAGTCATTATCTTCCTCTTGCCCAATTCTAATTTTTTCAATGTAAAAGTATTTATTAAGCATTTGCCATGTGCTAATCACTGTGTCAAGGCTGGGGGTACAAGTATAAAAAGAAAACAGTCCCTCTGCTCAAGCAACTCACACTCCAACCGGATGGGAGGAGGAGGAAGTGGGATTCCAATGGGTCCCACCTGGACCCTTGCAGGCACCCATAATGAAGCTGCCTGAAGATGCAACTGGCATCCTGACCTCTTGGGTTCCTTTGCTCCAATGGACCTCAGATTCCTAACTTGACCTAACCTTTTCTTTATCCTCCTTGGGATTCCAAGTCAGATCCTAACCTCTTGTCCCCCAGCACCCTGAGAAGCTAATCACTAGCATTGCCTAACCCAGGCCAAACATACTTGGGGTGGCCAGCTGGCCCAGAGCTGCTTGCTTGTACTGCAAGATCTTCAGAAGAGGCCTGCTGAGACTCCAGAGCAATGTTATCAGGAGGTTGGCTCACAGCTCTGAGAGACTGACCATATCTGATTGGCAGAAGTAAATTTGAAACTTAGGAAGCAGTTGACATCACTTTCCCAGATCACTGATGGGATATGGACTGCCTAAAACTCTCTCCCACCTCCCTGGATTCCTAAATTAATGTGAGTTGTTTCCAGGCTTGTATGGATAGAGCTAAGGTGGCTGCTGTCATGTTCCACCTATGAAAGCAAAACTGACCATTGGGCTACCCCCAACCTCACAAATGACAAAATGGAGGGCTTCTTTCACAAGCTCAAGGACATTTGTTAGCTCTCTAAGAACTGAGACAAGTTTCATCAGGGTAAAGGACCATGTATGAAGGCATATGGTAGAAAGAGTCTTGGATTTGAAGTCAGAGGACCTGAATTTGAATCCCAATTCTCTACTGAGTTACCATGGCCAAGGCATGTAAATTCTTCTGAAGAACACTTCTTGGGTCCTTCTTTCCCTACTTTTTTTGGGGGAGAGGGGAGGCTATATTGGTGTCAATTACTGAAGGACCTTGAGTTTTTATGTCAGAAATCTTGTAGACTGAATGAGAAAGCTTACTAATGAGGAGGACTAACTATAATAGCACCACAGGGGAAATTCAGAGACATAAAATATAGGAAAAACCAACTGTAAAGCTTCTAACAGGTAAGTCCTAAAATGGAAAAGTTTTCCAAATGAAATTATTTGATTTGATATTTGAGATGGGATGAATTTGTTCACTCACCATCACATCTATAATACTTACCCAATTCTAATTTTTAAGGAGTTATTTTCTTCCATAAGTTTTCAGATCTCTTTTTTCAACCAGCTGACTTTCTTTTCATAATTTTCCTGATTTTCTTCCATTACTCTTTTTTCTCCTAATTTTTCTTCAACCTCTCTTATTTGATTTTTAAAATCAACTGTAAAACTTTTCCAAGAACTCTTTTGGGGCTTGTGACCATTTTACGTTTTTCTTTGAAGTAGAAGTAGCTGTTTTGACTCCACTATTTTCTTCTCAGTTTGAACTCAGATCTTCTCTATTACCTTAGTAGTTATCTATGATCAAATTCTTTCTCTTTTGCTTGCTCATTTTTTTTTAAAACAAATTATTTCTTGGCTGTTAACTTTTGTTAGAGTTGGGCTCTAGTCCTGAGGGAGATAATGTCTTAAGCTATAAGCTTTTCATACTGTTATTTTCTGAACTCTATCTGCAGGGCTGACCTTAGGTACTCCTCTCTGTCTCTGAGCTTTGACAAGGGCCCCCAGCAATGCTGTTACTGCAGATGCTCTTACTTCCTGATGTTCTTTAGCTGACTGCAGGCTTCAGCTCACTCTTCTACCCTGGAACAAAAACCAGGGACTCCCACTCTTCTGCACAAGACCACAGCAAGCAGGGTCCCCCACCCCTCTGTCACCATACTCATCAGAATGTTCTTGCTCCTCCTCACCCATAGCAACTGCCTGGGACCGAGTCTGCTCAGTTTGCCTGGGCCCTGTATCTAGTGTCAGCAGAAAGCCTTGAAATATTCCTCTAATCAGCCATCTGACTCCCACACTGTCCATGGGGTGAAAGTTCTTTCCATCACACAGCTACTCCCAGGCCTTGTTGTTTGCTGATTTAGCAATATCTGCATTCTAATCTAACCAGACCTCTATCCCAGGTGGTCAGGTCTCTCCGAATGCCCTCCCAAGTTGCCTTAGGCTGGAAGACTGCTTTACTCCAATTTTTAATTACTTCTGCTGTGCTGAAGTTCACTTTGAGCCATTATTTTAAATTTTTGGTGGGGGAATTTGGGAAAGCCAGGTAATTTCCTGTCTTACTGTGCCATCTTCCCAGAGTTCTCTCATTTACAAAAACCTTTAGACCATAATTTGGAATTTTATAGTAAAGATATTACATTTCAGTTACAATTTTAGTCTCTAACTAGTTTATAATGCCATAAATTTCTACAAACAAGGAAAAATATTTCAATAGGCAGAGATGAGATAAGGGAATGTTCTAGGCATGAGGGTGACCTTTGTGGGTTAGAGTCACTATCTAATAGAGTTTCCCTCTCCCACCCATATAGGTTAGGCTAGTTTCTTCCCTGAAAAGTTTCAAAGTTTTTCCTAGGACTGTGTTGGCTCAAGTGGCTAGGCCTCAAGCCTTGGCTCCTTTGACTTGGCTTTCTGGTGACTTCTGGCTATATTGATGTGGCTTCCTGGTCACCTAGGGACATAAAAAAGCTCACCTATGTGGAAAAGAGGCTCTGCAGACTTAACAGCTGTCCTAAGGCTCATTCTGCTAACTAGATGCATTTTCATTTGAAGATGAGGGGAACAGCATCTACTTAAGCAAAATACTGTAGTTAAGTAAGCCTCCTTTTGTTGTAACTGTTGAATGACCTACATGTGTTTCTCATTTCATCCTAATACTGAACCTAAATTAACAGGGGACCAGCCTGAGTCGGGACCATGCATTGCACTTTTGTGAATACTTGGATGCTGGATTGGGCATGATGGGATCAGTAACAGTTTGGATAGAACATAGAGTGTTTTAAAAGTTTTATGGGTCTAATTTTTTTTTTTTTGCTTTTTGGAGGGCAATTTGGGTTAAGTGACTTGCCCAAGGTCATATGGCTAGTTTTTGTGTTAAGTGTCTGAGGCCAAATTTGAACTCAGGTCCTCCTGACTCCTGGGCTGGTACTCTATTCACTGTGCCACCTAGCAGCCCTTCTAATTTTTTTTTAACATTTTATTATTTTCTTTTAAAACTTCTTCCACACATTCCTTCCAAATATAGTAGTTATAATCTAAACTATCTGTACCATCATAACTCTTGCAAGCAACATCAAATAAAATTGGATAGGAAAACACATCTAGCATCATTTTCTTATTTCAAAGCACTTTTAGTTTTAGATCTTCATTTTCTTGAATACTGTAGTATTTAAAAAAAAATAGGCCAACAACATCGAAATGAGGGACACAGTTAAAACACTGAATAGATTTTGTTACCTAAATCCAGTTGTTTTGGGTTTTTGGTCTAATTGGTTTGAGCTCTATATCTTGTATGGTTAGGCTTGAAATTAAAGTTTTTCTCTGTGCCCTGGACACTGTAATTAAGCAGGTCCAGGAGAACTGGATCCTGGCCCTTTTATATTTACATTTTTACTCCTTGACCTCCCTCCATCCTAACAACTGTATTTGTGGTTACTAATTTCTTTCATCTTGAATAATTATGCAAATAATTACTCATTTCTCTGATACTATAAAGAACTTTTTAACCTCATCTAATTGGCATCAAGTAGAAGAAATGAAAATTAGCAGCTGTTGGACATTTGCAATAAAACTTTTGATTTGAGCTATTATTTGGAGGCCTCATATGCAGACAAGTGAATAAATTATCTAATTAAGCCATTTTATTGTAAAATTATTTCAAATTAGAAAATTTAGAAAAATAGAAGGCAGTAGTATATTAAGATGCTCTAGATTTTATCAGTTAGAATAACAGAAATTTAGTTTAACTTTCAATATAACTGATTTTATAAGAGAACTTAAATATTATCATAAACATTAAACGTATTTATTCACTCAACAAATTTTATTGTGTATCTACTATATATCAAGCTAGGGCATGATTAAACCAGCTATACAAAACTAGCAATTACCATGATGAGGTTATTGCATATACTGCATTTTTATTTCACTTTATTTTATTATTTGAGGCACCTGTATTGCATCAATGACAATGGAGCAGTGACAGGTCCATCAGTTGTCCCTTGCTCTTAATGCATGACAAGCCTGTTTTCTGGTCATACATCCTACTGATATCAACAGATTTAGTGCAGTTGGTTCTTAACATGGAGCCTATGAGCTCTTATAAAAAATATATTTTGATAACTATATTTCTATATAATTAGTTTCCTTTGTGAGCCTATACATTTTCAGGTAGCATTTAAAAACATTATTCTGAGAAGGCACCTGGAGGTTCCATCTGATTACCAAAGGGGTTCATGACACAAAAGAAGGTTAGGAACTTCTGATTTCAAGGAAGAACACTGGCATGTTGGGTGGGTCCTTTATCAAGGAGGAAGGGCCCATGTCCAGAAGGACAAGGAATAGAAGTTGCACAGGATGAGAAAGCATAGTGAGCTATGATACTCATGACTGGACAGAGTTCCCACATTAATTAGAATATACATCCTTGTTAGTATACTCATAACTTATATTTGTACCTACTTCAGTGACTCTGATTTCTTACTTGTGATAATTGAATTTTATTTATTGAAATTGACCATGATGGAATCCAGAATTTTTAGGTCTCTTAATTGGTAAGTGACTTAAGGAGGGGGCAGAGCCAAGATGGCGGCATAGGAGCAGCAACATATTGCAGCTCTCACATAACCACCCCAAAATACCCACAAAATATGACTCTAAACTAATTCTAGAACTCTAAAACGCACACAAATATATTTTCCACTAAAGTCAGCTAGGCTATGAGGAACCATATCAGCCCTGCGAACCGAGACCAGCCTGGCCTGAAGCTGGGGCTGTGTCCCGGGAGCAGCTGAACGACAGGAGCTGGGAGGTGGCTGGACGAGAAGAGCCGAGCCCCAGCTGGAGCTTCAGGTGAGCAGATTGGCGGCAGCTGTGGCAGTGTCCAGAACTAGGTCAGTGGGTCTTGCGAGGTCTTGGGAGAAAAGCGGTCTGGCCAGACTGCCTCCAGGGCTAGGAAGCAGAAAGCAGAAGTCTTGCACCCACCTCCACAGTGAGGTTTCAGAGCTCTCGGTCTGCAGACTACAGGGGGACCAAGTGATCATTTAGAGGCCAAGTGCTCTTGTGTTGAGTGGCCTGGATCCAGATCACAGTCTTGGGCTTTGGTCTTGTGGTTCTTCTTTATCCAGTGAGCCGGAAGTGGAGGAAGGACCCAGCAACTTCCTAAGAGCTCTGGCAGCTGGGAGGACCCCAGCGATTTGGGACAGAGCTTTCCCCTCTGGAAGCAGAGCTCCATAGAGATTAAAAAAAAAAAATCACAGACTGACCAAACATGAATAAGAACAAGCATAAGAAGCAAAGTAAGAACAGCAACCAAACCCTAGATTCCTTCTTTGGGGAAAAGAAAGACCAAGGCAGAGAGCTGCAGGAGAACAGCACAGCCAGAGCACCCCCACCAAAAGCTTCCAATAAACATGAAGACTGCCTTAAAGCTAGAGATCAGCTGAA
>CM053588.1:120807174-120827044 GCA_028646515.1 Pseudochirops corinnae | reverse complement strand
TTCTAGGAGTTTTCTTTTGGGGATCTTTTTCAGGAGGTGATGGGTGAATTCTTTCAAGTGCTATTTTGGTCTCGGGTTCTAGAATATCCAGGCAGTTTTCCTTGAGAATTTCTTGAAAGATGCTTTCTAAGTTCTTTTTTTGATCATGGCTTTCTGGTAGTCCAATAATTTTTAAGCTCTGAAGCAGCAATGTGGTGGCGGGTACAGGACCTGCACTTTCCGGGTCTCAGGCCTCTAGGCAGTTTGGCCGGACTGGTTTTCTCCCACAACCTCGCAAGCTCCACTGACCTGGTTTTGTATCCTGCCGCAGCTGCCGCCAATCCGCTCACCCGAAGCTGCAGCTGGCTCTCATCCAGCCGCCCCCAGGGCACAGGCAGGGCTTCAGGCCAGGCTAGTTTCGGTTCACAGTGCTGATATAGTTCCTCGTAGCAGAGCTGACTTTAGTGGAAAGTATATTTGTGTGCGTTTTGGAGTTCTAGGATTAGTTTAGAGTCATGTTTTATGGGTGTTTTCGGGTGGTTGTGTGAGAGCTGCGATATGTTGCTGCTCTTACGCTGCCATCTTGGCTCCGCTCCCTGAAAAGATCACTTTTAGGTGTGGATTCAGTTTCTGAGGCCTCATGCATTCATGCTTTCTTATGTAAATAAACACACATTCTCTTTTACTTATCTATCTGTGATAGAACAGAGTATTTAGATAGTACTGAATAGGCAACATACTTAAGTATATTTTATCACAAGCTAGAAATGGAAGATGATACTATTTTTAATGGAGGCCTAAATAAAAGAATCTTATAACTATGAAGGTTTGCATATCATTGCTTGCCTTATAGTAACTGGGAAGAAGGGGTGAGAGGCAGAAAAAATAATTTTCACTAAGTCTCTATAGAAGCAATTACTTGACGTCATAACTGAGTTTCTTCCCTGCCTATTCTTCAGGGACCTTTGGCACAAACAGTTAGAATTTGACCAATCTCCATTTCTCCACCTTGTATTTATATATTGTTCCTTAGGAAAATAAAAATTGAATGCAATGGATAATAATACTTAAAGCCTCATCCAGTGGTGAGTGTGCCTATTGGATTTAGTTTACTCCTAAATAAATCAGTTATCACTAGAGTTGTGGGGAAACACAGCAGAACTTTATTTCAATCAAAATTCAGGCAACATAGAATATAGAGCTTAGAAATCCAAGATATTTTAGTTACAAATCTTGATAGACACCAGAAGTTCTTATCTAAGGAAGATCTCAGAATGCCAGAATTGCGTTTAGCCTCAGGTTCATTTGCTTATAGGATTGGGATTATTAATCTCTTGATTAATTTGTGTGACACTTTATGCATTTCAGAATCTTTTCAAGTTTATCTCTCTCATTTAGTTCTCAGGCTTACTTTATGAGGTAGGCAAGGGAGGTATGTGATGGTCACCTCATTTTTTGTATGAGGAAAATGAGAGAAATAGGCAAAGTGATTTATCAAGGCACAAAACTAGTTAATGACAGAACTGGGACATAGCTCTCTTAATTCACAGTGCTATGCTTTTTGTCAGCATTGTTGGCAGAAAGGTGGGGTTTTTTTTCATTTTTTTCTTAATTAATTTTTCATTTTCAGCATTCACTTCCATAAGATTTTGAGTTCTAAATTTTCTCCTCTCCCCTCCCCCAAGATGGCATGCAATCTGATAGGTTTTCTCCATATACATTCATATTAAACTTTTTGACATTAGTCTTGTTGTAAAGAAGAATTAGTACCAATAGGAGGAACCATGAGAAAGAAGAAACAAAAAAAGAAAATTAAAAAGTATGCTTAAAGTATGCTTCAGTCTGCAAAGAATCAAGAAATTTAAAGTATTATTCAGATGCAAAAGGGAATATAATGAAAAGAGCCCCAGACTAGGAGCCAGAAGGCATGAGATTTAGCATAGGATGCAGACTGGATCTTTGTGAATGACCTTGGATGAGTTACCCCCTTCACCCTCTCTCTGTGCATTTTTCCCATCTGTTAATTGAGGAAGTTGTACTTGATGAATTTTAAAGCCCCTCCAGGCTCTGACATTTCATATTCTAAGGGTCCTCCCAGCTCTGACTTTGTGTTCTTTTTTTTTTTTAATAACATTTATTTTTAGTTTTCAGCATTCACTAACATAAGATTTTGAGTTTTAAATTTCCTCCCCCTCCCTCACCTCCCCAAGAAGGTGTACAATCTGATATAGGCTCTACTTACACATATGTATTAAACATAATTTCACATTAGTCATGATGTAGTTAAGAATTAGAACTAATAGGAGGAACCACCAGAAAGAAGGAACAAAACAACAAAAGGAGAGCAAATAGTATTTTTCCATCCGCTTTCAGACTTATATTAACAATGCAGTATTCACAATGCCTATAAATATACTGACATACTTATTAATCACAAAATGTAACAGGCTGTCCACATGGGAAAGATATCTACAACATTTATTCAGGTAGCAGAAAACTGAGTCCCCCAAACCAGAAAGTCAAAATCATCACAGTAGGTATGAAGTTGGCACATGTAGTTAATGTACTAAACACCCACATTCTCAAGCCTTCAAAACAGGATGGGCTACCTCAGGCAAAGATCCTCCTCTCCTCACTTACAGCAACTGCTCAGCGTCCAGGCAGCTTGCTCCCAGCAGCTCCAGTTCCTATCCCTGGCAGTCCTCAACAGGTGTCCGTAGCAGAGATTTTGGCTGGCTCAAAAAAAGGAGTTCGCCCTGCAACCACAGCCACTGCTTCCAGTCACCACCACACTGACTCTAGCTTGGCTCCCCGCTTCCTCTTGCCCCCCCCCTTCCTGCTACATCAGCAAGTTCAAGGGGCATGGAATATCTTCAAATCCCATAACCATTACAGGTCTCCAGAGTTCTTTCTCTGGATGTATGTAGCATTCTCTTTTGAGAGTCTTTTGGAGTTGTCTTAGGTCCTTGCTTTCCTGAGAAGAGCTAAGTCTATCAAAGTCAGTCATCACACAATGTGACTGTTAGTGTGTATGATGTTCTTGGTTCTGCTCATTTCACTCAGCATCAGTTCATATAAGTCTTTCCAGGTTTTTCTGAAGTCTATCTGTTCATCATTTCTTTTAACACAATAGTATTCCATTATATTCATATACTACAACTTGTTACTTGTTTAGCCATTCCCCATGGGATGGATATCCCCTCGATTTCCAATTCTTGGCCACCACAAAAAGAGCTGTTAGAAATATTTTCGTACATGTGGTTCCTTTTCCTGTTTTTATGATCTCTTTGGGATACAGTCCTAGAAGTGGTATTGCTGGGTCAAAGGGTATGCACATTTTTATAGCCCTTTGGGCATAATTCCAGCTTGCTTTCCAGAATGGTTGGATCAATTCACAACTCTACCAGCAATGCATTAATGTTCCGATTTTTCTACATCATCACCAGCATTTATCATTTTCCTGTTTTGTCATGTTAGCCAATCTGATAGGTGAGATATAGTACCTCAGAGTTGTTTTGATTTGTATTTGTCTAATCAGTAGTGATTTAGAGCATTTTTTCATATGCTTATAGATATCTTTAATTTCTTCCTCTGAAAACTGCTTGTTCATATCCTTTGACCAATTATCAACTGGAGAAGGACTGATATTTTAAGAAACTTAAAGAGCTCAATACACTTTAAGGTATTCAGATGTAAAATGTTGATTTTTGAGGCATAATTGACAAATAGTGAGAATCAACATTTAACAAAGAATTTGCTCAAAATTTATTAAATTCTTTAATAACCATTCCTTAATATATTAGTATATTAAATTCTTTAGTAAGCATTTAGTAACATCTTCTTAATACCTATTTAGATAATTTTGACTTACAGGCATCCATATTTAATTCTGAAAGCATTAGAAAATAAGAAAAATATTTTAAAGACTTCTTTGTACTAAAACATTCCTTTAAATTACTTGATTGTGGGATTTTTGTTCTGTCTTTTTCCACTGAATTATATCTGTCTTCCTCATAGGAATTTTTTTTTAAAAGAAAAGTGATATTCTTGTGTTTTGAGGTACTTATTGACATGATATTATTTTTTAAAAGGATAATAAAATATATATTAAGTTGACTAACAAGATTAGGTTAGATTTTGGAAAACTGTTACTTTCTGACTTGAAACATACAGTTTGATGTTTTAGTATTCAAATGGATAAAGGCTCAAAGATTAGGAAATAGATAATTAACTTTTAAAATTTTTGTAGTCTTCACCCTTATTCTTTATATTTGCTATAATTCTTTCCAAATTTATAGTTACTGGATTTTGTTTTCTTTTTTATATAGCTCATGCTTGATACATGGAATGAGTCAATCTTTTCAAATATAAAGAATAGACTCCAGGACAGTGCAATGAAGCTAGTCCATGCAGAGAGATTAGGAGAAGCTTTCGATTCTCAGCTGGTGATTGGAGTCAGAGAATCCTATGGTATGTTTTTAATTTCATGATATTAGTTACCTTTTCTTTTTGGAGACTGACGTATTTTGTGCAGAACTTATTGTCAGTAAGCATAATATATGTAACCGTGTTAGATCAGAGGTTCTTTACAAGAATTCTGTTTAAAATATATATGTGTGTATATAGTATTTGATAATTGTATTTCAATATAATTGGTTTCCTTTGTAATCCTATGTATTTTTTAAAATTCATTTAAAAATGTTATTCTGAGAAGAGGCCCATAGGCATCATGAGATTGTCAAAAACGTCCATGACATGCAAAAAAGTTAAGAACTTCTGTGCTGGATAAATAAATGAAAAAGCATTTATTATACTAAGCGTTTGCTATGTGCTAAGATATATTTATAGACCCTCCTCTGAAGATGTTCGCATTCAAACGGTGGAGACAAAACACATAGGAGATTTCAGTTGCAGGTCAGATAAACATGACTCTTAGAGTATAGCAGCAAAGCAAATGTTACTGTATCTTCTTTAATGTCTTTTCCATAGCCAAAATCATAACGATTTCTGATGAACCATTTGACAGGGCCGAAGACTTTCTCTTCTGACTCTTTAATAGCAGTGGTTGCTGAGTAGGCGGGGGCTTCAGAAAGTTTCCAAGTCACGCAGGCACAGAGGGTGCTTATGATGTCTTTAGGGACTGCACTGAAAAAAGAACTAGTGGTCTGGTGATTGCTGCAACTCCCAGCTCTTTTAGCCTATTGGCAACAGATGATTATTGGTTGATGGTGATGATGGTGATGAAGAAGACGGTTTTAACATGCTTTTAGTAAAAGAACTTAGCATTTGTTTGCTCCGTTTGATACTTTCTCCTTGATATTTAAACTGTAAATTTCTTGGTAGATATGCCAGGCAGATCAATTTAAATAAAGGCAGTAATCTGACAAGTAGTTTTTATGTTTAAGTTTGGGAAATGTGCTAATTCCTTTTATATTCCTAAAATTCAGAACCAACAGCCAGTCCCAATTTTCTTGTCTCTGACAATCTTTAAGGCAACTAAGCTTGAGACTTTGACTCTTTGAATCTTTCCTGTTGCTTGACCCTCACATTCAGTTAATTATCATACTCTTTTGATACACACTTTCTAGTTAGTCTCTCTGTTACAGTCCTAGTAGGCTTCTTTTCTTTCATTCCTAAACTACTGGGATAGTTTGCTTGCCCATTTCCCTCTCCTGAATAAATGTACCATGTATACTGATGCTATATTTTTCTTTTTAAAACAATGCTTTTGTGTGTGTGTTACTCTCTATTCAAATCCTTCAATAATTCCTTACTATCAAGTTCAGCTTTTATAACCTAGTATTCAGGGCTTTATATACTATTATTGCTCGAGTGTGACATAAGGGAAAGATTTCCTACTGTGGAGTCAGATGGCCACAGTTCAAATCCTGCCTATGACATTTACTACTTTTGTGACCTTGGTCAAGTCACAAAGCCTGGGCTTAGTTCCCTCATGTGTAAAAAGAAAAAAAAAAAAGGGTTGGACCAGACAGCCTCCAATGTCCCTTCCATGTTTGGATATATGATCCTAAATCCTATATTTCTACCAGTATATAAAGTGGAAACCTTAAATCCTTCAGCTGCCCTTAAGGAACTCTATCCTTCCTATGCATAACCTGTTCTTTTGTAGTTATGTGTTTCTGCTTATACTTTACCAACTGTTTATTCCCACTGCCCTTGGAACATTTTCCCCCTTTCCTGAATTATCCAGTGTCATGAGGGTCCAGTTCCATAACCATCTATTACATAATATTTTCCTCAAACACCATAACTGGAAATGATCTCTTCTGTCATCCAAACCAGAATACTTTATTGTCTGTAGCACACACCTGCCATTTATTTGCCATCTTATATTATCTTTTTATCCATTTATATGTCTTCTTCCCAACTAAATTATGTGCTCCATATAGACACAGAATTTGTATTGTTCTTGGCACTGTGTGTTTGGGGTCTCTGTGTAGCGCTTAAAATCTTGTGGCCTTAGTTTTAAAATGTATATTTTTTCCTTATTTAACTAACTAAATGTTTATATATAAGTTGTGTCATAACTGGAGTGAAATTTTGTTCTGTTTTTTTTTTCTTCAGTTAATCTCTGTTCAAATCCTGAGGATAAACTTCAAATTTACCGAGACAATTTTGAAAAGGCATACTTGGATTCTACAGAAAGATTTTATAGAACACAGGCCCCTTCTTATTTACAACAAAATGGTGTACAGAACTATATGAAATATGTAAGTCAGAAATTACCACATAAGATAATTACTACTGTGCTATTACTCTTCTTAAAATGATTGTCATTTTGCTTTTGGACAGGCAGATGCTAAATTAAAAGAAGAAGAAAAAAGAGCACTTCGGTATTTAGAAACAAGACGAGAATGTAACTCTGTAGAAGCAGTAAGTATTTTTGACAAATCAGTATGCTATAGAATTGGTTCACTATACTATATTAAGTAGGTTCAGTTAATCAGTTACTTTGTATTGTGTTTTATAAAATCTTGTTTAAATTTTAGTCTTTAAAGTGACATTAATGTCCCCCAAGCTAGCCACTTCATTATATTAAAATTTATCACTTAATCCAGATTGTAGTAGCTATTACCTATCAATACCCAGGACATTGTCCATCTTTCCTCAACAAGTTTGACCTAGCCTGACAGTTTTTCTCCCCATCCCAACTCCTGCGCTCATACTATTATACTTCAGCATATAGTTGGTGCTTCATCCATTATGCTAACTTCTCAGTGCCTTAATTTCCTCAGTTCCCATGACTTATTTCTCCCTTCTGTTTCAGCTACACACAGGGGTGTTCATACCCTTCATCTTGTTCTTTCCCTCAAGTGTTCCACTTCTGTGTTAATGAATTCCAAAATTCATTTATCTGATCACAATATTTTATCATTATATTTTTCTCTCTGCCGTACAACCCTTGACCTTATTCTTTGCTCTCACTGTGACCTCCAATTCTTCTGACCCTAGTTTTTTCCCAGGCTGTTATCCTTGTTTTGCTATGCTCTCCTCTATTCCTTTACCCCTTAGTAAATGAGTTCAACTCTTATACTGTCTTCTACAATCTAATCTCTTTTGATTTTGTTCTATCACTTATGCCTTGCCAAATCCTAACCTTAGATTATCCTTCCACCTTCACTCCTGTTTGCCATATGGAGCTGTAGAAAAATCATGAAACTGACTGTGTTCATGAGGCCCTCATTTCAGTCGTTTTACACCTCCCTAATAATTTCCCTATCCCACCCACCACAGCAACTATTCTAAAGCATTTTTGTCTATCTTCAAGTCTTCTATGACATCCTCTCTTCCATATCTTCTCACTTTGTACCTTATTGAAAAAATTGAAGCCATTCAACAAGAACTTTCTCTTCTTCCCTCTTTATCTCACATCACTTAGATCTTCACCCACCCTCTCCTCCATCCTGTCTCACGTGAAGAAGTAGCTCTTCTCCTCACCAAAACAGTCCCCCTACGTGCACCCTTAATTTTATGCCTTCCTGTCTTCTCTAGCAAATTGTCTCCTCTCATTCTCGTTCTTATTCCAAATTTCATTATCTCTGTCTTCTGGTTGTTTCCCTGCTGCCTACAAACATGCCCCTATCTTCCTCATCTTTAAAAATTCTTCACCTGACACAACTGGTATCTCTCTTTCCCTTTATGGTCAAATTCCTTGAGTAAGGAGTCTATACTAAGTACCACCATTTCCCCTCCTCTCACTTGCTTATGGACACTACAATCTGGATTCTGACGTCATCATTCAACTGAAACTCTCCTGCCCTCTCCAAAGTTACCAGTGATTTTTTAATTGCCTCATTTTTCTCAGTCTTCATTCTCATCCTTCTTGATCTCTTAATAACCTTCAATATTATCAATTACTCTCTTCTTCTGAATACTCTCTCCTCTTTAGTTTTTCATGACACTCCCTTCATCCTGACTCTCATACTACTTGTATGATTTCTTCTTAGCCTTCTTTGTAACCAGGTCATGCCTACTAACTATTGGTATCTGCCAAGTTTCTGGTTCCCCTTCCATTTTCCCTGTATACTTATCTCACTTGATGCTCTTATCAGCTCTGATGGATTTGATTATCATCTCTATGCAAATGATTCCCAGATTTATATATCAAGGACTAATCTTTATTGAGCTGTAGTCAAATGTCTTCAACTGTCTCTTACACATCTTGAATGGGATGTCCCATAGGCATCTCAGACTCAAAATATAACATAATATATTCCTCCAAATCTTCCCTTCTTCCTAATTTTTGTATTACTGTCAAGAATACTCTATTTTCCGAATCACCAAGGCACATAATTTTAGTGTCATTCTCAGTTCCATACTCTCACTCCATATATTCTGTCTGTCATCAAATTCTTTAGTTTCTATTTTCATAGCATCTTTCATGTACATCCCCTTCTCACCTCTTGATACTGCCATCACCTTAGTTTAGGCACTTATTACCTTATACCTAGACTATTACAACAGCCTGATGATTGGTTTCCCTGTGTCAAGTCTCATTACAGTCTACCCTCCCCTCAGCTGCCAAAGTGATTTTTCTAAACTACTGCTCTGTCTCACCCTAGCCCCCCCAGGCTCTACCCTCCACTTATTAAACTCCAGTGGCTCCCTATTAATCCAGGATTAAATATAAAATACTTTATTTGACATTTAAAACCCTTCACAACCTTTCCAGGCTTCTTACATTTTGTTCCCCTACAATATGAAATCATGTTATAGGTTCCTCTAAACTTCTTGCTCTTCTTTGTAAGTGACACTCCATCCTTCATTTCATGTCTTTGGAATGACTGTTTCCCATTTCTGGAGTGTTGCCTTCTCACTCCTGCCTCCAGTTTCCTTCAAGACCAAATTCAAATCCTATGTTCTACAGGAAGCTTTTCCTCTGAAATTACCTTCTGTTACACTGTATATATTTTGTGGGTATAAGGTTGTTTGTATGTTGTCTCCCCCATTAGACTGCGAATTCCTTGAGGGCATGGACCATGTTTTTGCCTTTCTTTTTATCTGTAGTGTTTAGCGCTGTGGTCGGAATATAAGTGCTTGTTGACTGACTGAAGAAATTATTTTCATTCATTTCGCATTTAATTTCTGATCTTAGAAGAATTTCTAAAGCTATCACAGAAAAGATAAAATTATATTTTAAAAATATAGAAGGCCACCTTTTAATAATGTAATTATAAGTAGTTCTTAATTGTGTGGTTGTTTTTTTTTTAACTTTTAGTTTAGGAAGTCACTTCATTCTGAAATCAGATCTAGCCTTTATTAAAATTGAATTCTGTTTTATGATTCAAGACATGAAATCCTGTCATTTTTTGTGTTTTCAGTTGATTTGGATTTGGAATAATTTCAAAATGGTCAGGTTAATAGAAGAAAACTTTGTGTTTGCTTTCTAGTCTGGTTCAGATTGGTTCATTTCCTTGTTCTCACAAGAAAATTAATTAGTATGGGAAGCTAAGTATTAGGTTATGAAGACTTCATTGCAATTTCTACGTGGGACAAATCAAGTGGAGAATCAAGGCAACTAAACCAATCCCCAAACCCTGCTTTTAAACAGAAAAAGTTTGGTGTATACTTTTGTTTTAAGTAAACCTGAGCTTGTAGCATTGTTTACACATAATATCAGTTAACTTTGCCATTACTGCCCAGTTATTTATCAGCTTGATTTATATTTAAAATAACCAGTATGTCAGACCATCAAATAAAATTTCTTCTTGGTTTAGGATATTTTTAGACCTTATTATTCTGTGAGAAATTGTTTTTTTTTATATCTATATGTCTTTATCTATCTCTACATACATATATGGTAAGAGGTAATAGTAACACAATAATGGCCAAACTACTTATAATCAAAATCGTATTTTTTTCTTCATCTGTTTTACATTATAGTTGCTCCCATTTAAGAAAATGATTATTCAGAGGTGATGACCATGCCAGATTATCATTTCTGAGTGCTTTTAGCTCTGGAGAGCCAACTTAAGGCTGCTTGAGCTAAATACTTCTGTAGCATTTTGAGAGAGCTCCCATAGTCTGCTTGAACAGAGAAGGTAGTTTTCCCTATTTCAGTCCTTTTAACATTTGGAATTCTCAGATCGTGTTTCAATTTCATATTTAAAATATTAACGCACCTCAGCAATTTGTTTACTGTTTAACCAGTTTTTACTGTGTGTGTAGGATCTATATTTTTTTTTGCCTTCTTTCCAGAGTTGTTTTTCTTGCTTTCATATAAATTGTTTTCTCTCGTTATGCTCACTTCACACTGCATCAGTTTATACATATCTTCCTAGTTTTCTCTGAAACAGTTCATTCCATAATTTTAATATTCGTCCTTTCCAAGCCTTAGTTTTCTTTTTTAAATTCTTTCCTCATACATGGCAGGCCAAATTTAGATTCTTTCCCCTATTCAAATTAATTTTTTTCTCCTTATTCCTTTTGGACATCAGTACCTCTTCACTTCACTAAAAAGGATTGCCTGATACTTGGCTAAAGATCAAAAGGAGAAGTTTTATACTATTTTATAGAGCTTGCCAGTTTTTATCCATGGTTGTTTGTATAGGAAGTCTAATTTTTCTCCTTCTTAAATGAAAGGTCAGTAACATTATATGTGTACCATATCCACAAAAGCATATAAAGAATAGTATTATCCATTTTAATTCAGCAAATATTTATTAAGTGCTTTGTTGTTGTTGTTTCATTTAGTTGTGTCCAACTCTTTGAGACCTCGGGGACCATAGCATGCAAGACCCTTCTGTCCTCCACTCTCTCCCTAATTCTGTCCAAGCTCATGTTTGTTTCTTCTGTGACACTATCTTCATCCTCTGCGGTTCCCTTTTCCTTTTGCCTTCAGGCTTTCCTTGCATCAAAGTTCTTTCAAGTGGGTCCTGTCTTCTTATTACATGGCCAGAGTATTTAAGCTTCAGCTTCAGTATTTGTCGTTACAGTGAATAGTCAGAGTTAATTTCTTTAAGTATTGATTGATCTGATCTCTTTACTATCTGAGAAACTCTCAAAAGTCTTCTCTAGCACCTACTATATATAAATGAAAAATGTCAGAAAGGACTTCTATTTCTTTGGAGATCTTCAAGGAGAATTTGAATGACGACTTGCCTGATATAATGAAATGGGGGTTTCTTTTGACTGTAGATTAGATTGTATGGCCACAAAGGGTCCTTTCTGCCTATCAAATTTTATAATTCTGTGACATAATCCTTGCCTTCAAGGAACTTACAATCTATTAAGGATATAAGACAACTATAAAATAATTGTGGTAGGATGAGATAAGTTTATAGGAAAGGTCAAATAGAAAGAAAGAGGCAGGAGAAGTTCAAGGAAAAGAGTAGATTGCCTTTAACTGAAGCGATCAGGAAAGGCCTCAAGGAAAAGATAGTATTGAGCTGTGCTTCAGTGGATTTTAGCAGAAATGTAGAGGAATTCATTCCAGTTAAAAGATGTGGATTGCCCAAATGCAGAGAAATGGGCGAGAGTGCAGGGTAAAATCAAGGTACAGCTATAACCCATTTTGGTTAAACTATACATAAAAGAGAATAGTATGAAATATGTCTACTAAGGTAAGTTACAGCTATATCATGGAAGGCCTTGAATAAAAAGGACTTTAATAATTGTATTACATAGATGGTAGGAAGCCACTGAAAGTGTTTTTGTGAGCAAGAAATGATGTGATCAGATTTTTACATTAGGAAGATTACCCAGATTTCCCAGAGGATTTTCCTTAAGTAGAATCCATGATTGTAGGCCCCTTATAACATAGGCAGAAAGCCATAGTTCCTGTTAGGAACATAGCTTGAATGGAAGAGACTTGTCAACTCAAAATTAATTCTCTAGATATAAATCTTGGTAGAACTTGGCATGCTTATAAAGACACCCAGAGTGAAAATGAAGATCTGATGGTGTACACATGATAAAAATAGAAGTTCCTCGAAGGCAAGGGAAAGTTTTTTTGTCTTCGTGTCACCAACCTGGCACATAGTAGGTGCATAATAAATGCTTGTTTTTTATTAAACAGGTATTGTGTTGAGTCTAATGTATACAGTATTTCTAAGTTGTTGCTGCACAGTCTTGTGTCTACCACATTAACCTGTATAAAAGGGGATACAGAAAATACCAGTAATTAACTATTGGTTTTCTTGTGGTGTTGTTAAGTATTATTTTAAGGCAGTGACTCAGTTTTACCCAGTGCTTCTAAATTTCACAAATGCAAAATTAGAAAGTGTTCTAAGATCCCTGATTAGACATAGATTGAAGCAGATGAATCAAATATTTGTCGTCTCTTATTTTCCAATCTTGATAAAGGTAAGATATCAAGCATCAAACTCTATAGCATGAAACAGTGGGTTTCAAGAATTGAAAACTCCCAATATGAACTGAATTTGTAGTGGAATTGGATTCCCTACAAATTCAGTTCAATCATTTTTTCTTTTCTTTTTTCTCTTCTTTTGTTGGTTTCTTTTTTCAGTCCCTTCTGGTTTTTTTATGCTAGATATTTTCTGATATCTGTTGAAGAAACAGTTAATCAAAACTCAACAAACCCAGCAACTACATCTGACTATATTTTGTACCCCTACTATCCTACCTCTGTACTAAGAGAAGGAAAGTATGTTTCTTCATCTATCCTTTGAAACCAGTACTGTTCAGCTAACTTTTCATGTGTACACTGATCTGCTAGTTGTGCTTTATTTGCTTTCATTCATACACGGCTTCCTCTGTTTCTTTGAATTCTTCTTATTGCTTGTTTGTTTTTAACCTGACCTGTAATTTCATTGGGATATTATGCTCCTGATGAGAAACTTCTTTTATAAATGAAAATTGATACCTTTTTGACAATTTATATTCTTAAAGAATTTCCTGGGGGTGATCTTTAAGAAGTGCTGGTACATTTAACACAGAAAACGATTAAAAACTATTTGAAGAAGATGATGAAGATGAGGAATGTGAAAAAAAGAAGATCCCTTCAGTGAAGAAATCTGTTAGTGCTGTCGCAAAAAATGTACAGAATCCAAAATTGAAAAGATTCAAAGTATCTACACAAGATTCAAAGGGTCAGGACTACTTGAAAAAGACTCTCAAGAAACCCAAAGGGCACACTTTTCTAGTAGAAATTCAGGCAAGCTTTCCAAAGGGTAGTTCCCAACAAAAGTTTCATCACCCATGTAAAGAACTGCTTTTGAATGTCTAAACAGGAATCTATTCAAGATCTCAGACTGTGGAGAAAAATATCAAATAAGTTTGAACAATTTAGTAAAGTTATCCGTCTTATTTCTGTAGCAGTTGATTTCTGGCTATCCTTTTTTTAATGCAGTGAGAACTTACCCTGCTGTTTCTGATCAATGTTGTCCAGATTATTTTGCCAAAAATGTGTTGTCCAAAGTGCCTGTTTAGTTTTCTACTCTTTACTTCTTTTAAATATGTATGAAATGTTGTGATAGGAATAGTAGTAGTGGTGGTCAAGTAAAAGGAAATGGTGAGGAGACACTGTACACATATTAAATAAATTTAGTTTTTCAGTAAAGGAAAAAAATGCTCCCTGAGTAGGTTGGGGAACTAAAACATTTCAGAATTTGAACCTACAACCTGTCTCCTATGCCATGTTTCTTGTATTTTGATATTTCTTTTGTGAAATAGAAGTCCCATGCGGTATACTCCAAAAATATGCCATAGATTTGTTCAGCCATTTACCATTTGATGGGCACTTGTTTTCTGGTTTTTTACTATGACAAAAAGTTCAGTGAGGACTATTTTAATATGTGAATCATAAGATAGTAATGCTGGACAGACCTTTAGAGATTACATACTGAGAAACTTGATACTAGCCAACATGAGCTTCTTTATATTAGTTCCTTTTTTAAAAAATTTACTTCTCTAAATTTCAGTTTCTCCGTTATCTTTGCCAGGCCTTTTCTCCTTCTTATCAGAGAAGATACGACATTTTCTTTACAAAAACTAGAATAAAAAGGAATGAGGAATGAAGCTTTTGCCCTTATTCTTTGATCAGACAGATTTCTTCAAGGTTCTCTGTAACTCTCTAATCGCCTTATCCAGTGATCTTTTCTGAAACTTTAAAAAAAATCTTTCGATAGCATTTTACCCTGATCATCTTTTCCTTACTGGTATTCCCTGCTTCTTGAACGTACATGACACTAGATTTTCTTGGTGTTCTCACACCATTCAACATCTAGGTAAAGCTGTAGATAGAGCATTCTCTTTGTAGTCAAGAAAATCTAAGTTCAAATTCTGCCTTAGATACTTTCTAGCTGTGGGACCCTAGGGCAAACCATATAACCTCTATTTGCCTCGTGTTTCTCATTTCTGTAATAGGGATCATAGCACCTATATTTCAAGATTTTTGTGAAGATCAAATGAAATGGTATTTTTTAAGTGTTTGAAAACCTTAAAGTGCTATTATTATTTTTTTTTTACTGTTTTTTTCCATCTCTTAAATGTAAGTGTTGCCTAGGGTTTTGTCTTTGGTGGTTTTCTTTTTCTGCCATTTTATCTGCTCTCATCCTTTTATCACCTGTGTATGAATGATTTCCAAATAGATATCTCTATTCCTAACCCTATTTTCAAGTAAATTCCTGATGTAGATTTTTCTAAATAGCAGCAAAACATTTTTACCTGTGTTTCTTTTGACACTTTACACTTAGTGTGTATAAAACTCAATTCATCTTTGAAAGAACTCTGATCAACACAGTAACCACCTATGATTCCAGGATGTCTGTGATAAAGAATGTCACACACCACCAGACAAAAAGGTGACAAACATACAGAATAAGACATGGATTTTTGGATGTATTCAGTAATGGGAATTTGGTTTACTTGAGTATGCCTATTTTTAACATTTGGAGTTGAAAGGAGAAAAATATAAATGCTTGTTAATTGGGAACAAACCTGAAGTCATCTTCCACAAACCAAGTTCAACTTTAGATATCTCAGTTTTAATTAATAGCACCATCATTTCTTCCATTCCCTCTGAATTGAAATATGGGAATTCCTTCCTTATCTTAATCCCCACATCCATTTAGTAGGCAGTGCTCTCCATTTTACTTCCACTGTGTTTCTCTTATCTCTTTGGTACTTTCTATCATTACTGCCACCAACTTAAGAGTTTTAGAAGACTAGAAATAGTATAAGCTTCTTAAAGATGAAATAAGATACTTCACTTGAATTTCTGAGGTGAACTTCATGACCGAACTAATTTGCATCATGAAGAATCTCATGAATCCATTCTGTATTAGGCAGTGGCAATAAATACAAAGATAAAATGAAAGAGTTCCTGCCTTCACTGATAGGATGCATCATGAAAACATATAGGTATATACACACTCGTTTAAAGAGCAGGGAAAATACAAGAATAGGAATCATGAAAGGCTTTCCTTAACAAGTGGTACATGAGCTGTACTTTGAATGAAACTGGATTTTAGTAGGTGGAGGTCAGAAAGGAGTGTATTCCAATAATGGACAAAGGGCATATAGAATGAGCGAGAAAATGTATACGGGAGACAGAAAGAAAATTAGGTTGGCACAAATGTAGAATATAAGAAAAGGAGTAAGAGATAGTAAGCCTAGAAAAGATAGGCCTGAACCAGATTGTGAAATACTTTAATGCCGAGTGCAGCAGTTTGTAATTCACTATAGAGAGAGTAGAAAGCCACTGAAAGTTATTCAGTGGGGGGAGGGTATTTAGACTTTTTCTTTAGGAAGGTTATTTTGAAATATGCATTTGAGAAATCATATGTAGTTGCTGTCTAAAGTCCTTTCTGATTCCGTCATTCTGTAATAACTTGATTTATCCTAGTTCAGACCCTTGTTCTTTGCCAGTGCTATATATCCTCTTCTCCCTGTGCCCTTTTAATCTGTCTTACACATTACTATCAAATTAAGCCTTCTAGAGTACAGCTCAGTAAAGAAAGCAGAACTAAGACTGTGAAAAATAAAATGGCAACTTTGATATAAAAGATAACGCAAAAAAATAATCAAACTAAATTGTGATGAACAGTTTTATCCTCAAGAACTGATAAGAAAACAGTTTTCTCAGTAAAGACTGACCAAAAATCCTTGAACCATGTGCATCTCATCCACTTTCAGTACATAGGGTAATTGTCTTATCCTATGGTTGAAGACTCTCCTTACTTGGGTTCTTAATAAGAAGATCCTTTATCTGTTCTGTGTTTTAAAGGGTTGCTAATCAGTCATCAAACATTTATTAGATATTTATTGTATACCAAGCGCTGTGCTAGGTGTGGGGATGCAAAGACAAAATTGAATCTTGCCCATGACATCCTTAAATTCTTTTGGAGGAAGCAACATGAACATTAAAATAAGGTAAATTTATGGGAAGCGAGACCCCCAAATGTTTCATTCTAGTTATTCAAGCAGTAAACACTGTTCTACATTATTGTATGTCACAGAATGAGTTTTCTATATTACATATTAAGTTCTTAGAGGGACATTGACATCATATGACTTACAGGAGAATTAATATTTCTGACTTACATCAAGTGAGACAGTCCACAAAAGTAGTCTGGTTGTATAAGCTATTGTTTAGTAGCTGTCAGCCAGTACTCCTCAATTGCTATTTGAAGTTATAATGGACTTAAATTTCGTTTTTTGTTTCCCATTAGTAAGGTTATCCTAATGGGTGAATTAGAGACTGTCTTATAGTAGTAAGGTAACAGCTAGCTAGCCATGGAAGGAAACATTACATGAATTTCTGTAGGTTTTTAGTGTAGAATGTCTCAGTATTATAGGGGAAGACATATTTTTATGAAAGTAATGAAAAAAAGATCTTACTTGATAACTACTAAGCAAAGACCCAAATTTAATAGGTAGTAGTAGGTAGAATGTTAGGGCCAACTTTTTTTCATATTGTGATGCAGTTAGTAGTTATAATTTGTAGCCCAATTCTAATTAGATATTAAAATTTCTAGTACTATCTGATATTCTGGAGTAGTCTGACTTCTCAAACCTGCCTTTACTTTTGCAAGAACAAGAGTATACCCACAGAATTTTTAGAGTTGGCAGAGAACTTAAAAGATTACTTAATCTTAACTGTCTTAATTGACGCAGTATAAGGAGATGTGGATGGGTTACCATTTATAACAGTGGAGAACAGTCACATATATATCCATTTCAGCAAGTTGAGGAAACTATAAAAGGTCTAACTTCCCCATTGTCATACATTTAGGTCATTTGACTCTGGTGGTGTTTACATTACAATTCCTTAAACATCTTTTTTTGGGTGGGGGGAACCAAACACCCAACAGTATGTGTTCAGATTTTACTACAAAAGTTAGTCAGTTGTGAATACTCATTGACCAAGCTATCCCACTGCAAGGCCTGCTCCCCAAAAAGATCAAAGAAAGAGGAAAAGACCTCATATGTTCAAGAATATTTATAACCACTCTTTTTGTTGTGGCAAAGAATTGGAAGCTAAAGGGGTATCCATCAATTAGGAAAGGTTTGATTAAATGATGGTATATTAATGAATTGGAATACTGTTGTGCTACAAGAAATAAAAGGGACAGTTTCAGAGAAATCTGGGAAAATTTGTATGAACTACTATAAAATAAAATGAATAGAACCAGAAGAACAGTGTATACAATAACAAAAACTTCATAAGAATAAACAAATTTGAAAGACTTGAGAACTAATATTCAAACTTGCTACCCTCCTCCTAAGAGAGAGGTGGTTTACTCAGAGCCTGGCTTGCAGTATAATATTTTTAGAACATGATGAATATGGGAATTCATTTTGCTTGGCTGTATTATATTACAAAGATATTATTTTATTTTAAATGGAAGGGAAGAAAATTGGTAATTATTCAACTAAAAATAAAAGATTTTTACCACAATCCAGACCATGAATACTGTCAGGGGTACAAATATGGTCCCTATGCTCAGGTAACTTAAGTTTTAGTTGGAAAGATTATACATATACATGAAAAAATAAATAATTGCAAAGAGCAGTAAATGCTAAGTATCAAAGTAGTGCTACAGGGTGTTAATGCTATATATTAGTTCAGAGGAATAAAAAAGACGTTTTGCACTTGGGAAAACTTAGATGGAGACAGAAGAGTTGATCTGGTTTGAGTTTTAAAGAGGGTAGGATTTCTAGGGTTAGAGATGTTGGGAGGGAGTATTCAGGCTTGAGAATTAGTGTGAACAAAGGTATTAATGGAGCAAAGCACAAAGCTGTTTTGTGTATATAGATAGGTTGGATCAGAATAGATGGTTTGCATATAAGAATTGTGGAAAGCTTAGACAGGGAGGTAGGGATAACATGGTGGAAAATCTTGAGAAGGAATTTTAAGGCATTTGGATTTGATCTTATGGGCAGTGGAATGCCTTTGAAGATTTCTAAGCACATGGCAGGTTTACAAAAATCAATCTGGCAGCAGTGTATAGAATGGATTGGAGGTGATTTTTGTAGTTTGAGAAGAGTCTGACCTAGTGTGGTGATAGCGAAACCTTAAATACATATTTAGTTTATTAACAGCTCAGTCCATGATGTGGCTATGTGAAGAATTGTAAATGACTTTTCAGAAGATGAAGTTGAGAAGAACAAGTAGACCACACCAAGTGTGTACAGGAAAAAACATGTTGGAGTTGACTGTTTTAAAACCACATGCAAATCAATTCTCTAGATATTTTACAAAGGGGAAATACCAAAAGAATAGGAAAAAATCATGAAGAATGTAACACTAAAAAAGCAACCAAGAATATAAGGAGAGAATAGGCCTTAAAGCAGTTGTAATGGTGGATCTGTTATAGTTATAGAAAATAATTCTTTATTATTTAATAAGTAGAAATTATCAGAGGCAAAGTAGATTTTGATACAAAATTAATTGTTGAATAACAAAATGATTTGCATCCAGAATTTTTAAAAAATATATCAAGGAGTAAGTGGGAGAGAGCGAATTTTTGCCACCCTCAGTTGACATCCATAATCTATAAGCAATTCACACAAGTGTATGAGAATGATCTATGCCCTGATAATAAGTGATCAAAGGATATGATTTGGCAGTTTTTGAAATAAGAGGCACAGATTATCAATAATGGCCTTTAAAACAATTCCTATTTTCTCATAACTAAAGTAAAATACTTCCTTTCACATACGCAACCTCTCCAGAAATTCTAAATGACTTAACTCACTATGGTCCTAAGCCTTATACCTCTGATCTTCAGGGAGCAAAAGAATATACTCAGAAGTGATAAAATCGGTATTAAAAAGATAATTTTAGAGATCCTATATTACAGGTAGGTAACCTCGGTTTTGAGTACATAACAAGTTCTTATCATCGTGGACAAACTAGTTTTAGCTTCTAAATGGAAACATAAGCTAAAAATCTTGAAATGAGTTA
>CM053588.1:120770752-120801106 GCA_028646515.1 Pseudochirops corinnae | reverse complement strand
TTAAGGAGCTTTAATTTACCAGCTGGGGCTATTCCATGCCAATTAAAGGGGGAGCAGCCCCGAGTTCAGAGATGTAGAATCTTTTATACATTTCATTAGGTTTGTGTATCTAACTAACATGATTTGTTGCTAAGCAATTTGTCATATAGATGCAAACAAGTGGTTACAAAGGAAAACGGAGGGGGTAAGCTAAGGGAAAGATAGATTATCCTAGGCCAGCCTCCCAGGTACAGATAAATCACTCTAGGGAGGCTTCCCAGGTCCCCAGAGTTTCACTTGGCTAATTATCATAGAGTTTCACTTGGCTGTATACCATAGTTTCACCAGGCTGACCACTAACTTGAGAAAATATTTCTTAACTATTTCTTGACCATAACAGCCCAAGGTCACATGGCTAGTAAATGTTAAGTGTTTGAGGGCAGATTTGAACTCAGGTTCTCCTGGCTCCAGGGCTGGTGCTCTATTCACTGCGCCACCTAGCCACCCTGGGAATATTCATTTTTAAATGAAAAAGTGATCAAATTTATAATTTGAAATTTACCATGTTTTAGATGTTCAGTGCATCATGCTAACTCTCATTATATTTGTTTTGTGTAGCTTACCTAGTAATATGCTACCTTAGCTTATTTAGTGTTCATTTTTTTTTCCTTCAGTTTTTAGATTGGGGGAAAACACTTGATTGTTGAACTTTCCCTTTAGATTATCTCTTCTCAAGAAAAAAATTATTAAAATAAACAAGAGAGATTGTTGCTAAATTTTTGGACATTGTTTCTTTGGTACACATATTCCTTATATGTCCACATGTGAAAACAAACCTGTTCACAAATATCATCCCATCAGCAAATCAACAAACTGATTCTATACAATCTCCAACTTAAAAGTATGATTGCATTTTTAAGGATTTCTTATTTCTATATCAGTGAACGATTAACTTAATAAAATCCTTTTTTAATTCAGGGAAAATATCTACATGACTTGGTATTTTTAAATTTTTACTTGCAAAATAAAACCAAACCCTGAGTTGATCTTTCTCTGAGCTTCAGCAAGTCTAGTCTATTTATTTACAAATAGAAGATCTCAGCATTGAGGCCATAAGAAATGGGGCACATTTCACATTTAAGCTGAAGTTAGTAGTACAGAGATTTTATTAATTTATGATTCAGAGATAATTTGAGGTTTATTTTCTTCATACTTCAGCTCTTCCATTCACCTCTAAGAAATCAGGAAATAATTTCTGTAGTATGGAGTGGGGTATTGTTTTTTTATATCACATATATTTTCCATTATCTCTGATTCTACATATGTGGTAAACCTCACTGGCTTGGCTTAATTGTTTTGAGGGAAGGCCAGCCTGCATAAGTGAAGTCCAAATTATAGAATTTTTAAAAGTGTAGTAAGCTTTGTACTTAAAGTATGTAGAATCTTCTGATTCTACACTGAGACAAACTCCCTCAGGTTTGCCTTCATGCATAGAAGATAATGCAGGTTAAGGCCAAGCATTCCCTTCTTGGTCACCTTCCATCTTCTCTGTATGCTGTATGCACTTGTTTATTTTCATGTCGTCTCTCCATTGTTAGACTGAAGATAAATATAGTAGTAATACACAGAATGGACTAGAGGTTGTAAAGACTACAGTTTAGGAGACTTTTGGAATGATTTGGGCATAAGGTGTGATAGGAATCTGAACTTGGATAATGGCATTTGGGTGTAGAAAGAAAGGAATGGGTACTTCCTAGAGAGGAATTGTACAACCTAAGAACTTAGTGGGTGAATTCACAAATGGCAATGCAGTTTGATAGACTGCCTGTATTTTACTTTTAGGGTTGGATTAAAAACACAACCTGAATCAAAATGCCCTGAACTCCTTGCCAATTACTGTGACATGTTGCTAAGAAAAACACCACTAAGCAAAAAACTAACCTCTGAAGAAATTGAAGCCAAACTTAAAGAAGTGGTATGTGAATTTTACATTGTGATCATTTATTTAAATGTCCTTGTTTTGATTTTGGTCTTTCTCTGATAGCATCCATAAAGACTTTAAGTGTAATTAATGTAAGATTTTTAATGTCAGTATAAGGTTATGAGTTTTTCACTCAAAACAGTTTTACCCAAAGACAACAATGAGAATGAACATCACCATGTTGCTTTCCTCTTATTTTATTTTTGCAAAACTTCTTGGTAAAGAATGGGGTGGAGCCCAAGTGCTGGGGAGCACAATTGATACCCATTCTGACTGAATTTCACAAGGTCCTCAAATGATCAGCCGAATAAAAATAGCTGCTCTATCAGCCTCATCATTGTAGCTACCAGAATTAAACAGAAGGGGGAAAAAAAGAGTAGAAACAGAAAAGAACAGGAGTGAAAACAGTCATAAAGACAGCATAGAGACAGGTGGGAAGACAGGAAAAAGGGAAAATGGAGAGAAGTGAGGGTGGGCGAACTGTTCTTCTGTAGCAGAAAAATTAGCCGGTTGTCTTGAGAATTCTAAGAGTCTTCTTTTTACTTGTTTTTATTTTAAACAGAAAACCAGTAGTCCTACCAGGATTAATTATCCTATGAAATAAAGTTCTTAGATAGAAGAACTATCTATCTCCTACTGCTCTGTTATATATTTGGGGTGAGATAGGCGTCAGCACCTAAGCAGACAAAAAACTGAATGTGGTTTTGTTTCCAATGCAGCTCTTGGTACTTAAGTATGTACAAAACAAAGATGTTTTTATGAGATATCACAAAGCTCACTTAACACGGCGTCTAATATTGGATATCTCTGCTGACAGCGAAATTGAAGAGAATATGGTAGAATGGCTAAGAGTAAGTAACTCTAATGTTTTTATATGATTTTTCAGTTCCTTATTTCTCAGTTTAGAATACGGTAGGCACTTCATAGAATGTTTTTAGAAGTTGATAGTTTTGATTAATTTTCTGAACCTTATGAGCTGCCCTCTTTGGGGAAAGTATAAGAGAGATTTTTTAAAATTCCAGATCTATAAATCAATAAATCTACAATAAATGTTGGCTTTAAAAAGATAGCTATTACAATTCTGTAAAGTTTCCTATATAATTGTAGATGTTCAAGTGAAGTTTCCAGTAATCTAGAATTAAAAATAACCTCTCTTCCCTATGCTTTGTTTCTTATATTTCACCCCAGCTAGCAGGTTAATGCTGATAGTTGTTTGTGCCTTTCCTTTCAAAGTTCCTTCCCTTTCAAAGTTACCTTCTTTCTCCTCTGAACTTTTCTTCTATACGTTGATGTACATATGTTGTCTCTCTTAGAATATAAGCTCCTTGAAGGCAAAGATTGTTTTTGCTTCTTTTTTCTAACCTTTGACATCACAGTCATTGACACATAGTATTCAGCTTAAATAAATGCTTATTGGTTGATTGATTCATTGATTGACTTCATACAGAGGGCCAACAGCAAGCTCCTTTTGTATTTTATGAGGGAGTTTTTAGTTTTAAAGAACTCTGAATGCTTAGAGTTGAAAGCATCCCTAGAGGTTATCAATATCAAGTTCAGTTCTTTTAGTTTACAGATGAAGAAACTGAGACTTATAGAGGTCAAACTGCTTGTCCAAAGTCAGATAAGTAATATAAATGGCATAGCTGAGATTTGAATTCAGATTTTTAACTCCCCAGTTGCAGGTCTTCTATTGCTAGTTAACAATATCTGTGATATTAAGAGAATTAAATGGAAAAATCTTTATGAACTGATACTGCATAAAGTAATCAGAAGCCAAAGAACAGTATACATGATTATTATAATGATGAAAATGGAGGATCACTAAAAGGAAGTTGAATATTGAATAATTTTTTAAAATAGTGAAGGTTCTAGAAACCAAAAATGAAATATACCTCCTCCCAGTCAAGAGATTACCAGGAGAGAATTGTTTTATGTATTGCTAGATGTGGTCACTGTATTGGTTGTTTTTGCTGAACTGTCACAAGAGAATATTCATTTATTTCTTAGGATTTTATTTTTGAGAACCCTTCTATTCCTCTTGGGTAGAGACTTTGAAATGACTTTGTGTGTTGTTTTCTCCCAGTAGCTACATAAGAACAGAACTGTCTTGATTTCCTTTTCTGTCTCTAGTGCTTGCACAATGCTTTGTATATAGTAAGCACTTAAAATTTTAAAACTTTTTCTTTCATTTCATGATACAAGAACAAAAATTAAAATGTGTTCCTCACCTCTGTTTCAGTTCCATGTATCACAAATTCTATTTTGACTTATTCTTGGGGAATAGAATTTAGTATGTTTTAGGCACCCTAGCAAACTAGACAGAATTTTATTTTACATAACCCTGTTTTATAAGCATAAAACAGCTTAATTGAAATGATATAGAAAAGGTACAGGGATCTTTGAAGAAAACTGAAATGAAATGAGAGCTACTAATTTACTTAAGTGTCACTGTCTTAACTATTTTTAAAACCATGTGAATTTGCCACAGTTTTTAATGGTTACTTTCTGAGATGTTCTTTTTCTTATATGCATTGCATCTTCATAAAGCATCACTTGTAGTACATTAAAAATAGACAACAACAAGGTTGCTCTTGACTTGAAGGAACATCCTAAATATTGAGCAGAATATTAATATTTTTATTTGAATTTGGTTAATATGTTAATAAGTAAAATAAAGAAAAGAAATTTACCACCAAACCCACAGAGCCAATATTGAATTTTAGCTGTAGTTGTAATTGATATTTTATTTATTCTCTTGTCTGTATGTGCATAGGAAGTGGGTATGCCAGCAGATTATGTAAACAAGCTCGCTAGGATGTTCCAGGACATTAAAGTGTCAGAAGATTTGAACCAAGCTTTTAAGGAAATGCACAAGAATAATAAGTTGGCTTTACCAGGTACTATTTTATAATCTTCAGGTTTTTTAGTAGATACTTTGAAAGAAAAATTAATCTGCTGTAACTTTAGTAACTTAAAAAGTAGCATCCAAATTCAAATCAGCACACATTTATTGAACCCTGACTTTGTATAGCTTACTTTCTGTGACAGTTCATAGAAACAAAATAAATTAAAGGGATTAAACTATATTTGAGATATTCATATATCCCTCACTTTTTGAGATTGTTATCGTGGAAGATATTTCCTGTATACTTCAATACACATCTCTTAAAGTCAATCAGAAACAGAATATTGAACTAATGGGATTACTGATTTTGCTCAGTGTGGCATTTTCTTGGTTATAGAGTCCCTTATGTTTATCAGGAAAGTACATCTATAATCTAATTGTTCTGAGCTTTCCACTTGGCTTTTACATATCATACATTTCATATTTTAAAATGTCTTGCCTATAGCTGATTCAGTGAATATTAAAATTCTGAATGCTGGTGCCTGGTCCAGAAGCTCTGAAAAAGTATTTGTTTCCCTTCCCACTGAGCTGGAGGATCTGATCCCTGAAGTAGAAGAATTCTACAAAAAAAATCATAGTGGCAGAAAATTACATTGGCACCATCTCATGTCAAATGGGATTGTAAGTATATTTTGACCTAATTTTTATTGTGTAATATTTATTGTCTAATACTAATTTACTGACATAAATGTGATTGTTACCAAATAATTTTCAGTTTTGATTTTTAATGTTTATAGATAACATTTAAGAACGAAGTTGGGCAGTATGACTTAGAGGTAACAACATTTCAGCTTGCTGTACTGTTTGCTTGGAACCAAAGACCAAGAGAAAAGATCAGTTTTGAAAATCTTAAGCTAGCAACTGAGCTTCCTGATGCTGAACTTAGAAGGACTTTATGGGTATGGATTTTTTCTTTATAGCTTCAGTATGATAACTTCTGAATATATTTATTTTTACAGATGTTTTATTTACATTAGAGATTTAGTTTCCACCCGAATTTTCATTCACTTCATTGAAAATAATCAACTTTTGATCTCTTAAGTCTCTGAGAATCTATAAGTTATATTTGACCAAATTTAGCAACAAAATCTGTTAGACTAGATTCTTGACCAAGTATTTTAAGTAGCACATGATGCTCAGTATTCTCCAAATCTCAACATCCTGGTGCTACTTTGAATGGCTACTGGCAACCACATTTTTCTACCTACAATCAAGAGTTTTCACATTTTTCTTTTCATTATCTTTCCTATTAAGTCAGAGGACCGCATTCTGCATTGGTGAAAAGTTTCTGTACTGGTAGACATAGAAGGGTTTTCTACACTGAAGTATCAGGTCCTTTGTTTTATCCATTTATGATTTTATATAGGTTCTTACAGTCTTTCATAGCTCATATTACCTCTATAAATATACACAGGATATTTTATAGATTTGTTGAAATCATTTGAGTCCCAGGACTATAAACATTTTTCTTTCATTTCCTTTTGAAGAGCTACAGTCTCCTACTGTTCCACATACTGGTAAATAAACTCAAGCTGCAGATAATAGTGTCTGGGCTTGGGACAACTAATAGAGAACTCACAAATGATCTATAGTTAGCAGAGAGATAGAAGGTGGAAGGAACAAAACATTTCTAATGTTTCCCCTCTCTCAGTTGGAAACCTAGCACTCTATTTTGGGATTTATAGGCTAGGTTTCTTCTCCTTGATTGGCCAACAGTGGGTCCCAGCCCAAGCCTCACTTGGTTGTTGTTTGGATTCTGATGATGCAGAGTAAGTGTAAATAGCAGTTGTTTCTGTTTTGGCTAGAAACCGTGGGGGTTTTCCCTTCCCAGATTGATTTTATTTTTTTGACTAGGTAAAAGAGGCCATTCTTTATCTCATTTCTTACCTAGCCCTTTATCACTGAATGGGTGTTGCCTCAAATTGAGACCTGGGAAAGACCTTAGCTTAAAAAGACTAAAGTCTCCCACTGGACCCAGATTGCTTTGGAGGAGAGATTAAGACTGTTGACTTTGCACAGCCCTCCCTCACTTAAAAGCAGTTCACTTGCAAGTCATGACATCTCCTTCCTGACATCATGGTCCTTTTTGAGAACACTGCCACTGCCTTTCCATGGCAGCATGAACAAACCTTGTAATCCCTATTTCTGCCTCACCTTCTACTAGCATGTTTCCATAGTTATGCACACAGGTTCAGAGGATAGGTTGTGAGCTCTGTTGTTGGAAGAAGTACTCTGACCCTACAAAGATCACTGCTTCATTGAAGTAGGCAGCAAATAGATGGTTTCAGAATAGATTTTCATTAGCCTGTTTGGAAGTATTGGATAGCATTTTTCTGCTACTTTTTATAAACTAATGTTTTTTTCTTCTACATAGTCTCTTGTAGCTTTTCCAAAGCTCAAACGACAAGTTTTATTGTATGAACCACAAGTCATCTCACCCAAAGACTTTACAGAGGGGACCCTCTTCTCAGTGAACCAGGAGTTCAGTTTAATGTAAGATTGATGATTATTGGTCTAAAAGTAAAATCTTTCCTATGATGGTTAGTGCTTTGTTTCCAGGATAAAGCTTTATTATTTTTCTTAGAGGAAGTATAAAACTAAGAATCTAACCATTTTATAATCTCGGGTCTAACGTGTCCCACTAGGAATGTATCACGTGACTAAGAACTTGTTTGACTCTGGCATTATATAGTGTTGCTATTCAAGTTTAGTTCCAAAAACTGTTAGGAGTCTTAAAAGAGATAATCCTGGTGCTTGAGCATCTGTCAGAATAAAATATACTATGGTAATAGACTTATCATACAGACTGTCAATATTGTAACTTCTATGTTAATTAAGTTTTACTTGTATTACCTTAGTCCTTAGTCTGGAGGACAATAAATCAGAAAATTGGGGCAGCTAGGTGGTGCAGTGAACAGAGCACCAGCCCTGGAGTCAGGAGGACTTGAGTTCAAATGTGACCTCAGACACTTGACACACTTATTAGCTGTTTGACTTTGAGCAAGTCACTTAACCACAATTGCCTTGCCTTCCCTCCTCCAAAAAAAAATCAGAAAATCTGATTTATAATTTACCTATATTTTACATTTATATAAATTTTAAGTTACATTCAAATGCTACTTGAAATGTAGTATTTCTTCATTTCTGTGCTTTTAATCATTTTATATGTCAACACAAACTTCATTAAATCATGTTGCCAGTTACAAATATAGCTTCTTGTTTGGTAGTTTGGGTTTTGTGTTTAATGTGGTAAAAAAAAAAAATCACCATAATTAACAGCCTTCATCTCTCTTCTGAACTCCAGACTTGTATTTCCAACTACCTGCTTTTGACAGCTCTTCTTAAATGTTCCACAGGCTTCTTAAACCCATGTTGTCTAAAATTCAAACTCATTATCTTTCTGCTTTCACCTACTCTTTACTCTTACTTTTCCATTCCTATTAAGAATGCTTAAGCATTCTTTCTGTCACCTAGGTTGGCAACTTAGGAGTCATCTTCAACCTTTCATTCTCATCCACTATTGCTCCATAGCCAATTGGTTTTACCCTTCCCTTTACTTGTACCAGTGGCCTCCTAATTGGTCTTTCTGTATCCTTTCGAGTTCTTCTCTAATCCATCCTATGGCTTCCAAAATAATATTCCTAAAGTGTGGGTTTGACAATGGCAGTTTCCTCTCAGAAAGCTTCAATGGTTCCCCATTATCTTTAAGATAAAACAGAAATTCTGTTTGTATTTAAAGCCCTTTGCAGTTGGACTCATCTCTTTCAAAGAGTATCATACACAAAATTCAGGCGCTTTACATTCTAGCCAAATTACAACTTGCTGTTCCCCATATATGACACCCAGGTCCAGGTGTATCTACCAGGTCAAGGCCTTGTATAGGCTTGCCTTCATGCCTGGGATGCTTTTCTGTTTCCTGACACTTCTGGGAATATCTGGCTCCCATCAAAGAGAAGTGCCACCTCCTTTAAGAGACATTTATTTATTCCTCCAGAGGTTTGTTCATCCCTGGACCCTAGTCAGATTTTTCCTGTCTTTAAGTATGTGGCATTCTGTCCTGACCAATGTCCTTCTCTGCCCCTGGCCAGTATGATAATACAACATTCTGGAAAGCAAGACTGTTTGATTCTCATCGTTCTAGGTCTATTGCCTAGCATGCTGCCTGCCCCACAGAATGTTCTACATAAATGCTTATTGATTTGATATAACTCTTTAAAAGAAAATAAAACATTGCTAATAGAGACTTTGCCAAAATGCCTTTCTGCTTTTTCATTTTTTCCATAGCAGGGTAGTTTAAAGTACAACTAACAATTTGTACCTTCCTTAGGAGAGTAATATGATATGTGTTTGTATCTAAATTCATGCCCTTATTGTGTCAGAGACATGTCCTCTACCTGATTTGCAACTTAGTTTTATAGAATGACCTGGGGGACTCTGAGATTATTTAATTTGCCCATAGTCATACATCAGTAAGATTATACATCTAGTACAAGAAAGGATCCCAAAAGTCATATTTTCTACCTCCTCATTTTACAGATAAGGAAACAGAGGCCCAGAAAGGTCATGTGATTGCACATAGCTCATAGGATGATAGATCTAAAACAGGAAGGGTTTTCTTACCTAACCTTACCTATTTTTGGTTCTGTGACTTGCCCAAGGTCACACGGCTAGTAAGTGTTAAGTGTCTGAGGCCAGATTTGAACCTGACTCTAGGTCCAGTGCTCTGTTCACTGCGCCACCTAGCTGCCCCTCAACTTTTTACTTTACATTTATTTGGTGACACTCAGTTTAGTGTCATTTTAGCACAATGTCCCAGGAACACCTTCTAGGAAACCCCATGAGGCAGGGGAAAGCTGAATAGGTTTAGAATGAGAGTACCTTTGGGCAAGTCACTTTGTGCCTCAATTTCTCCACCTGTAAAATGGGGGCACTGCCCTCGATGACCTGAGGTCCTTTCCTGGTCCAAATCTGTGGTCCTATCAACAACAAGCCTAAGAATGTTATGTGTATATATTTATCAAAAAATTTAGACTCAAGATCCACTTAATGAATGTGCGCCCCTTGGACAAATTGTGGCACTACTTTGAACTTTACTTTTCTCATCTGTACAATGAGGGCTTTGGACTGGATGACCTCAGAGGTCTCTTCCAAATCTAATACTGTATGATTACGTTAACAGATTATGTATTGCTACAGAGTTTTTAAAACAGTTGAGTATTCCAGTCATATTATTGAATTTTCTTCCATTTGTCCTTATTTGCTGCTGTAAAATACTTTTTGTTATTAATGTCGCTTATATGGCCTTTGCAGAAAAAATGCTAAAGTTCAGAAAAGGGGTAAAATTAACTTGATTGGACGGTTGCAACTCACCACAGAAAGAATGAGAGAAGAAGAGAATGAAGGAATAGTTCAGCTAAGAATATTAAGAACCCAGGTATGTAATGTGGACAGAAATGACTAAATTTTGAAGTAATGGTTTTAGGTAGACATTTTGTCTAATTCTTGATTTTATAAAGTAACTTTTGCTAAGTTATTTTTCCTAAAGCCTTAATTAAGCCTTCTAGATAGAGGAATAGAGAGACTGCTGAAAGTAATGACCCAGAGCTGAGGAGCTGAGAATGGGAAGGGGACTGCCACAGCTAGTGCTTTCCCTTTTCTGCTGTTCGGCGGAAAATCCTAATAAATTGAGGAAGGGAGTCGGGATGATAGCAGTGTGCTGTAAGATTTACCATTAGCTTCTTACATCATGCATTCCTAATTTGAAATACATTTCTTCTGGACCTACATATTTTTGTGCATCTGTGACTTCATGGATTTAGACCATCCCTCCACCAAGATAGAAGTTACACATATCTTCTGATTTAACAATAATATTTATGGGATCATACTATTCAGACTATGTGTTCTCTCCCAGATTGCGTAGATAGAAAAAATAGGTCTCCTATATAAATTAGACTTGTCTTACCTGGATACCCTTCTGGTGATACATCATCCTAGATGGTGAAATTCATAAAAACTATTTCTTAATCAATTTTATTTTCCTTGAGAAGGTTCTGCTTTGGTTTTTTCTTATGTCAGAATACATCCTAATACTTAACTAAGCTATCATTCTATTTTTAGGAGGCTATCATCCAAATAATGAAAATGAGAAAGAAAATTAGTAATGCTCAACTACAGACTGAATTAGTAGAAATTTTGAAAAATATGTTCTTACCACAAAAGAAAATGATAAAAGAGCAAATTGAGTGGCTTATAGAGCACAAGTATATCAGAAGAGATGAGTCAGATATCAACACTTTCATATACATGGCATAATTTTGAAGACTGTGGAAGAAGCGGAAAACCCAGATGGGAGGTGTGCTTGGGCAGACAGTTACAACAGTGTGTGCTGGAGATGAACTCATTTGGATTTTTATGACATAAATATCAAAATTCCTGCCTTACCTTACAGAAAGGACTATGTTTTGCCAATTCATCAGCTAGCATGATGGCACTCCCTTCATGTTGCACACTTTTAACAGCATGCTGTTTTGTGGGGAAACTTGCATTCATGAAGAGCCCATTGTGAGCTTTCTAAAGTTGATTTCATTTATACCCACCAGGAAGATTACAGGTTTTTAGGAGTGGAGGTGGGGGAGGTTCTGGGGAAGGGTATTCTTTTTTTTTCCTTTTATTTCCTTTTTTATTTAAAAGATAAACAGTACTTGCACAAGGAATGATCTGCAGATGTTCATGCACTGAAGACTTGCTGTTATTTTTGTTTTTTAAATACAAGTAGGACTAAAAACAGCACTTCCAGTTATTTTTGTGATAACAGAGTAATATACCTCTGGTGAGCTGTTTTGTATAACATGGGAGAGACATACATCCCTGTTGAAAAGATATGCCTTTGTTACAGTAGCAGCTTGTTGGCTTAAATAGTGCTTCACTATGTGGTAACTGGATTATCATGATACACAGGTGATGTAAAATATTTCCATCCTTTAAATCTTGGCTTCCTTTAGGAAGGAGATCGGTCTCTTCTTTGTTTGCCATAAAGTGGCATGGATATTTTTGTCTATTTGGCCAAGTAGTTTAACAAAACATTTTGAAGAAGTGAATGAGATAGTTGCTTCATTTGTTTAAAAAAATATTGTTACAGTTACTTTTCAGGGCCTGCAGTAGTAAAATGAATATGTTAAATGTGTTTGGTGGTACAGTTAATATTTGTGATCCAAATATCTGCTACATACAATTAATATTTATGTTTCAGATATCTGATAAGTGCATTAAAAACAATACAAAAACCTCCTACTTGGAATGTGACACATTTACATGATTGATTTTTTTTTTCATTTTTATATTAGTAACATTTTGGTTTTTTATAACCCGGAATACCTGTTGGGGGGAGGAAGGGAGATAAGGAAGCTATTTTTTTTAAAGACCTGTAAATCACCTTGAGGTGGGAAATATGAGAAGCATCATCATCATAGGATGACACATAAACAAAGAAGCAGAATTGATACAACCATAGTATGAGCAGCAAACTTGCTTATATGTGAAAAATTAACATTTTAAGATGTTCAGATGGCAGCAATTACCTTTTGTTTTTTTTTTCTGTCAGTCCAAAGTAGTAACTTCATGGTTGCTGGTGTCCTGATGCCCAGAGTAATAAAGTTCTTTGGACTTGGGGACATAAGTAATAATTTAAAAAGAAAACGGGAAAAAATATTCCCCATTGGGAAAGAAAAGCTCAAGTTGGATTTTTATTCATTGTGGTGCAAGTTTCAATTTTTCTTGCAAATAATTATTTTATATACTGTGTGATATAAAATATCAGACTTTTTCATAAACAAATATGATTTTGATGAAGAGAGTAGGAAATGAAATGCTGCAGCACTGAAAGGAGTACAGTATTATAGAATTAGCAGCATGCATTCAAGAACATTTTATAGACTAAATTCCCAACTCCCAAAATGTTATTGGAGGTAGCTGCTATTAAGGAAAGAAAGCAAATAAAAACTTAGGTTAAAGTTTTGCTGTTCATAGTCTTATGCCCGTGCTGAAGCTCATAGGAAATTGGAATTTTCTGTTTAAAGAGTTAAAATGTTGCAGTTCACTTGTTAAGGTAGTTTGGAAGTGTCAAAAATGTTAGCCCAGAAATGTTTTGAATCGAACTAAAATTAATGTATATTATTTTCTAGCTACGTTAAGGCTAACAATGGGTGAAATTTGGGAAAATAAAATTTGTAATAATAATGGTGACTTTATGTATAACAAAGCTTTTGATATTGGCACATTTACTTGTAATACAAGAATGCCAGAATAGGAAATAATTGGGTAAAATTGACATGCCACTTTGAAAGTTTAAGGTCTTTCTGCCATAATTGTCTTGAGCACTTTTTTAAAATTCCTAATCTTTCTGTCATTTAACTTAAGAATGAGAGCCATGTTATGTTGACCTGCAAGGCAAGCGAAATACAAAAGTGGGTAGCTCTAAGCCCATAGCAGACTTTTCTATTAAATTTTGTAAAATTTTGTTTCATAGCTAATTATGTCCTAAATATATTTTGCGCATCCAAACAGGAACAAATACTGTAGCATTGTAGTTACTGTCAATTTTCTGGTATATATACAAAATTAATAACCGTTAAGTTATCTGACTACTTTTCAGTGTTTGTGGAAACCATTAATTAACAAGGTGCCTATAACATTGTTCAATTTTATTTAACTATGTTTTGACTACAAATTTGCTATGTTAAAAAAATAGACAAAAGACACCAGCAGCTTGCTAAAGATGCAGAATCACGTTTAGCATCCTTCATCAGGTCAGTTTCACCTATATGCACTTAAAAGCTAGTGTTATCTGGGCTAGGGGAGATAACTGAAATAAAGTGTTATTTGTGAGAAGAGTATTCACAGATAAAATGAAAGATGTTCTTCATTTGCAATATGGCAACAGTGCACTTTTAAAGCTTAATTTTAGCTTTGAATATTTATCTCCAAAGACCTAGCTTATACAGGTGCTGCATCTAGAAAGTTTAGATAAATGTTGCCACATACACTGCCATAGTGAATGGATGTGAGACAAAATTGACCAAATAAAAATGTGACAGACTGTAAATCACATTTCTATGAGTTTCAGTGAGAAAAATATTAGAATCTTTTTCCTTTCCAATGATTTAATGAAGATCTTCATATAAATTCTCAAGTCTTCCATATTTTTCATTACACAGGTGGTCGGTCTCCTTCATTTTTGTTGACCTGTGTATCTCTTGCTTATTTTGAGCATGAGTAAAATGAACAAATATTAGCTTTCTTGTTTTCACCTTAATATGTAAAATTTAGTAGAAATATGAACTGAATAGTCAGAAAACCTTTTGCATTAGGATGTTATTTTTCCTGTAAAGTGCAAATTTTAACAATTCAATTTGGGCGAGAGATTTGATAGTTTTACAGAAAGATTTACTAACTTAAACTCAAACTGTGTTTTTTTTTTTCTATTTTCATGTAAATGACTGGGATGCTATCTTGTAAATTCTTCCAAGGTCATGTTTGTGAAATAAACAGTACATGAGAGCTTTCCTGTCATATACATTATTGGTAGTCTGGAGTGTTGAAAAAACTTGAGTTCCTAGGTTGTAATCTATCTATGTATGGTATTTACAATATTGAATGTGTGCCACTACATACTGAGATAATAATGCTGTACAATTTTGAATGGTAGCAGTTTCCGTATGGCAGTCGGCTGAACTATTTTGATGTACTGCTTAATTTTTAAATTTTATTTTTTAAGTTGTATAATTTATTTTCTTGCAAAATAAAAAAATGTAATACAAAAGACTTCCTCTTATCCAAGAAATTTTGGTGTCCTACTATGAAACAGTTTTTGAACTTGAATAAAATCTCTTATGCTAGGTTTGTTGTGTTATATCTTAAATGAAGTAAAAAAAAAAAAACAAAACTCCCAGCCATCCTGTAAGAAGGACAAATGTTGTGGCAGTGACTTTATTCATGTTATATATTTTATTTTGAAATGAAATCTATTGAGGTTAGAAAATGTGGTGTTGGTGGCGGCTACGTGGTGCAGTGAATAGAGCACTGGCCCTGGAGTCAGGAGGACCTGAGTTCAAATTTGGCCTCAGACACTTGACACATTTACTAGCCAGGTGACCTTGGGCAAGTCACGTTATTAACCCTAATTGCCCTCCAAAAAGCAGACAATATGGTCTTAATACCATTTCTCCATCATTCTCTAATGTGACAGCAAATGGAACTACCAACTATTGACCAAGGAGATTGACTTCAGTTTCAGAGAAAATTTTAGGAGAAATTATTAAAGAGATGGTACAGATTTGCAGCTGATACAGATCTAGGAAGGATGTCTAACACTGTAATAATAAAAAAAAAACAGAAGGACCTTGAAAGAGTAGAGCAGGGGTAGGCAGTCTATGGCCTTCTAGGTTCTTGAATGAGGCTGACTGAATCCAAGTTTTACAGAACAAATCTTTTTGTTAAGGGGATTTGTTCTTTGACATTTGTATTCAGTCAAAGGGTTGTGCTTGAAGACCAAGAGGGCTAAATGTGGTCTCGAGGCCACAGGTTCCCCTCCCCGGGCTAGAGCATTAGGATGAACCAAATAAAATAAAATTCAGTAGGGATAAATAGAAAATGTTATATTTGACAACAAAAATTCAACTACACAACTATCAGGTAGAGGAATGTTAGCAATTGTTCTAAAAAAGGATCTTGGAGTTTTGTTGGACTGTAAGATCAGTAGGAATTGTGATATGGTAGCCTGAAAAGTTAATATAATTTTGGACTTTGTTATGTCCAGTATGACATGACTTTGTGACTCCATGGACCATAACACACCAATGCTGTCCATGGGGTTTTCTTGGGTCATTTGCCATTTCCTTCTCCAGTAGATTAGGAAAGGTTAAGCGACTTGTCTAGGGTCACACAGCTAGTAAGTATCTGAGGCCAATTTTGGACTGAGGTCTTTCGGCTTCCAGGCCCAGTGCTCTATCCACTGCACCACCTAGCTGTCTCTTTGGACTTCATTAGAAGGGACCTAATTTCCAGGGATAGGGAGATGATTATTTCACTCTTTATGTGCTTGTCAGACCTCATCTTGAGTGTTGTATTTAGTTGAGTGGCCAGAGAAAGGCAATCGGGATGATGGAGGACCATTTTCCCCTGCCAAATGAGGATCATTTAAAGGAACTGGTATAGGAGAAATGAAAATTTAGGCATTATGGGGTAGCTCTCTTCCAAGAATTTGAAGTGTTGTCATATGGAAGAGGAATAAAACTTACTCTTTTTGGTCACAGAGGGCAGAACTGGGAGTAATAGATTGAAATAGCAAAAGTTCACTATCAGGAGAAACTGAGTAACAGAATTGTGTAAAAGTGAAATGGCTTGCCTCAAGAAAGGACTGGACAAACACTTGTTGGGTATGTCATAGTGGTGATTCCTTTGTGTGTGACTGGACTAGGTGGCTGCCAAAGTCTAGTCCAACCCTCAGATACTGATTCTGTGAAATTAGACATGTCCTGGTGGTCAGTACACATCATTGGTAAAAATGGCTCTAATACACATAAGCAAATTCACTTCTTGATTTTAACAAATAATACCATGTCTTTTTATCTTTGTATATGACCCTACCATGTTGTATGTGGGTACTTGACACCTAAAAAATTTTTGTCATTAAATTCTTTTTTTAATTGTAAGAGATTAAATTTGTACTTTATAATTAGAACTTATATTAATGGTTATGCTAATAAGGATGGACAGATTCTACTCCAATGAAAACTAAATTGCATTACCTGTTTATAAGTTGCAGCTATACCATTGGAACTATACAGAACCTCTGGTGAATTCAGGTGCGTATCTCTCCAGTTGACAAACATTGAAACAGTAACGCTACTTTGGCATTAAGTACTGCTTAAAATTACATACTAGAATTAACCAGTATTTTCTTTATCGCTTCCAAATGTCCCCTGGATCCAGCCACATGTCTTTTAGAGAGCTTTGGCATTTTGTCTGTGGAGAAATTCGTGGAAGAATTTGACCATTTGAGAAAGTGTTTTTAAAAAGCTATTTCACTGTGGAAGTAATGGAGAAATTTTGTTCTAATTGTGATTATGTTCTAAATGTTCATGGTAAAGTCTGAAGGAAAGGAATAGCTAACCAAGATATAAAATTTTTGTAACAATTTATAAAATGAAAAAAGACATCAATTAAATTTGTATTTTGAAGGTCATTGAAAGTGAGAAGACTTGACTACATGAAGGAAGAATTTATCTTTCATTAAGTATTTGGTTGGCAAAGCATTGAGGTATTGAAAAGATGAAATGTGCAGCAAAGTAAAAATTTCTTTTCCTCCTGATTTGAGTATCACTTCATCTATGGGAGAATTCATGTATCAGTTAAAGCACGAATGTTAAGGAAGTCTGAATTGGTCATGAATTATTCCTGGTCCAGAAAACCACAGGGGGAGAAAGGGGCTGCTCAAAGACTGGCTTGATGTTTGAGGGCCACTTCAGCATAGATCCGGTCTCATAAATTCACTTGATCTCTGGAGCAGTTCTAAAAAATTATGGAATTCACTAGGGTCCTTGGAACCACAAACCAAAACAAGATTACCTGCCCGAGAATTTTACAAAGATAGTTTTCTTATGTCAGGCAGAAATATAAGTTGTTTGTCCTATATCCATTTAAAAATTTAAGACAATGAAATGTCCTTTATCATTTTGCTCTGTGGAGTCCAAGGTAAGTTACATAAATCCTTTTTCATGACATACATAGAATTGTGGAATATTGTGTCATGTCTGAATAATATAGTGGTTTTGTTTTCTTTTACTGTGGTAATGAGTTTCCATGAAATATCTGAAAACTCCTTTTGAAAAAGTGTGATTATAGTTTTGGGATGTCTTTTTTGGTTTAGATTTGTTGCTGGTGTTTTTTTAGCCCTGCCTATGATTTCAATACTATAGTAATCTCCCATACAGACAGCCAGTTTCTTCTGTTTTGTAGTCTTAAGAGAGTAGCTTGAGGCAAATGAAAAGGTTGAGGGATTTGCTCATGGTTACAACACAGCTACTGTGTGTCAGAGGCAGTACTTAAATCCAAGTTTTCTTGACTTGGAGAATCTCTCTCTTGTTCAGTTGTTTAAGTCATGTCCAACTCTTCGTGACCCCATTTGCAAAAATGCTGCAGTGGTTTGCCATTTCCTTCTCCAGCTCATTGTACAGATGAGGAAACTGAGGCAAAGAGTGACTTGCCCAGGATCTCACAGCTAGTAAGTGTCTGAGGCCAGATTTGAACTTAGGTCTTTCTGACACTTGACCTGCTGTTGTAGCCACTGTACCACCTAGCTGCCCTGTCTTGATATTTGAGTAGAATTTTGGACACTGTCACCTTGTTTTAGCTTTCTATTAGGGGCATTGGTATGAATGATGAAAAACAAAAGGATGAAAAGATGAAAACAACGTAAGAAAATGGCATACTGCTTTTAGACATCTAATTAAATCAAGCCTTTGATAGAAACACCATAGGACATTTTGATTAGAATTGTGCAAAAACGTAACTTAGTTTACTTCACCCAATTATAGAGCAACATATTGACGTTCGTCAAACTTTTCTTGAAGAGATTGACACTTCTGACTTAGGTCCATTTTGCATTAACTGTCACAGTACCAAATTCAAAGTAAACTTTCTCCTGTACAAAATGCTTGTCCTTAAATCTCTTTCAAACTTAAAGGGATGCTCACTTTATTCTAGTATCTTGGGATTTGTATTCACTTTATTTTCTTGAATAAACATGGCTTGCTAGGTGGTACAGCTAGCTCATTTTAGCCTAAATTTCATGTTTTGCTATTTGCTGTGGTCTTAAGGGTCTAGACTTTATCATTTGTGTTCAGAGGTTTAACGGCTTTCTCACCTTGAAATGACCTTAGTTTAACTTTTTAGACTTATTTCACATTATTCTCCAAGTAAATGAAATGCCAACTAAACTAGTCTATTTGCTAGTCTCTGAACTCAGCATACCACTCTTACTCCTGTGCCTTCACACAGCCTATTTCCTATGCATGATATATATTCCCTTGGGAACTGATCAATACCATGACCAACCAAGATTCCAGAGGACTTATGATGAAACATGTTACCCACCTCCAGATAGAGGGTTGATGGTCTTAATGCACAGACTGAATGAGACATTTTGGACATGGCCTATGTGACAATTTGTTTTGTTTGACTATACATCCTTGCAACAGATTTTTTTTTTCTTTCTCAGTAGGGGAGTGGAAGAAATGTAAGCTAGGAGGGAGGGAAGGTGGATCTTAATTTGAAAATAAAATTTAATTATATTTTTAAATAACTAGCTTTTTAAAATTAAGCTCATTTACCACCTCCCAGGGAAGCCTTTCCTGATTTACAACCCAGCCCCCACAGTGGTTAGTGTTAACTGTCTCCTTGATTTGTTTTCTATTTATTAATCTATTAATTTATTTATTTCCCTCAAGAACGTCCTTGAGGGGACAAACAGATTTTCATTTGTCTATATTCCCAGTGCCTGTCATGCTTTATTCTTAATAAGTCATAATAATACTTGTCGAGTAGGAAAAATTTACTGTCTACCTGAGACGTGATGTCTTATGAAAGGAGATTTAGCAGGGCTTTTGGTAACTGGTTGGATGTTAGAAATGTAGGAGAAAGAAGAGTCAGGCTTCTGAGTTCTAATCAGGGACTCAGTGATGGTGGTGTCACTGACAAGGAAGAGCAAATTTTTGAGGAAAGGGAATAAATTTGTCTTTTGCTTAGGTTAAACTTAAGGGGATGGTGAGATCCTCATGGAGGTGTTCTGTAGACAGTTGGAGATGTGGGTCTAGAACCCACAGGAGAAATTAGAACCAAAGATAAAGATTCTGATGATATCTGCATGGAGGTGGTAGTTGAGACCTGGTAGGTGAATTATATTGCCAAGGGACAGAGTTTATAGAGAGCAGAGGAGCAGGCCAAAACCAGAAATTTATGGAGAGATCCCACGTTAAGTATTTGGTCAAGAAACTGGTGAAAGAAGTGAGTTTCAACATATGGAATGAAAAGCAGGACAATGATAACTCAAAAAAAGGGAGAAGTGAATGCTTAAGAAGGGAATAGTCGCTATTGCATAAAGGTCTAGAAGAATAAGGAAGAAAAGGTCATCTGGATCTGACTGAGGTCAGTTTGAGTAAAGGGGCAGAGTGAGAGTATGCGTAGTGAGGGAATGGAGGTATTAAATGTAAATAGCATTCAGATGAAGTTTGACAGTAAAAAGGGAGAAGAGTCAAGAGATGATTTGTTTTAGGATTATTTGGGCCCTAAGACGTTTACAGGCAGTTTACAAGACAATGGAGAAGGATGATTAAAGATACATGGTGGGTGGGGAAGTAGGAGGAATCAAGATAGCAAGGTAACAGAAAGGACAACCTAGCTCCCTGACTGAGCCTCCACAAAGCTAGAAAATGCACTACACCAAATTTCTGTTAGAAATCCAAGAAAAAGACAGCAAGACTTTTTTTTTTCCTGTCTAAGTTGGCTTAGGGAGACAGAGGTTGGCAAGCAGCATGCTCCTGGAATTGATTGTCCAGGAGCATGTTTCATGTGGAGCACTTCAGTGCCCAGGGAATAAAGAAGGACTGAGACTAGGAACCAGATCAAGAAGGTATCCCACAGTATCCATGAATTAGGGTACCAAAACAGGTGCCATCTGGAAGGTCTGTCTTCCACTGCTGTTCTTGGTCACAGATCCAAGGTGGACTAAGGAGGGGACCTTCATCCAGAAATGGCAGAAGGGGAGTGGCCACAGAGGTTGTGGTGTACTGAGCCCTAAGTAAACAGTATCTGTGTGACTGATCCCAAGAGCAGAAGATGAACTCATATCTAGCCTCAAGCCCAGGCTGAAGCCTGTAGGTAGAAAAACCAACTAATTAGGAACCCTAATTCCTTCCAATGGGTTAATAAGGGCTGAGTCCAATAGTAGTCTATTTAAACTTCTAAGGACCAGGCAACAGACCCAAACCTGGATCAGGAACTTGCAGAACTCGGACCACTAGAACTGAGGATAATTTTACCCCAGACCACCACACCATATCACTTTGGATGCATTGAAAATTTTCAGGTCCACCAACTGACCTATGAACATAGGAGAAATGCAAGAGACAAACGCAGACCAGATATTCCCTTCAGAAGTGTCCCATACCTAACCGTAACATAAAATCTGGAAAGAGGCTAAAAGGATAGGTAAACAAAATAGAATCCCACCAAAAAAGTTCTGGTGATGGGGAAGAACAAAATTAGTCTAGTTTAAAAATATCTACAAACAAAGCCTCAAAAACACAGCTTAGACAAAAATTCAGCTAGAATTCCTGGAAGAGATAAAGCAAGAAATTTTAAAATGCTAAAAAGTGATTTTAAAAACCAAATGAGAATAGAGGAAAACTAAGAAAAAAAGAGCTATGGAAGAAAGAATCGAATAGGCAATTAATAGCTCAAAACAAGAAGTAGAAAACCTTACCCAAGCATCAAACTCCCTGAAAATAAGAAAGGACCAAATAGAAGCCAATGAATGAGGCAAGAAACATTTAAACAAAGTCAAGGAGCTAAGATGACAGAATGAAAGTAGATAAGTCATCTGAACTACACCATGAATTCCTTCAGTAACCTCTAAAAAGTGAGTGAATGGATTTTAGAGTGGCAGAATCCACTGGAAGATGGAGTGTGGCAGATTTCCAGCCCAGAATAGTGAGAATAGGTAGGATGTGTTGTGCCAGGCAGGGGAGCTTAGGGGCTGCACCCCACAGACCCAACCATAGCAGAGCCTGAGTGAGCTTGGGCAAACTGACTCACTCACCTCAGGAGTGATTCCCAGACCCCTCACTGCAGGATGGGGATCTGTCAGAGCTGGGTAAAGGACAAGTGTAGGGCCTTGTAGCAGCAGCTACTCCTGGGGCTAGCAGCCCATGGTCTGGATATTTAACAAACCTGAACTTCAGGGAGCCAAGATGGCAGAGTAAACCACAGCTGTCATCCTCTCCCTCTCTGACCCAGAAAAACCCAGAGAATATTGTGTAAAATCCTGAAATAGTGGAACCAGCTGGAGGCTTGGGAGTTCTCTGAGGAGGGGTGTGGCTGTGGCTGTGCTGAGGCTAAAGTCCAGGGCAGAAGGCATCCCAGCAAGCCCCATCTTAGCCTACCAGTTTCCTGAAACATAAGGGGGTGGAGCCAGCAAGCACTAACAACAGAACCCCAGGTGTGCTTTTGCATAAGCCAGGGGAATCTGCAGACACTAGCATGGCCCCAGCCATGAAACTTTATGAAACTTTTTTCCGTATGGGGATAGTTGAAGGGAATATAAAGGTATATACGTATACATGCATATATATGTCTATATAGAAGGGTTTATGTGTATATGAATATATATGTGAGCGTGTGTATATATGTGTACAGGTATACATAGAGGGCACAGAATCAATTGAATAGGAAGAGATATTTAAAAAATAAAATTAAGAGGTGAGAGAGAATATAATGAGAGGAGATAGGGAGAGACAAAATGGGGTAAATTATCTCATATAAAAGATGCAAGGGAAAACTTACAATGGAGGGGAAGAATAGGAAGGCAAAAGGGAATAGGTCAACTTTACTCTCATTGAATTTGGGTTAAGGAGGGAATCACATACACACTAAATTGGGTATCTTACCCTACAGGAATGTAGGGGGAAAGATGATAAGAGGGGGTATGACAGAAGCGGGGCAAGATGAGGGGGAGTATAGTTAGAAGCACACACTTTTGAAAAGGGACAGGGTCAAAGTAGAAAATAGAACAAGTGAGGAGTGGGATAGGATGGAGGGAAATATAGTCAGTCTTTCACAATATATCCACTATGGAAATGTTTTGTTTAACTACACATGTACAGCCTATATTGAATTGCTTACCTGCTCTAGCCAGCACGGTTGGGTGGGCTAGTGAGCAGTGAGAATAATGAAATGGGGGTGTAATCAATAGTCTGTTTATTACAGAGCCAATGATACAAGGGGCCCACAAAGTTTATATGTCCCCTAGCATAAGATTTACATGACCAGAAAAAAAAACCCAATGTACAAGGACCCTCCTTTACTCTTTACCATTGCTTAAGGTTAGTTATTTATTAGGGCTATATCATAGGATCACATTTGGGGGCATAAACAAACAAGACTACCTGTCCTGATTATCTGCCCTGTAACCCTGCAGATGTTTGTATAGGAGAGGTGAACATTACGTGAGTGGGGCTATGAGAAAGGTCTCTACAGTTATCTTCCCAGTAAGGGTGAGTGAGGAGGGAAGAAGGGAAAGAATCTAAAATTCAAAGTTTTAAAGTCAAATATTTTTTTAAAAAATTATAATTTTTTACATGTAACTGGGAAATAAGATATACAGGCACTGGGGTAGGGAGATCCAGCTTGCCCTACCAGAAAGTCAGAGGGGAATGGGGGAGGATATAGGGGAGAGCAGATTGGGAGAGGGGGTATTCAGTGCGATCACCATTTGGGGGTGTTGGGTAGGGGAAAAACAGAACAAATTTGTAACTCAAAATCTTGTGGAAATGAATGTTGTAAACTAAAAATAAACAAATTTTTTTTTAAAAAAGGAATTGATACACAGGAATTAGATAGGGGAGGAGGGCTGGTAGTTCTGGTAACTTACTTTCATTGGGAAAGGTGTAAGAGAGAACAATACATATGTATTTTTAAAAGTATAGAAGTCTTTTAAATTCAGAAGAAATAAAATGGTAGGGACATAGGGAGGGGGGAGAGGACAAGGAAGGAATCCTTAGAGGGGAGGGTGAGAGAATACGTAAATAAGGGAATAGAAGGGTGTTTAGATTTATGGAATGGGAGGATAGGGGAAGGATCCTTGGAGGGGGGTAGGTAAATCAGGAGGGTAAGGTAGTGGGAAAAGTAAAGTAGAGGAGGCAGGACAGGTAAGAAACAAGAGATATGCATGTACATAAAAATAAAGATCCAGAGTACAATAGGTTTGGGAATGGATATATCTATATATGTATGTATATGTGTAAACATATATCTATAGCTATGGAGAAACATATCTAAACTTTGTTGTGGCATTCTAGGGGGAATTTGGGAGGAGAGAAAAAAATAACAAAATAAAAAGTGCAGAGCAGAGAACAAAAGAAAACTCACAAGGAAGGAAAGAAAAGATGGACAATTCTCAGCACAATGAGTATTTATCATATAGACTTTCTTAAGATGAAAATTTATTGTTATGTATTTTGAATCTTCTCTTATGTTCTGCTATGCACATGACATGCTTTTATTTCTTTCTAACTTTTTATTTAAATTCCAATATATAAGTTTATGTTTTTGTTTCTTTTTTCTATTTTGTATTTGTGTTCTGGCATTTGAGTCTAAAATAAAATTTCAGGGGAAAAAAGGATAAAATGAGATAATATTTATTAAGCACTTTGAAAACCTTAAGGCACTAACTGTATAATATTAGTTATTATTATTTGTGCACAAATTATAATTTCTCATTAGACTGTAAACTGCTGGAGGGTAGGGGTTGCAATTTTCATCTTTGTGTCTTCCATGCCTAGGACAATATCTAGCATACACTAGTTGATTAATTAATATTTAATTGTTAAAGTATACTACAATCCTAACTAATGCTCAGATTAATGGACTGAAGCACAGTATAAACTCATCAATCATAGATACATTTAACTTATACTCCTTAGGAAAATGAACCAATAAAGATTTTCATTAATTTTGAAAAAAAAAAAAAGAATCCTGTTATCGTGAGTGAGAAGAACCAAATTCAGAAGAGAACAGCATTGACACTATATCCACACCTGAAACCTGAAAAAGGAATATGAACTGCTCTCAAGCCCAAAAAGCATTTTGTAAGAGCTCAAGAAAGATTTTTAACAAAGTCAAGAGACTAGGTGTGGAAAAGTATCTTATAGCAAAAAAAAAAAAAAAAGAGGGAATAAAAAAGATAATTGAACAATTTGAAAGTCATGATAGAAAGAAACACAGCACAAAATATTTCAAGAAGTCATAAAAGAAAAGTGCCTAGATATTTTAAAATCAGAAGACAAAGTAGTACTAGAATCCATCAGTTACCTCCTGAAAGAAAACTCAAAATGAAAACTCCAAGGAATATTGTAACCAATATCTGGAGCTTCCAGATTCAAGAGGATAAAAAAAATGTTGCAGGCAGTCAAAAAGGAAGAATTCAAGCAACAAAGAAGCACAATCAGAATCACATACAGTTTTCATAGCCATCACTTTAAAGGAGCAGAAAACTTGGAAAATTATATTCCAGAAGGCAAAAGATCTAGGTTTACAACCAAGAATAATTTACCCAACAAAACTAAATATAATCCATTGTGGGATTTGTGGGAAGTGAAAATGGACTCAATGGAATGAATAACTTCAAAACATTTCTAACAAAAGAGTCAGAACTGAATACAAAATGAGATATCACAGATATAGGAATTGAGAAGTATAGAAAGGTAAATATGAGAGTATTCATAAGGGATTAAACAAGGTTAAACTGTTTACATTCTTATATGAAAAGATGATACATGTATCCCCTTAGAAATCTATCATCATCAGGCATCATAACAGAAATCTAATTAGAGGGCCTGGGAGTGGATTCTATTATGTGTTGATTATAAAAGAATGGAAAGGTGAGAAAGAACAACACAAAGGAAGAGGGAAAAGAAAGGAAGAACGTAGGAAATTGTCTCACATAAGAGGGGTGTGCAAGTAGAAGTCTACAATGAGAAGGGGGTGGGGGGAAAAGCGGGATACACTTGAACCTTACATCTTAACTGATCAAAGAAGGAAAGAGGGAAAATGGGGGTGTGGGGAAATAAGAGAGTAGATTAAGGTATAGATTAGCAAGAAGCAAAATAAACCCTTAAAGTGTTTCTAGGAGGGGCAGCTGGGTGGCGCAGTGAATAGAGCATCGGCTTTGGAGTCAGGAGGACCTGAGTTCAAATCCAGCCTCAGACACTTAACACTTCTTAGCCATGTGACCTTGGGCAAGTCACTTAACCCCAATTTCCCTGCCCTCCCCCCTCCGAAAAGCAAAAAACAAAAAAAAAAATAGTTGATGGGAAACAAAACCATTTGAGATATTAGGATAGAGGGAAATGCACAATTAACAATAAGAACTTTGAATGGGATGGACTTACCCATAAAACAGAGGAGAATAACAAAGTAGATTTAAAAATCGAATCCAACAATGTTGTTTACAAGGAACATAATTGCAACAGAAAAACAGTTAAAGTAAGGGGTTGGAGAAGAATATATTCTGCTTCAGTTAAAGTAAAATAAGACAAATACCAATCACGATATCAGACAAAGAAACAGCAAAATTAGAATTAATTAAAAGAGATAAATAGGGAAACTACATTTTGCTGAAAGGTACCATTGAAAATAATTTGATATCGATGCTAAACATATACACCAAAAGGCATAGCATTTAAATCTTAAAGGAAATGTTAGATGAGTTATAGGGAGGAATAGTAAAACTATCGTAGTGTGGGACCTCAGCTTACCCCTCTCTGACCTAAATCATTCTAACCAAAAAAATAGATGAAGCACCTGAACAGAATTTTACAAAGGTTAGACCTTTGGAGAATATTGAATGGGAATAGAAAGGAGTATAACTGCTGCCCAACATATATATATATATATATATACATCTTCACAAAAATTGACCATGTATTTCAACATAAAGACCTCACAAACAAATACAGAAAAGCAGAAATATTAAATGCATCTTTTAATGGATGATCATGTAATAAAAATTATATTCAGTAAAAAGCCTTTGAAGCAAAAAATAAAAAACAATTTGAAACCAAATAACTTAATCTTAAAGAATGGGTGAGTCAAGGAACAAACCTTAGAAACAATATTTTCATTAAAGATATTGACAACAATGTGAGAGAATACACTGAAAACTTGGGAATTTAGCCAAAACATTACTTAGGGTAAAATATATATCTCTAGCTTTCTTCAATAAAAGATAGAAAGAGCAGATCAATAAACTGGGCATGCAGCTAAAGACAGTAGAAAGCCAAATTTAAAAACTAACATCAAACTAGAAACCCTGAAAATCAAGGAGAGATTATAAAAGTTGAAAAGAGAAAAACCAATGAATCAATAAATAAAACTAGGAGCTAGTTGGTTTTGGGCAATGAGAGGGAGAGAATGAAACAGACCATTAGCTAACATGATATTTTAAAAATGAAAATCAAATTACCAGTCAAAATTAAAAAGGTAAATTAAAAAGTAAAAAATTTGAAGCTATTTTAGCCACCTATATGCCAACAAAAAAGAAAATCTAAATGAAATATTTGAATATTTACAAAAATATCAATTGCTCACATCAACAGAATAGGAAAGAGTACTTAAATAATCCTATCTTTGAAAAGGAAAGTGAACAAGCCATAAATGAACTCCCAATGAAAAGAAACTCAAGTCCAGATGGATTTATAAATGAATTCTATAAAACATGTAAAGGACAAATCCCATACTCCATAAACTTGGGGGAAAATAGAAAAAGGAGTCCTGCTAAACTCCTTTTATGACACAAATAGAATCCTCATGCCTAAATTGGGGACAATCAGAACAGAAAAGTATGACCAATATCCCAAATGTATATTGATAAAAAAAAATGTGAATAAAATGCAAGGAAAATACAACACCATGAAGATTACACACTATGACTAGGCTAGATTTATACTAAGAATGCAGGTCTGGTTGAATATTGGTGGAAAATAAACAATTGACCATATTAGTTTAAAAGAAAAAATATAACTTTACTGATCAGTGCAGAAATAGTTGTTGACAAGATGCAGCACTCATTCTTATTAAAACACTGTAAAGATTAGGAATAAATTGAACTTGACTCAAAATGATAAGTAGCACCTATCTAAAACCAAGCACCAACATTGAAGTTTTGATGCTGATGCTTTCAAGTCCTTCACTGATTCCAGCAACAGGGACCCCTATTGTGGGTGGGCTGACTTATAGAAGGCATGTAGTTTACAGAAGAGATACACAATACATATTTGTTGTTACCCTTGGATCTAGTTGAAGTCAGTTCTCTGTTGGCTACTTTGGAAGAAGACATGAAGGCCACCATTGGATTGATTATGGAAGTGATCACCTCAAAAATTTGTCCAGGAAAGAGAAAAAGGGTACAGTGGCTGTGACCAGTTCCTCATTTCAAGTTTACCAGATGCATCATAGGCTCCCAAAGTGAGCAAGACCACCCCCTGGGAGGCACTAGAGTAATGGGGGAGAGGGGAGAGTGGTAGTAGCCTCGTGAGCAGTTGGGGGGCATTGAATAAAAATAAGGGGGTGGTAGAAGCATAAGGAAATAAGATAAGAGAATTTTTTAAAATTGTACACATTTCATCTATTGTATAACAGTTAAAGTTTAAGTGATTACATTATTTTCCAAATAAACACACAAAATACAAGTAATAACCAATCAGTGTTCAAGTCCATGAAAGGTCTTAACAAGCAAGTGTTGGCAGGTGAGCATGTCATATATTGTTGGGAAGTTCAGCATGCATCAGCAGGAATATGTGCATTTAATGACTTATTTACAACACAATATTATATAGTTACATGAATATAGCAACCACAGTAGCACACAGGGTTGGCTGCTGGCAGATTCTTTGATCTGCTTTTCTAGGAAAGATGGTTTTAAAGGAGTTAACAATCTTACTTTAATTAATACACAGATATGTACAGACAAGTAGGAAGAAATGAGTATCTAAGAAAGAATCTAAAAGGCAGGGGTCCAAACATCCAAACAGAGTAATAGATACCTAATCACCAGGCCATGGCGCACCAACATCTGGGTTCAGGTTCATCCAGGGGGCTCCTTAGCAATAGCTACCCAGAGTCTTGTCTGGCCAAATCACAAAGAAACATTCTTCCTATGAGTAAGCCCCAAGGTAAGATACCAACCTCCCAGTACATATCATTTTCAACTAATAGACTCAGAGCCAGAAGGCATCACAACCCACATAACTCAGTGCCTAATTGGCTCAGTGCCAAAAGGTGTGAAAGCCTTCCTGCAAGCAAACCTTCCTGTAAGCAAACTTCACCCTGAGCAAGCTTCCCCTTAGGCAAGTTCCTCTCCCAAGGCAGTATAAATCTCCCTGAATCACCTAATGAGCTCTATGTGATTCAGGGTGTGTCACAGCTGTGAATTGGGCCAGAGTTCAAAGCAGAAAGACATCCATGATTGAAATACTCATACACCTTTAGACTTGGGAACATGGCCCATGTTCCAGCAGAAAAAGGAACAGATGCGGTAAAATAGGCCTATTAATTAACAGGGAAGATCTTATATTCCATTTACCCTACAAATGACGCAATATTGCATCATCAAGATTTCAATGCAGGAAAAAACACTAATTTACAATAAATTATTAAATTTAAGATGCATCATTTCAAAATATTTTTTGAAATGATACAAATTTTTTTTAAGGCCTGTTAAAAGGTTAAAGAATATAAATTTCAGGGCTGTTAGGTGGCACAGTGAATAGAGCACCGACCCTGGAGTCAGAAGGACCTGAGTTCAAATTCGGCCTCAGACACTTAACACAAAAACTAGCCATGTGACCTTGGACAAGTCACTTAACCCCAACTGCCTGCCAAAATGCAAAAAAAAAAAAAACCAAATTAAAAAAAAGAAAATAAATTTCCAGGGGAATGATGAGTAATTTTTTTTTAAGGGGGTAGTAGGCCAAATGAGTTTGGGAACCTCTGAATTAGTGCAGACTGTGTTCAAATTTAGGAAGGTAGAATTTTTTCCATAATGGACAGAAGTACTTAAGGGGCTACTAAATTGACTATGTTAATATTGCTTTAATGAGAGCATTGTTTTCGCAATTAAAAAAAAATCCCTCCTCATTTTTGGTAACCAACATTACTATATTCTGCAATTTGTCTTATTTAGTATGAATTAATATTAGAATACTACATAAATTTAAAGAATTAATAAACACCATATTTATTGCCCTGGTATAGTACCTTCCCCCTGACAAAAGTGAATAAATTAGAGGCTTTTCCACTTAGATCAGGGGTGAAGCAACAATGTCCATTAAAACTGAATTTTTAGCTATTGCAATAGTACAAGGAAAAGAGGGAATAAGCATGAGCAAAAATGAAGCAAAATGATCACTTTTTACAATAGAAATACTAGAGACTCAACTAAAAACCAATTGAAACAATCAACAACTTCAATAAAAATGCACATAAACCCATCATACAAATCATCAGCATTTCAGTTTTTTTTTAAATTTTATTATAGTTTGCATCATTCATTTCCACAAGATTTTGAGTTACATATTTTCTCCCCCTCTTTCCCCAACCCACCACCCCAAAACAGCCATCCCAGTGTGTCCCCCCTCCCCCAGTCTATTCTCTCCTA
>CM053588.1:120753480-120770252 GCA_028646515.1 Pseudochirops corinnae | reverse complement strand
CCCTCCATCATCCCCGCTTCTCATCCCCTTCCCCCCTACTCTCCTGTAGGGCAAGATACCCAATTTAGAGTTTATGTCATTCCTTCCCTAAGCCAAATTCAACATAAGGTTGACCCATTCCCTTTTGATTTCCTGTTCTTCCCCTCCATTCTAACAGTTATCCCTTGCCTCTTCTATATGAGATGACTAACCCCATTCTGTCTCTCCTCTCATTTTATTCCTCTCCCACCTCTCAATTTCACCCTTTAAAATATCATCCCTTCCTATTCAATTGATCCTGTGCCCCCTGTCTATGTACACACATATATACACCCTCACAAATGTATTCATATGCATATATACCCTCCTATATAGACATATGTGTACATATATATACAATTATATTCCCTTCACCTATCCTCATATTGAGAAAAGTTTTATAAGTTACAATTATCGTTTTTCCATGTTGGCATATAAATAGTTCAACTTTGATAAGTTCCTTATGATTTCTTTTTCATGTTTACCTTCTCATGCTTCTTGTATTTGAATATCAAATTTTCTATTCAGTTCTGGTTTTTTCAGCAATAATGCTTGAAAGTCCTCCACCTCATTGAATGATCATATTTTCCCCTGAAACATTATATTCAATTTTTTGGGTAGATGATTCTTGCTTTTAATCCTAGCTCCCTTGATCTCCAGAATATCATATTCCAGGCCCTTTGATCCCTTAACGCAGAAGCTGCTAGATCCTGTGTTATCCTGATTGCATTTCCACAGTATTCAAACTGTTTCTTCTTGGCAGCTTGTAATATTTGCCCCTTGACTGGGAACTCCAGAACCTGGCTATAATATTCCTAGGAGTTTTCTTTTTGGGATCTTTTTAAAGGGGTAATTGATGAATTCTTTCAAGTTCTATTTTGCCCTCTGGTTCTAGAATATCAGGGCAATTTTCTTGAGAATTTCTTGAAGGATGGCTTCTAGATTCTTTTTTTGATCATGGCTTTCAGGTAGTCCAATAATTTTTAAATTGTCTCTCCTGGATCTATTTTCCAGGTCAGTGGTTTTTTCAATGAGATATTTCACACAGATTTCTATTTTTTCATTTGTTTGAATCTGTTTAATAGTATCTTGATTTCTCATAAAGTCATTTGCTTCCATTTGCTCCACTCTAATTCTGAAGGAATTATTCTCTTCAGTGGGCTTTTGAGATTATTTTTCCATCTGGCAAATTCGGCTTTTTAAGGCATTCTTCTCCTCACTGGCTTTTTGGGCCTCATTTGCCATTTGAATTAGTCTACTTTTTAAGGTGTTATTTTCTTCAGTCAGGTTGTGGACTCTTTTTTCATGATTTTCTTGCATCATTCTCATTTCTCTTCCCAGTTTTTCCTCTACTTCTCTTGTTTGGTTTTCAAAATCCTTCTTGAGCTCTTCTATGGCCTGTAATCAGTTTACATTTTTCTTGGAAGCTTTTCGTACAGGAGTTCTGACTGTGTTGTCTTCCACCCATTCCATGCTTTGATCTTTTTTGTCCCCCAAAAAGGAATCTAAAGTTGGATTACTGTGCTTGCTTTGCTTCCCTTGCCTGCTCATGTTGCCAGTCAATTACTTGGCTTTTGGGCTCCACAGAACTCTGCTTTCAGAGGGGAGAGCTTTGTCCCAAATCATTGGGGTTTTCACAGCTGCCGGAGCTATTAGGAGGCCACCGTCTTTGCAGCCCCCACCAGCTTTGGCTCACTGGTCATGCACCTCAGGACCACTACCCAAGACCGTGATCCCAATCCAGGGAGGTTAAGGCAAGAGCACTTAGCCTCTGAATGGTCGCTTGGCTCCCTTGCAATCTGCAGGCCAGGAGATCTGAAGCAGCCACGTGGAGGCAGCTGCAGGGCCACCTCTTCTGCTGCATTCTTGCCCTGGGGGCAGATGGCTGGACCCGCTCCTATCCCCCAAATTTAGCCAAGTTCCACTGACCTTTCACTTTGTCCTTAGCTCTTATGGGATGATAATTCTGGAAACTTCCACAGCTGCCGGTGATCCACTCTCCTGAATGCTTCAGCCGAGGCTCATCCTGGCTGCCCTGGGGCTAACACTGCGCTTTCATGCAGTGCTCATCTGGGCTCCCAGCATGCTGCGATGAACCCTTCCTGTCCACCTGCTGGGCTCACTTCAGTGGGAGCTTTGTTTCTCTGTTATTTTGTGCATTCTGGAGTTCTAAATTTTGTTTAGAGTCATATTTTATAGGTATTTCAGGTGGTTATGTCTGGAGCTCACAGAGTTCTCCTGCTTCTACACCACCATCTTGACTCTACCCCACCACATACTCTTTCATAAAACAGAAATTGAAAGAATTCACCAATCGCCTCTTGACAAAGATCCCAAAAAGAAAACTCTTAGGAATATTATAGCCAGATTACAGAGTTCCCATGTCAAGGAGAAAATATTACAAGCTGTCAGGAAGAAACAATTTGAAAATTGTGAAAACAATCAGGACACAAGATACAGCAGTTTCTACATTAAGGGATCAAAGGGCTTGAAATATGATATTTTGGAGGTCAAAGGAGCTAGGATTAAAACCAAGAATCACATACCCAGCATAACTAAGTATAATACTTCAGGGGAAAATATGGACATTCAATGAAATAGAAGACTTTCAAGCATTCTTGATGTAAAGACCAGAGCTGAACAGAATGACTTTCAAATACAAGAATCAAGAGAAGCATAAAAAACAAACAAAAAAACAAAAATGCAACCAACTGAACATCAATATTTTATCCCATTACAAAGAAAAAAATTCACATGTAAACCAAAACTTAAGTCAACAAGTGATTTAACAGATGATAATCTATTTATAAAACATCTTAGATATATTTATAAAATATCTGTTAAACCTGAGGTCTACTAGTGGATGAATTTCAGGGGATCCATGAAATTGGATGGAGAAAAAAAAATACATCTTCATTTTGATAAACCTGAATTCCTTGGTAATCCTTTGTATTTTTTATGCTTTTAAAAAGATTATTCTGGAAAGAGGTCCTTTACAGTTTACCAGACTGACAAAAAGGTCCATGACACAGAAAAGCAAAGTTTCTGTCTCAGAGAGGTACCATTGAAAATCCATAGTTGAGAGTTGCTTGAGGCTGTGAGAGATAAAGTTTCTTGCTCACAGTCACAAAACTACCAAGTGTTAGAGGCAAGATTTGAACCTAGTTCTTCCTAACTTCCAGTCCAACAACTATATCATACTGCTTCTGAACTACGTTTAAGTATATTTGGAAACATTATGCTTCTACCTTTTTGTGAAACTGTAACAGGAATAATTTCATCTTTAAATACTCCAGCTTCCCAAGATGCTTTACTTTTGGCATAAGAATTTATGGCATAAGCATCTTGTTCTTCTCGTGAAATGTTAAGTTTCTTGGCTGTATTCTCAGCACAGTTACCCTAATTTAAAAAAACAGAAACAAAAGTTTATTTCAGTATATACTTTGAAGAACATCTGACAGCAATTAATTCACATTCTTAGTGGCTCAAAATCAAGTTTTCAATTAAACTAGATACATTAGTTACTCATGGCTCACCTTAAAACATTTTAACATACCCAGACATTTTCAATGTCAGTCAGAGCATGATGAAATGTTAGGACACTGCAAGTCCTGAAGACCACCTAAGTCACAGAAAGTTTGTAGACAGATTAAGCCTTTACAATATGGCTCCACTTCCTTTCCAAGATTTATTTCATATGACTCCCCTTTCACAATTCTACATTTGAGTCAAATTTGCAGACTTCCTTTTCTTTGAAATTTATGTTCCCTCACCTCCATGCCTTTACACAGTAGCTTTCTGGACCTTTTCATCCCTCAAGACTACCCCGACTCCACCTTGCCACATCCCCACACACTCTCAGCAGAGAATGTTACTACATATTTCACTGAAAAGATGAGGCTATTCCCCAACAGCTCCACTTTCTCCCCTCCTCCTCACTTCATATCTATTGCCTTCTACCTTTATCTTTTCCTTCACCACTGCCTCATGAAGACAGAGTTTTTTCTTTCTCCTTGCCAAAGCAAGGAGAGGGCTCCATGTACAAATGATCCCATTCCACTCCATCTTCTTCAGCAGTTAGTCCCTTTTATCATCCTCACTCTCATTAATCTTCAATCTCTCCCTGCTCCCCTACTACTTAACAAATATTTCCATTCTCCCCCATCCTCATTTGAACTATCCACACTAGCTATTAGTCCTATATCTCTACTCCCTCTTTCATGGCTAAACTCTTTGTAAAAAAGCCATCTCAGTTGGTTCCTCCATTTCCTTTCATCTCATTTTTCAACTTTCTATAGTCTGGCTTCTGACCTCATCATTCAACTAAAAAAATGCTCCCTCCAAAGTTACAAGCTCCAAAGTCACCAAATCCAATGAATGGCCTTTCCTCAATACTCATTCTCCTCAACCTCTCTGCAGTCTTTGACACTGCTGATCACCCTCTTCTCTTAACATTCTCTTCTCTTCAGGTTTTCGTGACACTGATTTCTCCTAGTTCTCTGCCTATCTGATTATTCCTCACTCTTCTTTGCTGGATTCTGCATCTAGGTCATGTCCATTAACCATTGGTGTGCCTCAGGCCTCTGTTCGGGCTCTGTTCTCTTCTAACTCTATCCTATTTCTCTTAATGATTTCATCAGCTCCCATGGATTCAATTATCATCTCTACATAGATGATTCTCAGATCCACTTACCTATCCAGCCCTTATCTTTCTCCCAAATGCTCCCCTCTATCAAACTTCTCTATTACTATTCAAAAGTACTACTTTCCTGCCAATCAAGTAGGCTAACACCTAGGTGTAATCCTCAATTTCTCAATCTCTCACCTACTATATCCAGTCATGGTTGCCAAATCCTGTAGATGATTCCTATTCTAGGGGCTGCTAGGTTGCAGAATGGATAGAGCACCAGACCTGGAGCCAGTAAGACCTAAATTAAAATCCAGCCACAGAAACTTACTAGCTGCATATCTCTGGGCAAGTCTCTGAAACTCTGTCTGCCTCAATTTTCCCATCAGTAAAATAGGAATAATAACAGTACTCACCTCACAGGGCTATTACAAGAATCAAAGGAGTTATCTATAAAGCACCTAGCACAGTGCTTGGCACATAATACACTTTAAATAAGTGTTAGCTATTGATGTTATTATTATTTTCATTACATAGAGATTTTGAAAATGATCATTGGTTTGGAGTAATGACAAATTAAAGACTTCAATAAGGTAAAAGCTTTGCAGCAACTAAGTTTTTGTTGACTGTACTTATAAGAATACTTGTTCTTTCTAGCTCAACAGTATCAAATTTAAGCTAAGATTCTAACATATATGTGAAAAATATTTCTCCTAAAATTAATATTTACCACATATCTTATGGAATAAGTAAATATTTCAATACAGACACTATAAATCATTCATATTTTTATACTACATAGTATATACATAATAACATTTACCATATGAATTTTATTGTAGACATCAGTTAGCCCATCTTTCAAAATTAAATCTTCAAGTCTTAATCCTCCATAAGGAGTTGCTCCTCTGTTCATTATATATGGAACATTAGACATGCTTTCCATTCCACCAGCAACCATCACATCCTATTCCAAAAAAATGTCATTCAATAGTTGCAAATTAATTGCTATGAAAAACCATAAATAAATGTTCAACTAGATTGAGTAAACTATGACTACGCTGAAAATTTTTTAAATATACACATTTTCAACATTAACATAGATTAAGAACCATTGGTTTTTAAGTGACTCCCATTAAATGTCACTTGTAAAAGTCAAACTTATTAGAATCAGTTTGAAAAAGAATCCAGGATAGAAAGAAAAACACATAAAGAGAAGAGTACCTTTCCTGGCAAATTCCTAATGTTTGTTTCCTAATCTGCTCTATTTTTAAAAATACTGTTATTTAAAAAACACACACAAGACCCCTTTTATGATGAAGGGGATGATTTCAAAGAAAACTGGAAAGACTTATAGAAACTGGCCTAAAATGAAATGAAACAAACCAGGAGAAAAATGTGTACAATATTGTAACAATATTGTAAAAGCAATCACCGTTGAAAGTCAGGAACTCTGATCAACACAATGACCAGCCATGACATCACGTGAGTCATGATAAAACATACTGTCCACCTCCTAAAAGAGAGGTGATGAGGTGATAAGAGGACGCGGAGTGCAGACCAAACCATATTTTTTGGACATGGCTAATCCAGAAATTTGTTTTGCTTATCTTTATATGTTTATAGCTGAGGTTTTTGTTTTCCTTGCTTTCTTAAACTGGGGGCCAGAGGAAGGGGTATGGAGAGGGAAAGGAAGATAGAAAAGGATCTCTATTTGGGAAAAAAATTAGTTTTTAAGAATTTTTTTTCATTTTAAATAATTTCTATGAAAATCAAATATATAGATTTCTGTTTCATTTAAAATAAGTGTGTATTTGCTATCACAGAAAAATAACCAAATGCATAAAAAACTTTACTGTAATAAATAACATAAATGCAAAACCTAACTTCCTACAATCTTCTTTTTTCTCTCTCCTCAAACATTTTTCTCTCTCCTCAAACTGTCATCTACACCTTCCATACTTAGAGCAAATGACATGGCCAAATACCTTACTGTGAATATAGAGATTAGTAAGACCTTTAAAGCTTCTCAGTATAACCAGAATACTAGTTACATATACTATAACCACAATAATATAACTCAGTATAACTAGAATACTAGTTACACACTAGTTTTTTCAAAAATATTTTTCATTTTAAATAACTTCCACAAAAATCAAATATATGTATTTGTTCATTAAAAATAACCATATGGGGGCAGCTAGGTGGCGCAGTGAATAGAGCACTGTCCCTGGAGTCAGGAGGACCTGAGTTCAAATCCAGCCTCAGACATTTAACACTCACTAGTCATGTGACCTTGGGCAAGTCACTTAACCCCAATTGCCCTGCCCTCCAAAAATGAAAAAAAAAACAAAACAAAATAAGCATGTTTACTATCAGAGAAAAAGAACCAAATGCAAATATATATATATATATATATATATATAAAAACTTACCTATATTAAATAACATAAACGCAAAAGCACCTCAGTATAACCAGTGTAACTATCCACTACAGTGTCCTCTAGCCCTTTCTTAGAGTAAGAAGTCTTCCTACTCATAGCAAATAACAATAAGCCTTTTGCTTGCACTCTCATTCCTGTCTTCTCCCATTACTCTAGGATTTTACTCTCATAATTACTTTGAACCCTCTTTTCAAAATGGCTCTTTCTGGCCTATAAATATGTTCATACGCATAAATCAGACAGTCTCTGAGATCTGTGGCTCTAGATCTGTGCTGATCCCTTGACTGCTATTATATGTCAAAATAACACTCAAATGTAATTAATTAACACTGAATCGCTAGGGTACTCATGCCTGAATATGACTCTCCAGCTTCTGGGAAATAGGTACACAACAGTGGGATAGAGCCCTCAGTTTGGAAGGCACACAGTGATACAATGAAGATACTGAACAAGTTATATTATCCTGTGGACAGTTGAGAAAATGTAAAGAACAAGTCAGGAAATGCAGGATGAATAAAAAACAGTAACTGCATCATATAACTATCTGAAACATTAGTACATTCCACCATCTCCAAAACTGTAACTGCTACAAGGCTAGTGGCCTAGTTATTCAATATTCTACCATGGAAGGCTTCTAACTAAGACGGCGACCTGAACCGAGGCAGGAAAACTAGCTACCACACACATACTATAACAAAAACCTCAACATTGTAACAGAACAAATAATAACCAAGAAATCCAATGAAAAACTAAAATGACTTCATCCAACCTAGAATATCTGACAATCAGTCAGAGGCCCACAGACAATAAGAAATGGGGTTCCACAGAAAAGCCCAAGGAAGACAAACAAGACAGAAACCTCTAGCACGACCAGAGACAGACCAAAGATACCTTGATGTAGCCAACAAAGTGGAGAGCTCCCATAAGAAAGTCCCAGAGTGGTCAGAAACCTATAGCACGGACTTTGGAAGCAACTAGAAACAACAAATGTGAATTCCAGACAACGTACTTCCAGGAGTTCCAAGGTCTTTGGCACTCTGCCTAAACCCCACCCCCCAAAAAAGTAGTAGTGGTAAAGGAGGCATACATTAAGTAAAGAAGATAAAAGGTATTTGGAAAATAGCGGGTGGGGAGGAAGGTATAAAACAATATATCAATTATCTGCATAATAAAAAAAAATATCTGGCAAAATTTTCTCAAAGTTATAGATAATTAACTATTTACACAAATAGGAGGGCATGCGTTAAATTCCTCGTACAGAGGCTGCCATGGCATAAAACCCAGAAATGGCCTGGAACCCAAGTACACACAGGTTCCAGTCCTACCTGACACATACTGACTGTGTGAGTCTGAGAAAGGCTCTAACACTGTGGCAGAAAAAGCAATACCCTGGAAGCCAAGGGATGTCTGTACTGGAAAATCTTGTTCAGTCTTTAACAAGTATTTGTTTAAAAGTATTTTAAATTTTCACTATCTTTTGACAGCAGCTATAGTATATTCTCATTTTTTTATCTCAACCTGTGACGACATTGGTATACTGAATTCCAGGTGAGGAAATTCACTCTACCAATGGACACGGGGCACCACTCTGCAATATAAAGTCAGTGTAGTTGTGTGGAGCAAAGAGTGGCTAAAGGCCTTGCCCAGGCTCACACAGACATTACGTGTCTGAGACAAGACTTGAACCTAGGCTTTTCTGACCCTGATGCCAGCTCTGCTATATTCATAGCAGACTCTAACTTGGATGCCTCTACTATTTTAATTATGAAATACAAAAGCAAGTACTCATCTTACCTGATGGCCACACATTAGGTTCTGAGATGCCATCATAATAGATTTCATTCCTGATGCACAAACTTTATTGACAGTGGTGCATGGAATGGAGATAGGTAAACCTAGAACAAGGATAATTAAATCATTCTCCCAAATCATTCAGATACTTTTTCAATTATGTAAGTGAAATAAAGCTGCACTTCCTGAAGGATGTCTTCAGCATACATGAATGTTTCCATGTCAGCACGCAAATTTCATTCTGAATAAACCGGGCAGTCCACTTCAGATCACACACCCTACCCCCTCCTCTTTCCGTCCTCTCCCCACAGCCCCAGAGAATATCTAATCCAAACTCAGCATTATAGATATGATAGAACTGAAGGCCAGAGAGGCTGAATTATAGCCTAAGGTCACAGAAAACTGGGAGTAGAGACAGGACTAAAACAAGGACTTTTCATTCCTAGTTCTATATTCTTTTCTTTTTTATTATACCATAATACCTCACTAACAATATTCCATCAGATTAAAATGAACTATTGTTACAAATATCCATTTAAATAACAGCTTACACTATTGCAATATTAAGATTTTCTAAACTTAAGAGCTTTTTAAAAAAAATCAGAGCATAATTTTCTTACTGTAATAAATTTTCTCTACCAACAAAGACTGCTAACTGTTCCACAAGTTGCAGTCTTAGAGAGCTGCTTACAGGCCTAAGAGTTTGAGTGACTTGTGCAGGCTCTCACAAAACATGGGGCAAATGTGGCACTTGAAAATGGGTCTTCCTATCTCTGAGAACAGCTCTTTGTCCACTTTACCAAAAGTGCCTTCCTCGGGAAAAGAAACTTAGGAAAAGCAAGAAAAAGTAACCAAAAAACTAAACACACCTGCTCCAAGCACAGCCTGCCTGGTTGGTGCTTGTCCTTCACCTCCCTGCAGAACATTGCCCATATATGCTTCATTGATTTCTTCCTTGGGTATTCCTTAAAGCAAAACAATTGGCATGTCAGCATTTTATACAATTCAATGAATAATTACCACATCACATCATGTTCAGTTTCAAGTTTTGTCCCCAAAGTAGCCTAACACACCTTCATAAAAAATAAGTGTTTAGTTAAATTTTTTATTATCTCCCTATTTTTCAAAAGTACTTTCTGCCCACAAATGCTATCAATTGTGCCTTGCACACAACAGACACTTAATAAACACAATTTGAATCAAAAAGTATATATTTACCTCTATGACCTAATTTTATCATTTTAAAGCAAAAAAGATACTTCCAAAAGAATCTATATAATTCAGGGAATAACTATATAAAATATTTTCTGGCTAAAACATGTACACACAAGTGTGTGCTCACTCATTCATTTCAACCTCCCAATAGCAGCATCATGATGTTGATAAAATTCTTCATCCTTCTAAAACTCCTGTGAATGTCCATTATTCTAGTTCTTGTCATAGGATCTCTAACTGACCTTTCTCTTTCCTTTTCACTATTTATTTTTTACCTTTCTACTCTGACAGACTGGGGAACCCACGATTTGGTCTCCAGTGCTCTGCTTTTGACTTTTTACATTACCTTCTTTGGGGAACTCATACTTGAGTCCTAAAATTCCATCTCTAGGCCTGACCCTCTACAATCATTTCCATCTAAATTTTCTTCAAATGTCTACTAGTTCATGTCAAAATGCAAAGATCTATAATTTCATCAGTGTGGGAACTACCCCCACTAATGCATATTAAAACTTATTTATAAGCTAGTAAATACATTTTATGTATGTTCTCTTTCCTCTCTAATCCCACTAAGGCTTAGAGAAGTCAAGTGATGCGGCGGCTAGGTGGTTCAGTGAATAGAGCACTGGCCCTGGAGTCAGAGGACCTGAGTTCAAATCCACCCTCAGACACTTAACACTTACTAGCCATGTGACCTTGGGCAAGTCACTTAACCCCAACTGCCCTGCCTTCCCTCCTCCAAAAAGCAAAAAAAAAAAAAGTCAACTGATTTGTCCACTGGTTGTACAACTAATAAATGTTAAAGAGGCTGGATTTCAAAACCAGATCTTCCTGATGCCAAATTCAACACTCTATCCACTATATATCAGGCTTGCCTATGGGTCGTTTACACTTAAGCCAGACAATACCATCAAACTCAACATTTCAAACTTTGATCCAAAAATTTTCCTCCCAAAACTGGTTCTCTCTCATGATTTTGCTGTTTCTGGCAGTAGTACCATTATTCTTCTAGTCACTCAGACTTGAAACCAGAGACGATTTGGAATTCCCTCTCCATTCCCCTTCCCTCCCCACCCCCTACCACTCATCAATCTCCAAGTTGTATGAATTCTTTCTTCAAAATGCCTTTTGAATATATCCCTTTTTTTCTCTCATTGCTCCCACCCTAATCCAGGCCCCTCAACTCATATGTGAACTATTATAATATCTTCCTAATTGGTCTTTCTGTCTCTAGTCAATTTCTTCTTCATTTATTCTGCACACTATTGCTATATTGACCATGCTAAAACAAAAAACAAAGCTTTCCTGTTATTCTTCAGTGATTTACAATTACCCTCAGTCTGGCACTGAAGGTTGAAGGAACAATATGATCTCAACCAGTCTTTTGGCCTTTATCTTCCACTTAAAGATACCCCAAACACAAAACAGCTCTTTCCTCTAAACTTTTACTCATCCCATGTTCTCAACCTCAAACACAGTCTACTCTTTGCCTACCAATCTTTCCAAGGCCAGTTCAAGTTCCACTTCTTCCAGAAAGCATTCCCTGACCACTCATTTCCTCTACTAAATTCATATACCACTTAATACGTGTAAATGTTAATTACTGTCTTGCTCTCAATTCAAATAGAAAAAGCACTTACTCTAGAACAGCGGTTCTCAACCTGTGGGTCACAACCCCTTCGGGGGGTTGAACGGGTCGCCTAAGACCAACAGAAAACACATATTTCCAATGGTCTTAGGAACCGAGACACCGCTCCTCTATCCATCTCCAGGTGGGTCCACCCACACGCAGATATGCCACATACAAGTATTAAAGGGTTGTGGCATTAGGAAGGTTGAGAACTACTGCTCTAGAATCAGAGGACTTATGTTCAAAACCTACTAATAATAATTACTAACTGTACAATTTTTGTCAAGTCACTTGATTAACCTTGGTTCTCAGTTTCATCATCTGCAAAGTAAGGGATTTGGACCCAACGGCCTCTAAGACCCTTCCAGCTCTAGATCTATGACCCTATGATCCCTCAATCCTCCATTCCAGCCCAGTGATACTACTAACTTTCCACTGCAGGCTTGGGGCTGCCCAACTTCAAATCAGTTCTACCTCTGGGGATGAAGAATATAAGTAAACCTCAGTATGAAGCTACACTCCTGATGTCAGTACTCCGCCTCCATCCAACGTTCCAGAGCCTTTGGCCTTTGTTCCTCGGCCTCTTAGTATAGGTTTGATGTTCCCAGCTGCCTAGACTCACTTGTTCCTCTCTTCCTTCAATGACTTCCGTGAAATAGATGTCCGGTCAACCTCTGGATCCCTTCCTATCTATCTAACTGAACTTTTATTTCTAGTCCCTGTTATAACAATATCATGCAGCATTTATCATATATTGTCTTGTTATTTAACATTCTGTATGTATCCAGCTTATAAATCCTGGAGAGACAGGCTGCATTTCATTACTTCCTTTTTTCCTAATAGTACCTATCAGAACATTATGTATTTAGCAAGGACTTGATCATATTTATTAAGGGAAGAGAGGGGAGGAAAGGAAGGGAATGCATATTTATTAAGCACCAACTATGTAAGTAGACACTCTGCTCAGCACTTTACAAATATGATTTCATTTGATTCTTACAACAATCCTGTGAAGTAGGTGTAATTATTATTCCCATGTAACAGCTAAAGAAACTAAGGCAGGCAAAGGTTAAATGATCTGTCCTGAGTCACAGAGCTAGTGAGTTTCTGAGGTTAGATTTTAACTCCCTACTTCATTACTTACCTCTTATTTCATGCTCAGTAGTTCATCCACTATGACACAATCTCCTTCTCACCAATAGTCCTTTCCCAAGCAAAAAGTAGCTACATACCTGCTGCTTCAATGGCTCCTTGGATTGCGATGGAACCAAGTTTAGTAGCTGGAACTGAAGAAAGAGATCCTAGAAAAGATCCAATAGGTGTCCTTTTGGCGCTGACTATGACTACTTCCTAATAGGACAGAATTTAGTAAAAATTACATAAGCAATAGTCCTAAATAATTTTATAAATTAACTTAACATATGTAAACATAACTAAAGAAGGAAAGTATTTTTAAGATTCCCCAAACTGTCCATCATTCAAAAACACAATATCATACTTAATACAAAAAAATTCTTGGCCACTGGGTGCCAGATGTAAGAACTTGACACAAATACAGGATGTCCTTGCCCTACCGAAAAGTGACATAGGAGAGAATAGACTGGGGGAGGGGGGACACACTGGGATGGCTGTTTTGGGGTGGGGGGGGAAAGAGGGGGAGAAAATGTGTAACTCAAAATCTTGTGGAAATGAATGATGCAAACTATAATAAAATTAAAAAAAAATAAAATAAAATAAAATAAAAATACAGGATGTCACATTTGATTAACATATATCCATTATTTTTCCCATATGACAATTTTCCTTTGCATTCAGTTATATGCTGGTAACCAATAAAAGTAAGTTTAAATTCAGAAAGTAAATATTCTGAAAGGGCTACTCTGCCCTTTTTAAACTGAAAAATAAATAAATACCTCCATTTTAAGGGATACCCTGCACTACAGGAACACTTGGAGAGTCCTTAAGACTATGAGAGCAATCCGTTCTCCTCATAACAAAAGCAAGGGTACTCTTCTTCCACTGACTCCAAACTCTCCTATTTAGCCCTAGACAATGTGAAAAATTACTCTGTTGGCAGAAAAAAATTTATTGAGTCACTTCAGAAACAATGTAAAAATATCCTGCCACATATAAAATATACTGAAAAATAATAATAGACAATTCTCCTTTATATATAGCCCTTCATAATATACAGTTTTCTTTACAATACACCCTTATCATACTCTGGAATTATGATCAAAGCTGTGCTTGAGACCTAGAGACCTACAGTTATATGGTAGCACAAAGGCAAAAACAGAGAAAATGCCCTATAAGATAAAAGCTATGGAAAGGAACAAGTGCTGCAAGTTTAAAGCAGAACACTCTGTTATGGACAGGTAGGTATCTTAGAGCAAGCAGGGCTGAATATTTTATTTACTAACAATCTAAGAATTCAGATTTTCCTCAAGACATGAGTATGGAACAATGATCCAAAATAATTCCAAAGGAATTATGATGAAAAATGCTATCTACCTCTAGAGAAAGAACTGATGAAGTTTGAAAACATATCAAAGCATACTTTTTTAAACTTTTTTTCCTTAGGGTTGGGTTTTGGTTTTTTTTTTGGTCTGTGTTTTCTTTCACAAGATGACTAATATGGAAATGTTTTTGTATGACTGCACATGCATAACCTATATCAAACTGCTTGCCTTCACAACAAGAGGGGAGGGAAGGAGAGAATTTAAAACTCAAAATTTTAAAAAAAATTGTTAAAAATTGTTTTTACATGTAATTAGGGAAAAATAAAATATCAAATTAAAAAGACATAAGTATGGAGTGATCATAGAACCAACTTGTTATATTAATTGATGCTGAAATACATGTACATTTTAACATTTTAAATTTAGATGTCAAAAAAATATGGATTTTTTGCACTTACATTCAAACTGGCGCTCGGTGTATAGCTCCGGTGCACAAAATTCAATTCCTGTAATGAAAATATGTTTATAAATGTATAATACAAATAATGTCAAATACCAAGATATTCTGTCACAGAAAATTACCTGGCTACAGGTTTAATTTTAAAGTTCGTCATCCTGAAATCTCTGTATGTTTTATTTAAACTAGACAAAAGCATATTTATTTAGTTGAAATGTAGTACTGGAATATATTAAATATCTCTAAATGATTCTATATTACATAAGCTGCCTTAACATATTCATCTATTTACTACATAAAGGACAATTTTTTTCAGATAGGCTAGGAGAAATGATTTTTTTTCTGCCTTTGCCTTCCTACTTCGTTCTCAGGAACAGCTGCCAACAAAATCAAAATCTAGAAATGTAGATCATTTTTGGTAAAAAGCAAGTTTTTTTCTTAACATATAGAGATTACTCAATCTTTCCATTTTTCAAGAAAAAAATCACAGCATGGTGATTATTGCAATCATGCTCCACTGCCAGTCAGTGACTTCTCTCAAATTACCTTTTTGTATTTTATATATACTTATATACACGTTTTTCCCTCTAATAGAATTTAGGTTCCTTAAAGATGTATTTCATTTTCATCTTTGCATTGAAGGGACTAGCCAGTGCCAGGGATTAATAAATAAAAAAATAAATGCTTGATTGAAAAAAAAATATTGAGTGCTTACTATACAAGACTCTATATTAAGTATTAGAATGTGATGGGATATTACAGGGCAGTAAGAAATAAAGAATATAAACATGGGGGGGGAGATGGAACATGGAAAGTATTAATACTTTAAATGAAGCAAAATTTATTAAGCTGAATCAGGAAAACAATATAGACTAGGAATATGACAATGTAAAGAAAATGAACAAAAATGCATCTGAACACTATGTAGTTACAATAAAAACATGACTAAAGAGGAGATATGAGAATACAAGTCCCTCTCTTCTTTATGGACAATATAGGAATTGGCCTTAAATGGTGGACAGGAAGCTACTCAGAAGCCAGTATCTGGGTTCAAGTCTTCACTCTGATAAACAGGCTGTGTTCTTAACCTAGCAAGTTACTTAACTCTGTGGGAAACTCTCTAAGACTCTAAAACTCTCAAAGTAGTAGAAAAGGTGTAGACATGCATAGACAAAAGGAGTTTGTTCCAACAATGAAGTCACAGGCTAAGTTCCATTCCCAAATTTCATTAAATACAGAGATTAGTTGTGAGTATATTGTGTTTTTTGTTATATTAATCCAACCTCATCCATGAATGCTATATATTTTCCTATTTAGGTTTTTATTTTCTTCCCTTCAGTCATTATGCCTTTATAGTTGTCTTTATACAGGTCATATGCATTTCTAGTTAAATTCTCAAATATTTGATGGTTTTTGTCATTATTGAAAATAGGGTTTCTTTTTTTAACTCGTGGGTGGTGGGGATGGGAAGCACTTACTAAGCACTTACTGCAAAGAAATGAGCTAAGAGATAGGGATGCAAATAAACATGTTCCTGTTTTTAAGGAGTTCACATTCTAATGGGGAAAAAAAGATGGATTCAGAAGCAAGTCAGACAGAAAATTCCCATGGTCCTTAGGAGGCAGGACACAGGAGATGTTAATGTCTCTTCTTTAATGTTATTTCCAATGTTAAGCCATATTTGTTTCTGAGGATGAAATATTTTAACAGTGCCAAGGACTCTGACTTTGGTAACAAGCAATTTCACTTTTGGGTCTTTATTTTTTTTTATTAATTGATTTGTTTATTTACTTTTAGTTTACAAGATTCAGTTCCACAATCTCTTGAGTTTCAAATTTTCTCCCCTCCCCCCCCATGGCAGCTTGCAATCAAGTATAGGATCTGCAAATACTTTCACATTTGACATTAGTCTGGTTGTAAAGAAGGATTGTAACCGATGGAGTGAAAATGGGAAAGAAGAAACAAAACCAAACATGGAAAAGAACGAGAGCATGTAGTTTGCTTCAGTCTCCGTTTAAACTGTGTTCTAGATCTTTCTCTTAATGTAGACATCTCCTTCCATCCTAAGACTTTTAGAGATGTCTTAGAATTGTGTGTTGCTGAGAAGAGTCCAGTTTATCCAAGTTGGTCA
>CM053588.1:120737400-120753380 GCA_028646515.1 Pseudochirops corinnae | reverse complement strand
AGAAAAATGCCAGGGTACATCTCTGCAGAGGTAGCTTCCCAGGACAATGGCTGCTGGCACTGAAGTGGAAGCATTGCTACTCCCACAGCTCTTTCTTCAGATCTAGATGCCCTCATTTCTAGGTCTGAAGAAGGGAGACAGTCATCAAGATGGTGATGATAATAGAGGTGATGGTGGTTTGACATGCCAGGAACTTGATGCCTTTTTAAAAATTATATATATACATATTGCTAGTAAATGAGAATGTAAATTATTTTTGTGGGTTAGTCTTATATCCTGGAAGCTTGCTGGATCTAATGCATTGGTGGGGAACATTTTCATGTTGGAAGGCAACATTAATATTTAGCTGTAATCAAATAAGGCCACATTCAAGAAACTTCAATTAGATATACTTTAAAATGTACACTATCATAAAACTCTAAACTACTATAATACTTAATAACTATTTAAAAAACTGAAAACTATTTGTTAATTTTCAAGTTAACTTTTTAACAACTTTGTTGTGTCTGCTTTTTGTTGGAAAGCATTTGAATATTTGGTTGCAGCATGGAGGTCCACAGTTTCCACTGATCCTCTAGATGAGTATCAGTCATTTGTGACTTTAAGGGCATTCTTTATTTGGGTTAAATAGGGAATGTAAATTCGAAACAATAAGTGCCTGAAAAGCAAGAAAGCATTTTTCAGGCATGTTGCTAAAGGCATGCTATTCTACTGCATTTTTCCATATTTCAATCTGATCTTTCTTGGCATCTTACAATGATTTTAAAATGTCATCTACTGAGAGCTCAATCAATTCCATCTGTAATTCTTTAGGGGTCTTTGTGATATCAACTAGGTGAGAATGAAATGCTAATTTGAGTGTTATGCCATAATTATCAAAGTCAGTGAACCTTTCATTATATTCTCCAATTAATAGGTCTGTAACAGCTGTGTATTCTTTACATGATTCAAATATATCATCCTGCTCATCGATGACCTTTACTAAACTGGAGGAAATGTTCATCCAAAATTTTCTTTTGAAGAAGTGTTTTGAAAAGGAGGTTTTTTCCTAAACGCTTGGATTTTTTTTCTTTTGCCATATTATCATATATAGACTTAGTTTTATCTTGCAAAGAAATATTCAAGTCATTTTGATTTGACATGTTATCACACAGAAATGCAGCATTCCTAGAGAAATCTTTCAATAAATCACATTGCTGATTCTAGTCTTCAAAAAATTTAACTGTTCTCACAGAGATAAAATTTTGGCTAACACCAGTCCCTGTGACAGCCAACACACTTTATAAAGATACAGCAAATTCACACTGAATACCTCTCATTGTTCAACTTTAGTGTACTACAAATTGATAATTCAGAGATATAGTTAACAATACTTCTAACTTGTTGCAAAGTGTCACTTAAAATAGTAGTTTTAGCATAGAGATTATGCTGATGCAAGATACAATGAAAAGAAATGAGGGCATCTAGATCTGTTAATACTTTTTTCATCTGTGCAACAAACCCTTCATGTTCCCCTGTCATGGAAGGTCTACAGTCTGTACATATATACTCACTAAATTTACCAAATTCAGTCCAACTGCATGGAATTTATCTGAAAGTTGTTGAAGATATCCATTCCCCATTTCCTCATATTCTGTTTGCCAGAGTATCCAAAGTGAATTACTCTTTATAGCAAAGAAAATCTTCTATCATGACCCAAATGAAGTATAAAACCTGTGCAGAGTCAGTCGTATCAGCTGACTGATCCAAAGTGACTGAATAATATATATTTTTCTTTTGAAGTAGTATTGCATAACATTGTTCTGTTAAGCAGAAGGCTAATTCATGCTGCTGATCAATTATGGTTCTCCTTGAAAGAGGCAATTATTTGTACTTTGAAATGTTATCAGAAGTCTAAGCATCCTACAACTTCAACAATGTCTTCTTTTCACAATTTCTATACCACTGAATGGCTTCCCTTTTTCCCAAGTATTTAAGCTACTTTATAAGTTGCTTCAGTGGCATTATTTCCAGGTCCAATTGTCGCTTTTGAAAGAACTGTCTTTGCTTTTGTTTTTCATCTTTTAACTTCTACAATATAACCTTTCATGCCTCTCCCTCTAATTTAAAATGTTTATGGTCCTTATGAGTGTTATAATGCTGATGAGCATTAAATGTCTTTAATATTGATATTGCAGTGTCACAAAGCAAGCAAATCATCCTGTCCTTAGCAGAAACAAGGTAATACTGCAATTCCCAATCTTCATTTAAAAATTTGTTTTTTTTTCCTTCAGGGTTCCTGGTCTTCTTTGACATGATGGGCTAGTAAGTAGACAGAATTAAAAAATACCGTCAAGCTGTGCAACTACTCATAAATTCCACTTCAAACAGAAATACAGTGCACCATTGTCAAAAGCTGATAAAAGACTGACATACTCAACCCTGTGAGGGTTAGGAAATATGTGCAGGCTGCAGGCAGTTACGTTGAGGCACAGGGAGCGTTGAGGCCCTGGAACAAGCTGGGTCACGTAGAGTTCAGAGCATTGCTCAAGGTTCTCCCATGTGTGGTTACCAGGTGTTCCACATTAGCATCTCCACACCCTGGGGCCTTCATGCCCTTGTAACTGCACCCCCCCCCCTCACAATTTTGTTCAGCTGGGCTCTGGTTTTTGTTATGTGTGGTATGTGCATCTGGGATAGATAAGGCTTAAGCTTTGGGGGTACTTTGGAAGTCTGTACTGACATCTTGCTGTAAGGCTTCCCCATGGAGAGACTTGAATAAACCATCTCTGCTTGCACCCACGAGCCTCAACTCTTCTGTTCTTGAGAATGCGCTGGCACCTTCTCGATTAGGGTGAGTAACTGGCTGCCCTTGTCATCAGGTTAGGATATCCTGACACAACCCCCATAAACTCTTGCCAACCAGCCTCATGTGGTAGTGGCACCATTCAGCAGGGGAAGTTAGAACTAAATCATGAGTGCAGCAGCCATCAGTTTAGCCTTTACAGCTCACTAATGTTCTAATCTGGGAAGATTATTTCATTGAAATTTATTTTATCCTTTGGTATCTTAATACATTTATTTTTAAAAAATAAAATATAAATATAAAAGATGAACAAAAATGTATTAGTAAAAATAAAAGAATTTGTTATATAAAATTGGTGTTCAATCAAAAGGCTGAACTTAACTACTTTGAAAGTCACCACATGTGGCCTTAAGGCTATAGGTTCCCCACCCCTGATATAATGTTTCCATGAATACTGTTTTTAGACACAGTTGGCTTTTCCAGATATAGTATTCTTGTCTACTAAATGTATTTTCTGCAGATTTCATTTATTCATTTATTATATTCATTCATTATATTCATTTAAGATGTAAATCCCTCTAATATTTTTCTTTCTTAATTGTAATTGCTAGAATTTCAAATATCAAGTAAAAGTGATGAAGGGTCATTAGTTCTGCCTAAAAACTCCTTCCCCACCACTCAGTATGTATTACTCTCAACAATAAAGACAACAAAGTCTCTGGTAACAAAGTGATGTATCCCAAAATAAATATCTATAGGCAATCGAAACCAGGATTTTCTTTCACTAAAAGTGTGCATTTAAAAAAATATTAGTGTCCCTCAATGAAAACCAGCAACATCTCCCCGTGTATTTTGTCCTTTCTGTCTACTCTTCCTATCTCTCCCTAGTCACAGCTCTTCTCACCAGTTTCCAAAAGGGTGACCACATATCTTCCCTTTCCATCCTTAATAAGACAAGTGCAATCACAGCTGTGCTTGCTCTAGGAGAAAAAAGTATCTTTTTCCTCAAGATGTAGGGTGTCAGCAGAACTACAGACTAATAATCCAACTAAGGTTGAAATTAATATATTAAAGACAGTGGAATGCTATTCAAAAATAGAGGTGAGCCAATACAAATTTGGCTTGGTAGAGGGAGTTTAATGAAAACACAGGTCTATAAACTTAATCCTCCTCCTTCCCACAAAAAAAAAAAGGGCAAGAATTTGTGTAAACAGAGTTCAAGAGTTTCTTGACTTCCAGCAATCATCGATTTGGTAATGGCTAAGAAATAGAGCAGTGAATCAGTGGAATAGGTTAGGTAAATAAGACACAGTAGTAAATTACTACAGAAATCTGATAAACTGAAAGACTCCAGTTTCTAGGATAAGAACTCACTATCTGACAATAACTGCCAGGGAAACCAGAAAATATGATGGGCAGAAACTAGGCACAGACCAACATCTCACACCTTTTATCAAAATTTGGTCAAAATGATACATTATTTAGACTTAAAGGGTGACACCCTAAACAAATTAGGATATGAAGGAATAGTGTACCTGTCAGATCTATGGACAAGGGAAGAATTCATGACCGAACAAGAAATACAAAACATTATGAAATACAAGATGGATAATTTTGATTACATTAAATTAAAAACTTTTGCACAAACAAAACCAAGGCAACCAAGATTAAAACGAAAGAAGAAAGCTTGGAAACAGTTTCTCAAATATATAGAGAACTGAGTCAATTTATAAGTCATTCCCCAGTTGATAGAGTCAAAGGATATGAACAAGCAGTTTTCAGATGAAGAAATTAAAGCTCTCTATAGTCATGAAAAAATGGTCTAAATCACTATTGATTAGAGAAATGCAAATTGAAACAATTCTGAGGTACCCCCTGACACCTATCAGACTGGCTAATATGTCAGAAAAAGAAAATGGTAAGTGTTGGAGAAGATATGGGAAAATTGGGATACTAATGCATTACTGGTGGAGTTATGAACTGATCACTGAACTAACCATTCTGGGAATTTCAAACTATGCCCAAAGGGCTTTATAAAACTGTGCATACCCTTTGATCCAGCAATATCACTCTAGATCTATATCCCAAAGACATCATAATAAAAGGAAAAAGGACCCACATGTACAAAAACAGTTAAGGGATCTTTTTTATGGTGGCAAAGAATTGGAAATTGAGGGGATGCCCATCAATTGGGGAATGGCTGAACAAGTTGTGGTATATGAATGTAATGGAATACTACTGTTCTATAAAGAAATAATGAGCAGGCAGACTTCAGAAAAACCTGGAAAGACTTATATGAAGTGAGCAGAACCAGGAGAACATCAAAGACAGTACCAGCCACTCTGCAATGGCCAGCTTTAATACAGCTTTTTCTCAGCAATACAAGGATCTAAGAAAAGTCCAAAAGACTCATAATGGAAATCCACATCCAGAGAAAGAATTATAGAGTCTAAAGACAGAACAAAGCATACTATTTTCCCTCTTTCTTTTCTTTTTTCTCATGGTTTTTCCCTTTGGTTCTAATTCTTCTTTACAAAGACAAATGTGGAATTTACATAACTAATGTGGAAATATGTTTAACGTGATTATACATGTAAAGCCTAAATCAAATTGCAAGCCATCTAAGGGACAGGAGGGAGGGACAGTGAGAAAATTTAGAATTGAAAATATTAAAGAAGTGAATGTTGAAAAAAAAAAACAAATAAACGAACTTTTTAAAAAAGAATTAGAAACTGAGGGGATGCCCATCAACCAAGGATTAGCTGAACAAGTTGTGGTATATGACTGTAATGGAACATTTATTGTGCTATAAGAAATGATAACGGACAGATTTCAGAAAAACCTGGAAAGATTTATATGAACTGATGCTGAACAAAGTGAACAGAACCAAGAGAACACTGTACATAGTAACAGCAACATTGTGCAATGATCATCTATGATAGACTTTAGCTTTTGTCAGTAATATAATGATCCAAGACAATTACAAAAGACTCAGGATGGAAAATGCTAACCATACCCCAGAGAAAGAACTATGGAGTCTGAATGCAGATCAATGCATGCTATTCTCACTTTTTTTCTTTTTTCTTTCTCATGGCTTTTCCTTTTTGTTCTGATTCTTCTTTCACAACATGACTAATGTGAAAATATGTTTAACATGATTGTATATCTATAATCTATATCAGATTGCTTGCCGTCTTGGAGAGAAAGGTGGAAAGGGAGGGAGGGAGAAAAATTTGGAACTTAAAATCTTATAAAAAGGAATGTTGAAAACTATCTTTACATGTAATTTGAAAAAATAAAATATTCATTTTAAGTGGAAAGTAAATAAACAACAAATTAATTCATTTTTTAACAGAGTTCCAGCCTTCAAAACACCTGTTTTCCTGAGAGGGGAAATACAATATGTATACAGATGAACATAACATATAGTATATAAGTAGGAACGAGGAAGAGATCAAGACAAACTGTTGTAGGAAACTCTGAGTAGAAAAAAAGAAAATGGAAACAGAGATAGAGGAAGGAAAGGAGATGCAGGTAATAACAAAAGTCAACTCTTCAAAGGACTGGCACCTGAGCTGGGCCTGGAAAAAATTTTGACATATTTTATTCCTGGAAAAGAGCAGAGGCAGAAAACCACATATTGCCTTTGAGAAATGAGTCATCCAGGGAGGATTATATTATGGCACAGTTTCAGCTTCAGGTACTAGCTAGCTTTGTAACCCTGGCAAGTCACTTAACCGCAATCTATCTCAGTTTCCTCATCTAAAAAAAAGGGAAGAAATAATAGCACCTACTTCTCAGGGCTGTTAGGATACAACGAGATAGTATTTGTAAGGTGTTTTAAAAACCTTAAAGCTCTTATAAGCATCAGTTATTTTTAATATTATTATTGTTAAATACAGCTGCAAAGGTAGATTGGAGCCATACCACAAAAGGCTTAAATACCAGGAGTATGACTTTCCTTATAGGCAAAAGGAAACTACTGAAAATTTTAAAGGAGGAATAACATGATCAGGCACACCTCCTTTTATGGGTTTCTCTTCTCACCACCTCTATTTTTTCTCTACCTTATTCCTCAAAGACTTTATATAAACAAAATTAGCACACCTCTTTGTGGTAGACCCACAAATTTTTCTCTCTAGCCTTGTCCTCCCCTCATCTATGCTGAATTCATCTTGCAACTCAAAAAAACTGTTAGAATTTTTCGTTTGAATGTTGTTCAACACATCTAAAAACAAATTTATCTTATTTCTTCAATCCTCTAGCAAAAACCAGCTCGTCCTGATTTTCCCATTTCTATTAGTCACATTATTTTCCCCCATCGCCAAAGTTTGACATCACTTTTGACCTCTGTGTCTTATACAAACACAACTTTCAGTCACTAAAGTCACTCCAACTCCTATTATAATCTCCCTTCTCATTCCCATTGATGCCATTAGAGTACAGGACTTTAATTCCAAACCTAGATAATTAGAATCCCGTTGTTTTACAATATCTAGTAGTAGCCAGTCTATCTTTTCCTTTCTGATCCATCCCTAAATACTGATGCAATATTAAAGCAACTCAAATGGATTTATGATCTCATAGCTTTGGATTTTCCCTCCAAAAATGCAGATCGTGGCTAATGCATGTCTGATCATCCTGTGAAATTCTTGTCCTTATCCTCCCACAAGTTGGACAAAGGGAGAAATCATCCCAATGTGAGGGATGCCTTCCTTAATTTCTCCTGGTATCATAAAGATATGGGCATTCTGGCTGTCCAACTGTCATCCCTTACCCCTGACATGTGACCAGCTAAACTTTGTTTTTCTATCATATTTTTCTTAATGACATTCTTTACTCCTCTTCTTTCAAAGTTCCTCATGTTATGTCCTCTCCATTTCTTTCTGTGTGAAAGCAATTTTCCTGTCTCAGCAGCATAACAATACCAACAACATACTGCTATGATATGGTTAAAAAAACAATAGTGGTCTAAAAAATGCAGCCCTTTGTTTCTTAGAGAGGTAGTGGGGTTATTAAAAGAACTTTGCAATTGTCTAATGGCAATCCAGCCAGTTTTGCTCATCCTGCTGAGTTCAATTTGTCCATTTATACTCCCTACATTATATAAATTGAAATCCAGCCAATTATATCAATCTGAGAAATACCCATTCTTCATCCATTTGGTTTTTTCCTTTGTGGACTAACCGGCCAACATTTTCCCAGTAGTTACAGATAATAATATTCTGGAACTTGATGCATCCAGCCTAATCTATAAATAGGAGTACCTCCAGCCAGGAATCTTTCATCAACTTGAAACTAGTTTACAACAATTGGGGCAGTATATATCTCCCTGTATTTCACCTAATGTTTATGACTAGAGTCAATGAAGGAGATTACTTCTATTATCTTTTTCAAGGAATCTTGAATGACTTAGATTTCTATCTGGGAGACATCTTGCTAGAAAATAACTTCTAAAGAATCTGTTTTACTAGATTTTCATAAAATACCATTCATATCACTGCCTGTTTAAAAACTTTCAAACCCCCTTTCTACTGCCATCTTTCCCCCTTCTTAGTCTAGTACTCAAAACCTTCCCATTCTGCTAGTTGCTAGAGGTATAAAGACAAAAATAGTCCCAGCCCTTAAATAGCTGGATTCTATTGGGTAATGCCTCACCAGAAAAGTTTCTTTTATTCTCCTCCCCCTTGTATGCCAATGCAAAAAAGCTCTCTCCCTCTTTCTTACTTCCCAACTTTCTAATGGCAATCCAGCCAGTTTTCCTCCTCCTGCTGAGTTCAACTTGTCCAGCTTGTTTTGTTTGTCAGTTGAGTCTCTTATTTCACATTATCACAGAGTAATCAGAGTTAGGGGGATAGGAAGGAAATAAACATTTATACAGCACCTACTACGGGCTAGGGGCCAGGCACTTTGCTAAGTACTTTTACAATAACCAATTAGTCTCCAATACCTTCATTTTAAATATATGGTAAAATGAGGTCATAAGTGGCAGAGTCTGGATTTAGACCCAAGTCTAGTAAGACCGTGCTTTTCTCCCTGCTATGCCAAACTTTAATACTATTCTGTACTGTAGATATTCAGTACAAGTCTTATTCTCCCTTAAAATATTGGATGCTCCTTGAAAGTACTACATTTCATAGACTTGTATGATACACAGGCTTTGCCCTGTCTGTACTTAATTAACAATTATAGAAAAGTTTAATCAAAGTCACATAATGCATAAAAGATACACAATGCATACATTTCTTTAAAAATATTATTTTCGGGGGCAGCTAGGTGGCGCAGTGAATAGAGCACCGGCCCTGGAGTCAGGAGGACCTGAGTTCAAATTCGACCTCAGACACTTGACACACTAGCCCTGTGACTTTGGGCAAGTCACTTAACCCCAATTGCCCTCCAAAAAGCAAAAATAAAAAAAAATATATTCTTTTCAGCAGCTTTACTGTCTCCAAAGACGGTATCAATTCTTTCAGTCTTCTCATCATCTGGTATTTCTTACCCTTTCCACTGATCCAAAAAGTACCAGATTTAAATAAGGATGACAAATTGTACCAAAAACAAACTGGTCGTTCATGAAACTCTTCAACCAATCCCTGAACTTCACAACTTAAGAGGAAAAAAGAAACAAAATCCATGTGTGAAGTCAGCGGCTTCATCCTGGGGCTCTTTCACTAGGTTAACGTCCAATTTTGTAAAATATTCCAGATTCCATTAAGGCAGCTCTTGACAGTCAGGAGGATACTTCGGGAAGCAGAGCGGTGACCCTGACAGCTGGGGTTGGTATGGGACGTTAAGGCCGGGGTCACGGAAAATGAAATTGCCTTTCTTCCCCCGCACCACCACTACTACCACCCGCGCCCCACCCTCCACGCCTAGAATGCTCTACTCTACCCCGTTTCCCCGGCTTCAAGACTCAGCTCTAACCTCATTTTCTGAAGGAAGCCTTTCTGAGTCATGCCAGTGCATTCCTTTTCCATAATGCACACATATCTTGTATGTACTCAGTTTTCTATACTGTCTCCCCCCTCCCCCCGCAACTGCTTCGCATGGTGCCCAGCACATACAGTAGGCGCTCAAAAACTGCTTATTGCTTTTGCTTTGCTCCTTGAAAGCAGGCTCTGTGTTGGAGGAGGAAAGGGGGGCCGAGGGTGAGGGTCTTACTCATCCCCCACCCACCCCCAAGGCTTAGCCCAAAAGCGCCAGGCCATCGGAAGCGTTTAGGGCCGGAAAAAAGCCCTGTCACACGCCTTATCTTATTCGCCCTCCCTCTGATCCGGAAGCTCTCTCTTCTCCCGGGGACGATGCCCACCAAGTAGGCCCAGGACCAAGGAAGCAAGAGAGCCTCCGACCCCTGCCCGCCCTCCCAAGATAACATTCAGCCCGACCCCGGGGGGGCTCCTCACCCGCAGCAGCTTCCGGAAATGAGGACGGGCCGAGAAAGACCCCCGGCCCGAAAGAAATGCCAGCATCACCATGTCTCCCAGCTATCGCGGCTGCTAGCAGAGGCGCCAACCGAGGGCGCTAACCCCCTACAGCCAGTCAATAGAGAGTGACGAGGAGATAACTGAAGCCACCGTCTCAAAATCAGACTGTTGACCTTGGCTGGAACAATCGCCTTTACCTCCAAGGTAAAGGCCAACCACACCCCTCGCCTCCACCAATAGGATCGTGGCTTCCAATCGAATGAGATGCCATTGGCTGAGAGCCAGAAAACGGAAGCTTGGGACAACGGCCAGAAAAAGAATTATGTGCTGAATTAGGGGAGGAGGTGGGGAGCGGGGGAGGGACTTAGGAGTCAGGCTGGCGTGGGCTTGTGTTTCCTAGGCTGGAAGAAGCCGCCCTTAGGGCAGAGCTCTTTAAGCTAAGGCATTCTTTTATAAATGTCGTCCTTAAATAAATTAATGAGTTGAGGAATAAAGTTTCTTTAATTGAGATAATAGGATAACAAATCTGCCGCCTTGGGAGATGTCCCATGAGTGAAGTACTCGACGGATTTCCCAACCAAGAGAGCCAGGAAAGAGTTCTTTATAGTTTTAGGAAGGGAGGAGATAGTATGAGGTAGGAAGGTTTAGTCACATGAGATGCAGCCGCCCTTGGCAGTTAGAACAAGGAGAACCCCTTCATTCTGTCTATTTTACTCTTCATGCCATGAATGGGTAAGAAAGGCAGGCGTTACTTTGGGGTGCATGTCTAGTTCAAGCTGGCTTTGTTTCCAAAGAAAGATTCCAGAATGGGGATTTAGGGTGTGGCTCAACCTAACCTAATCTACCATTCTCTTAAGAGCAGGAAAGTAAGGACATTTACTGGAATTCTGATGTTGCTAGGATAATTAAGAAGTTGTGGCCGTAGGTATTATATTTGGTATTACAATTTACTGTCATTCCCCTCTCTGATTCTGAGAAGACAGTCTTCTCAATGAATCACTACCTGGTATGACACTCAGTAATATGGGGAAAGGGGAGAAAGAGATTGACAGAGGCACTGACACGAGCTTTTGCCGGGCAATCTCCAGCAAGCAAGCAAGCAAGCAAGCAAGCAGGTGTTAAGCACAACAGAGGCGCATAAGGAAGAAATAAAAAGGGAAGGGTCCATTTCATTCGTCCATCATATCTTAAACGCCCAGACGTTTCATCTCATACAGCTTTCTGGTTTCTGAAAACATCATCTGATGTTGTCCTCTGGTCTTCTAGAGATCTCTCCTGGACTTCTGGTATGGGTGGGACCTCAGGGCAGTTTCTAGTGAATTTGCTCTTCGGGGATCCTTTTTTTCTTTTTATAAAATCTCTTACAAAATAGATCCTGATACAATTTAAGTTTGTTTTGCAAATAACTAGTTCAGGTAGTGAGATCCAGCTCAAACCTAATAAGAATATCAAATTAGAAACTTCTAGACTAGAAAATTTACATTTTTCTATACTCCTTGCTGCTCCTAATCTTACCTAAACCAGATATTTTGGACACTGGCAGAAAGAGGCTGAGGGGAGAACTAAAAAGAATCTCTCAGGATCTGAGTTGTAGAATGAACCCTTTTCCTTATGAAATTTGATGATCTGCCAATAAAGTTATATACGCCAAACGCTAAATGGTGCCTTTTAAGTTGGTATAGACTCCACCATCGTTTAACTCCTGGTGTTCATCTATTTCATTCTTTACCTCAGATTCAAGTTCCAGAACCAGAAGGAACTTCAGTTTTTCACCTATATTTGCCTTGCAATGTACCTTAAGAAATTGTCATGTTGGTATATTTAGGAAATTCAAATACAAATGGAAAAATTGGAAAATTCTGAATCCACTTCTTTTATTTGGCATGTATAATTATCTGCTCTTATTTTTTTTAAACAAAATTTTCACCAAAAACAACATTTTATTTACTTGTTTTTTATGTCTTAGCTTTTTATTTTTAGCTGCTCATTCCTTCTCAGGAGGATGAGATTCTGCTAAGGAACTAATAACAGGACACTTTTTATTTTTTAAAAATGACCTAATACACAACTGAATTCTCTTAAAAATTGCCATATTGACTTTAATTGTAACAAAAGGTTCTGTAATCAATTCTGAAACAGTGCATATCAAATAAGTTGTTTTTAACAAACCATGTTTGTACTTCAAGACATGCTCAATACCCAGGTGGTAATTGCAAATTAGATAATAAACTCAAAGAAAATTGACTCTTCCCATGTAGTTAATATAAAATATTCCTTAAATTACTCTTTTCTAAGGAAACTTATTGCACTAAAATTCTTTTCTTTAAAACAAATCTAGAAGTGTCTCTGATTTAGTCTTAATAATTATGAGAATAACAGCTTGTTCCCATAAACTGTTGCATCAATACCCAGTTATTCTTACATTCTTTTGAAACATTTAGGAACCTTATTTTTTACACAAATATATCATTAGTAACAGGCAGATAACAAGGTCAAATACTCATCTACTTAGTTGTTTAGAATATAGAATGGACTAAAATTCCAGGCTAAATAGCTCAAATCTTATACCTGCATCTTATTATAATAGCTCAGATGTAGCTCCAGTATTATTCTAGGAGATAAATATTTAATATTGTGTTCATACTGAACCCCTGAAAAGTCATAGAAATTTGCCACAAAAGGAGAATTAGGGGTATAGCTATAGTAAATAGTTCCCCTAACTTCATGTCAATCCCGAGCAAGTCATATAGATAGCCAATTGCATTGAACCAAACTTAAAAGGTGAGATACTTTTGAGAGGAAATGTCATACTGGAGAAATCAAGTCAGGATAATCCTACGTCAGCCTATGTCAAGAGTAGTTCTCCCAGCCTACCCCATGACTTCATCTTGATGATCACACCTGGAATCAGACTCGGTTACAATCCCTTAAGATTTTAAATAGCAAGTTCTGATAATCATAGCTTTGGGTGAATTCAGTTATTAAGGATCACATATCATTGAGATCAAATATTGACTATAATCTCAGATTAAAAACAGTAAGAGAATGATCATTTTAAAAACCACAATTCATCTTGCCCTGGTTAGGGATACTTGCTAAAAACAAGGACCTGAATATAGCAAATCAATACTGGTCTTAAAGGCCTATGTCAAAGACTCAGAAGGACTATAAGCAACCAAGTATATGGAAACAAGTGGACAGATTTCTTGTGTGGGAAAATGAATTAAGAGAGTTGAACCTTAGCTGTCCCAAGGTTGACCTCCCAACTTTATTCCCAGGGACATATTGATATCCAACTGTTCTTAGATTTCAGATATCACTCCCATTTTGCTGCAGGTGTTTTTCTTGAAGTGATCATTTAGGGTTTGTCCAAGGACACAACAAACCTAAGAATGAAGCTCAAAAAGCATATTCAGGGTCCCAAAAAAGATTTCACCTAAAACAGCAAAGTCTCACTTACCTCAATAAGGCTGGACAAAATTGTTGTCAATTCTCTCAAGTTGTTGCAATAAATTGGCTAACAAATAAAACTTATCAGAACTTCTAAAAATCATGCAAGAGATTTTTACTTAACATTTCTTTCTACTAGTATTTCTCAAAAACAGCTTAAAATTTATCCTGATGTAAATGGCAGTTATTAGAACCTAATAAAGTAATATATGATAGCTGCAAGTTCACATATAGTGAATATGATAACTATAAACCTCCAGACTTAGATCCATCTCTTATTCAACCCTTAAAACAAAAATAAATCTTTAAAATTGGAGGGGCTTGGGGGCTTAAGTTATGGCTCAGGCTAAAACTAATCAATATTCTCTCTTTTTTTGAAAATTTATTTTAGACTTAAATACTAAAATTTAAACACACGATGAGAAAAGAAATAGAAACATATTATAAACTTAAATATTGAAACTTAAATACAAAATAAGAAAAGGGAAAAAAAGCATTGCCACGTACACAGCAGAATATAAGAGAGGATTCAAAATATACAGCAATAAATATCCATTTCAAGAAAGCCTATATAATAAATACTACATGTGTTGAGAGCAATCCATATTTTCTTTGCTTCCTTGTAAGTTTTCTTCTCTACGGTGCACTTTTTACTTTGGTTTTTTTTTTCCCTTCTTCCCCCTTCCCCCAAAGCTACAGTTAAGCACAGATGCACAAACACACACATATATATACAGATACACACATGTATATACATACACATATAGACATATATACACACAAATATATATATACATATACTCTAACATAATACATTTACACATACATATCCTTATATATCTATATTCACACTTACATATAGACATATACATTCATATACATCTATGTAATATCCTACTAATTTATCCTGATTGTCTGAGGATGGATAACTTCTTCTTCATTCCTTCATAAGTCCAAGTAGTTCCGTATATTTCCAAGGCCACTAAATCATCATTTCCTATATCACAGAAATATTCCAACCTTGTACTGTCTAGTTATTTTAAATAGTCAAAAACAATGTTGATGAATATAGTTGACATATAAATATGACTGGTACATAGTGTAGTTTCCCAATTTTTCTCTTTTGATTAAACCTGTTTTAGACTTAACTTTGTCTGAGATCATGATTGCCCCGCCCTGTTCCTTTTTCCCTAACAAATTCTGCTCTTGTTCTTTATTTTATGTTTGTGCGTATCTCTTCTGCCTCCTCTACTTTACTTCTATCCTCTACCTTTCCCTCCTATTACTTAACCTACCCCCCACCCCCAGGATCCCTCCTGTGTCCTCCCATTTCAATTAATCTAAACACCCTCTTTAATGTATTCTCTCCTCCTCCCCCCTAAAAATCCCTCCCTTATCTTCTCCCCCCTCCCTATCCACTTAGCATGTTATTTCCTTCTGAATTTAGAAGACTTTTATACTCTTCTAAATATATATGTAATGTTCCCTCTTGAATTATTCCTGATGAAAGTAGGTTTCCAGGACTATCAGCCCTCCTCTGCCATCTAATTCCTCTGTGTTAGATGTCAGTTCTTCTTCTTGCATCTCATTTATAGAAGATAATACAAGATAGATAGATAGATAGACAGATAGATAGATAGATAGATACACACACATACTCTTTTTTTCTTTTTTTCTTTTCTTTCTTTTTTAAAATTTATTTATTTTCTTGTTTACATCACTTATTTTGACAAGATTTTGAGTTACTAATTTTCTCCCCATCTTTCCCCTAACCGCCACCGCAAAACAGTGATCCCACTGTATAGCCCCTCCCCCAATCTGCTCTTTCCTATGTCCTCCCCCATCACCCCTCTGACTTTCTGGTAGGGCAGGATGGGTCTCCCTACCCCAGTGCCTGTATATCTTAATTCTCAGTTGGATATAGTTAATAATAATAACAATAATATATCCATACATATATATTTTTAACATTTGATTATAGAACTTTAAATTCTAGATTCTTTCCCTTCCTCCCTCCTCATCCACCCCTACTGGAAGGACAAGCAATTCAATACAGGCTGTGCATGTGTAATTATGCAAAACATCTCCACAGTGGACATATTGTGAGAGACTGATTATATGTCTCTCCTTCCTATCCCACTCCTGCTTTGTTCTATTCTCTACCCTGTTCCTGTCCCGTTACAGAAGTGTGTACTTCCAGCAACCCTTCCCCCCACCCTGCCCTCCCCTCCATCATCCCACCTCTGATCCCCATCCCCACTTCTGTCTTGTGTGGCAAGATACCCAGTTTAGAGTTTATGTCATTCCTTCCCTAAGCCAAA
>CM053588.1:120717317-120736900 GCA_028646515.1 Pseudochirops corinnae | reverse complement strand
GTGTTTGTTTTCTGACTCCTCTGGTGTAGGGTTTCCCCATTGACTCTTTTTTTTTTTTTTGAACTTTTATTTATTTTAGTTTACATCATTCATTTCCACGAGATTTTGAGTTACACATTTTCTCCCCATCTTTCCCCTACCCACCACCCCAAAACAGCCAATCCCATTGACTCTTGCTTTCTACAGCTGGGCTCACATGTTATACTCTCCTAGTATAGATGCGGCTGTCAGTTGATTAAGTCCTTGTATGGGTACCCAGTTTATATCTAAGGAAAAGCCCATGGGCCAGCCAGAGATGTCAGGAAAAACTTCATGAGTTGGATATTGAGAATAACATGTCAAACAATGAGAGCCAGTTTAATGCAAAGCTTTATTATAAGCAGTGGGGAAGAGAGGGAAAAGGAAAGAAAGAAGAGGACCCATCATACAACGCAGGCATACACTAGCATAGAGTATAACTCATATAAGGGCAGTGCTATGTTGGGGAGCAAAGAGACAGGTCCATTCAGCAGGAGGGGGTGCTCCTGCTGAAGAGATGTGTTCCTGCTGGAGGGGAGAGGATTCTCCAATATATTCTTCTGTGGGTGGAGTTCTTATACTCAGATTTGGGTGGCCCCCTTGAAGCTGGCCAATTTGCAGATTGGGTCAGGGCAAAATATTACTTGGGGGAGTTTGTTATTAGAGAGAAAAAACCAGTTGGTGATAGACAAAATATTATTTTTGGGGTTTTCTTATCAGGAAGAAACAAATGCAAGCTAGTGGTAGACAGAATATCATTTGGGGGACAAGCAGTACTAATCTTCAAAAAATATTGTCATCAGTACTTTTCCATAAGTATGTTCTGTAAGCTTACAGCCTTCCTAAAGGAGAGACTGTCATGATGGCCTCTAGACCATCAGGCCTAATCTTACAACAATGGTTTCCATGCATGTATCTTCTAGGGTACAGCCTTCCTTAAGGGAAAACTGTCATGGTGATCTCAAGACCACCAGGCCTAATGTTATAACAATCCATCCCTTGGTCTTTAAGACCACCTATGACTGGCATGTTGACAAAATCCTTTGCAGGTAGGCTCCCTCAGTAAGTAGGCCTTCCAGAGGTCAGTGACACATGGGTGAGGAAAGGGAAGGGTCTTAACCTAACTTTATTCCAACTGAGTGACCTGTCAGTGGCCTGGAAGGTCCTGTGGTGCATGCAGTGCCACAGTACTTTAATTCTTACCACACACACACAAGACAGTCAGTCTCAAAAGCAGTCCAGGTCTAAGTTCTCCAGTTGGTGGGGAGGGCCTAGGACAGGGGTGGAGAACCTGCACCCTTGAGGACACATTTGGCCTCCTAAGTCTTCAGGTGTGGCCTTTTGACCATGAATCCAAACTTCACAGAACAAATCCCCTTAATATAAAGATTTGTTCTATAAAATTTGGACTCAATAAAAAGGACATATACAAGAACCTAAGTGGCCACATGTGGCCTTGAGGCTGCAGGTTCCCCACTCCTGACAGGAGAACAGGTTGTTCAAAAAACTTGGGGTGACAGAATGAATTTGAGTTACAAAGTCACCAACTTTGCTGTCACAGATCTTCATGAGTTTATAGACTTCATGGAAGAGGTATAGCCACATGCAAAGTTCTTGAGGGTACAAGATAGTCTGGAGTCAGGTAGTTATCCATAACCATGACCCCAAGGGTTCATTGTCCTTTGGCTAGGGTGTCAAGTCCTTTGGTGTAGTATAAGTGACCTTTATGTATCTGGAGAGCACCTTCTATGCTTCTTTCAAGTGCCTTTGTTTGTTGTCTTTAGCCATTTCCCAAGTGACTGTCCCCAAGAAGGCCCCTACTCCAATCAGGATGCCCCTTACCTCCCCTTTTATGCCTGAACTTGGGCCCAGGGGGTTGAGGGGCATGTCACAGAAACTTGATGGAGTTATAAAAGGTGATGGGTGCAGGTGAGTTTGCCCAAGAAGGGTGACCAAGGTGTGGATATAGATTAGGTAGGAAGGCGCTAGAGGTACACAGGTCCATCAGGTGTACTAGCAGGGGCCTGGACTTCAGGTCCTGTTAATCCAGATGCTCTAAGGATGTATGGTGATATTCCGTGGTTGGGTCCCCAGGGGACATAACCTTTAAGGCCAGGCAGCTCTCCTGGTTTGTATTTGAGCAAGTGTGATTCATATCTCTGAGAAGGTTTGTCCAATAAATGACAGACCAGTGGGTTTGATCAGGGGCAGGCAATTAGCCTTGAACTGCTAGCTGAAAACTGAATGGTATTTTATATATGTCTGGATGGATCCAGGCAGGTTCTTGCAGTTATTTCCTTGACCGGGTTCCAGGTCGTTTGTGAAGGTTGTCTAGGTAATGCTGCTGAAGCCTGCTAGTAATAAGACTTATTATAATTTAGTAAAATCTGACAAAAATTTAATGATTTTGGCCTTCTAGTCATTAGTTTATATGGTGAAAACCAGTTCAGACTTTATGGAGCTAGTCTCATAAACAGCAGAATTATAGGAAGAACATCAAAGTAGGCTATGCAATCAATCATTAAAAATTAAGAAAATAATCACATTCTGGAATTCTGCATAGATAGTGAATATCTATGATAGTTTGCTTGAAGACTCAGAAAAAACACTTGGCTACTTAAGTCTTCAAATTAACATGTTAATCTATTAAAGGTATTGTATATTAACCTTCTAAAGCAAAAATAAATCTTTAATACTGGAGTCTATTGAGACTAAGTTGGCTCAAGATGTAACTTCAATATATACTATTCTGGGAATAATTTCATAATTGTAAGAATCACAAATCATCATATAAATCACTTCTATACTGTAAGTAAGTTTGTAAGTTCCCCCCTACCCTCACACACTTTGGTGGTATGTGTTTGTAATGGAAGGAGGGGATTCCAGTTTTTCAGTAAAGCAATTCATTATTTTAGTATTTTACAATATTAAGCAACATCTTTCACAGGGCAGAGAAGATTTTATGACCTTACCCAAGGAGAAGGTCCCAAAGAACCTAGCGGGTTTAGAGGTGTGTGTGTGTGTGTGTGTGTGTGTGTGTGTGTGTGTGTGTGTGTGTGTGTGTGTGTATAATTGCTGAGAATAGGTAAGTCATTCACAGTTGATCATCTTATAATATTGCAGTTACTGTGTACAATATTCTCCTGCTTCTATTAATTTAATTTTGCATCAGTTCATGTAAAGTCTTCCAATAAATAAATAAACATTTCCAAGTTTTTCTGAGAGCATCTTTTCTTGTTTTTAAAAATTATTTATTTATTTTTAGTTTTCAACATTCACTTCCATAAGTTTAAAATGTTCTCTACCTCCCTCCCCTCTCTTATCCCCAAGATGGCATGTAATCTGATATAGGCTGAGAGCATCATTTCTTATAGCACAAATTTATTTGGACAATTAATAGGCATCCCTTCAATTTCTGATTCTTTGCCACTAGAAAAGAGCTGCTATAAATATTTTTGTACACATAGGTGCTTTTCCTTTTTGTTTTTCATGTCTTTTGGGATACAGAAACTAGTAGTGGTATTGCTAGGTCAAAGGTTATAAGTCTTTGGGCATAGTTCCAAATTGCTGTACATAAGGTTTGAATCAATTCACAACTCCATTAACAATGCATTAGTGTCTCAATTTTCCCACTCCCCTCTAACATTTGTCATTTTGTTTTAATTTGCATTTTTTCCATTCAGTAGTGATTTAGAGCATTTTTTTCATATGGCTATAGATAACTTTGATTACTTCACCTGAAAATTGATCATGTCTTTAGGTCATTTATCAATTGGGGAATGGCTTTTATTTTTATAAATTTGACTCAGTTCTCTATATGTTTGAGAAATGAGACCTTTATCAGAGAAACTTGTTCCAATTTTTTTTCACAGTTAATATTGCTAGCTGTATTTCCCTCCATCCTATTTCACCCCTCCCCCCAGTTTATTCTGTTCTCTCCTTTTAACCCTGTCCCTCTATAAAAGTGTTTTGCTTCTGACTATCTCCTCCCCTAATCTGACTTCCCTTCTGTCACCACTCCCTTCTTTTATCCTTTTCCTCTCCTATTTTTGTGTAGTGTAAGATAGATTTTTATATCCAATTGAGTGTGTATGTTACTCTTAACTCTTTGAGCCAGTTGCCTGCCACCTCCCCCAACTTCCCCTCTACTGGAAAAGTTTGCTCTTGCTTTTTTTACGTGAGATAATTTATCCCATTCTACCTCTCTCTTTCCCCTTCTCCCAATGCAGTCCTCTTTCTCATGCTTTAATTTTATTTTTATTAGATATCATCCCATATTCAACGCACACACACACACACCTGTACCTTCTGTCTATATATACTCCTCCTAACTTGTCTAATAATGAGAAATTTCTTATGAGTTACAAATACCATCTTCTCATGTAGGAATGTAAAGTTTATCTTTATTAAGTCCTTTATGATTTCCCTTTCCTGTTTACTTTTTTATGCTTCTCTTGAATTTTGTATTTAAAAGTCAGATTTTCTATTCAGCTCTAATCTTTTCATCAGGAATGCTTGAAAGTCCTCTGTTTCATTGAATATCCATTTTTCTCCTGAACGATTATACTCAGTTTTGCTGGATAGGTGTTCTTGGTTATATTTTGAGCTTCTTTGCCATCTGGAATATCATATTCCAAGCTTTCTAATCCTTCAGTGTAGAAGATACTAAATCTTGTGTTATCCTATGAAATTGTTTCTTTCTGGCTGCTTGCAATACTTTCTCCTTGACCTTGTTGCTTTGGAATGTGGCTATTAATATTCCTGGGAGTTTTTATTTCGGAGTCTCTTTTAAGTGAATTCTCTCAATTTCAGTTTTACCTTCTGGTTCTGGGATATCAGGACAGTTTTCCTTGATAATTTTTTGAAGAATATGATAGGCTTTTTTTTCCAGGAAGTTCAATAATTTTTCAGTTATCACTCCTGGATCTATTTTCCAGGTCAGTTGGTTTTTTTTCCCATGAGATATATTTCACATTGTCTTCTGTTTTTATTAAAAATTCTTTTGGTTTTGTTTTATTTTTTCTTGTTGTCTCATAGTCATTAGCTTCCACTTGCTCAGTTATGATTTTTAAGGAATTATTTTTTTTCAGTGAACTTTTAAATCTCCTTTTCCATTTAGCCAATTCTACTTTATAAGGAGTTCTTCTTTTCAGTGAATTTTTATATATCTTAATATCTGTATATCTTAACCTATTCTGTTTTTTAAGGTGTTACTTTCTTTGTTATATTTTGTGCCTCTTTTCAAACTGTTGAATCTTTTTTCATGATTTCCTTGCATCTCATTTATCTTCCCAATTTTACCTCTACCTCTCCCGATTTTTAAAATCCTTTTTGAGCTCTTCCATGGTCTGAGACAAATACATATTTTTTTCTTTGAGGCTTTGGATGTGTAAGAGTTTTGACTTTGTTGTTCTTCTGAGTGTGTGTTTTGATCTTGTGCCATAGTAACTTTTCATAGTCAGAATTTTTTTCTGTTTTGTGCTTATTTTTCCGCCTATTACTTGACTTTTAACTCTTTGCTAGAGTAGGGCTGTGTTTCCAGGGTGGAAGGCACACCTGTCCCAAGCTTTAGGGTTTTGGGCAGCCATTTTCAGAGACACTTCTAGAGACCTGTGAGTTTTCATTTCTCCCCAGGTGGTATGGTCTAAGGAGAAGTGTGTTTACTACTCTCTTGGCCTGTGCTTTCATCTGTGAGCAACCACAGGTGGAACTGTGAAGAGAAACCCTTCCACATTGTGGCCACAACCTCTGGTGTGCAAGTGCTTCTCCTTGCCCTGGGACTGCCACCCACAACTGCAGCCCAGATCCGAGTATGGGCAAAGCAACATAGACCTTTCCCCATTGCCAGCAAAAAAACCCTTGCAATAATCTGACCAGTTGTTTGTGGTCTGAGAGCTCCAGAAGCAGTAGTAGCAACTGCTGTTGCTGCTGATTCAGTTGCTTCCAAGGCCCACTCCTGGTTTGCTGTGGCCTGGGCTGCGCTGGACTACACTCCACTCTCACCTTGTTATGACAGATCTTTCCTGCCAATTCTCTAAGTTATCTTGGGCTGGAAAATTGTTTCACCCTATTCTTTTGTGGGTTCTGCTGCTCCAGAATTTATCTTAGGGCATTATTTAAAGTTGTTCAGAGGGATTTTGGGGAGAGCTTAGGTAAGTCCCTGCCTTTTCTCTGCCATGTTGGCTCTGCCCTTCTATTTTATAATTTAAGAGTTCATTTTCTTTACCTGAATTATTCTAAAATTATTATTCTGCCTTCAAACTCAAATTTACTGTTGATGTCCATTAATAATATGTTAACACTTCTATGGCATTTGGTTTTGAAATATCCAATTTGAAGAAAAGGATTAGTACTGCTTTTTGAGTATCTTTTATAGCTGTAGTTTTAGTAGTAGAAGGTGAAAGGCTTTCCTCATAATTTGAATACTGATTTGATTTATTATTCGATGGCATTTTAGATAAATTAACTGTCCAGAAATTTGTATATTTTTTATCTCACCATCACATTTGGTTTCATTGATTTGTCATGAAGAGGGGGAAATACCTCAAAATTAATCCTTTGTTGACAGCACATTACTGTTGATGTGGAAAAAGCTCATTTCTTGGTTTCAGTTTCATTTGTCTCTGATGTAGAGTTTTGGTAACCCCTTTAGTATACACTTGTTCATAGGTTTTTTTTTTTTTTAATAAGCATTTATTTTTTCCTCTTCCTCCAATGGAAAGAAAAAGGAGGAAAATTCTTGTAGTAAATATGCATAGTTGAGCAGAAGTAAATTCCACATTGGTAACATACAAAAATATGTCTTATTCTTCATCTTGTATCCATCACCAGTCTGTCAGGAGGTGGTACTTTATCATCAGTTCCCTGGAATCATTGTTGGCTGTTGCATTGGTCTAATTTAAGAACTAAGTTCTTAAGTCTTTCAAACTCTGTCTATACAGTGTTGTTATTACATAAAAAATTTCTTCTGGCTCTGCTCATTTTACTCCGTATCGCTTCATATGAGTTTTCCCAGGTTTGTATGGAGCCATCCCTCTCATTATATCTAATGAGTAGATAATTAATCTTCATGAGTTGTTTTGACTAGAAATATCATGTTGTGGCTATCCTTCTGGCCATGAGTCTCTGAACTTAGTCCTCTGATGATAGATACAGTTTATTGCCTAGCCTATTACCAAGAACTTTCTAATTTAGTAGTACATTGGAGGTACCTATATTCTTGGCATATAGCTTTTGAGGATCTAGGGTCACTTCCATTTGTCAGTGAGGCATCAGAGTAGGACTTGTCAACAGGCAATCACAACCTCAAGAAACTTAGGTGAAAACTAGGTTTATTACATGAGGAATGAACATGTATGTGGAACCCAAAGAGTTCACATATCTATATAGAAGTTTGCATATTTATGACAAAACAACAAAAGGAGGAGAAAACACAAATCTCTACCTAAATGGGCATTGCATAGAAGGGGGAAAGGTGCAAAAGTGGGAAAAGGACAAAACTCCCAAAGTTGAGGAGCAAGGTGATGGCAAAAGCCACATTCTTTTCCCTTGGGAACTGCTAGACCATGAAGATATGATGGTCTGCTTATTTGCAAGGGTCCCAGCTGTACATGCAGTTTCTTAAACCAGTCCAGACTGACTAGCACCTGTCTTGACTCCCAAAGACACACACACAGAGTATAGTCTGGGATGCAAACAAATTTTGTTAGCTCAGGATGGGGCTTCATCCTTCACACGGTCATGGTTTTCTGTGTATTCTGGATCTAGTATTTCTGGAAAATTTGGAAACTCAAAAAGACAATTTTAGGTGACCCCTTAATATTCCTTAATAGACTTTAGAAGAGGAACCTAAGACTCTCTTGCTTTATTTATTCTGTTATGCAGTGAAGTGTACTGTGTTCTTTGACTTGGTGCTTATTGTCACTTTCAGGTACAGTGACAGCTGCCAATGCCAGTACCCTGAATGATGGAGCAGCTGCTGTGGTTCTAATGACAGCAGATGCAGCTAAGAGGCTCAATGTTGAGCCACTGGCAAGAATAGCAGGTAAGAAACTTTATGTCATCTCCATGGAACTGTGAACTGTTAGCAAGAAGTCATTACCTAAATCTTTAATGACCCCTATTAAATTGGTTTTATTGTTGGTAATGGGTTATAGTTTGAGTTATGTTATATTGAATTCATTGAGAAGAGATCAGGATGGAAGGTAGACATACACAGATATGTTTTGGCATATCTGTGGAAATGGATTGCTTTTTTGGCACTTTCTCAGCTGCATACTGGCTTTGCTCTTCTCTTCCAATCTTCTGGTTCAGGAAAGCTACAGAATTCAGTTCTGTGCCTATATCTGACACTGTTTTGCTTTGTTTTCTTGAATAAGCCATTTTATCTCCTTTAAGTCTATAGAAATTATCCCCTTTTCTTTAATATAGCTTGAAGATATTGCTGGTTCAGGTTGCATCATTTTCTTGAAGTTCAATGTTAGACTTAGAACATTCAAAACAATAATTTTGCCGTAATATCTTTCAATTATGGATATTTAACATTGACTTCATATGTAATATTTTGCATTCTTTTGCACCAAGTAGAAATAAACTTTAAAAATTTGATAGAGTTTACTTTTTAGTCTTTTGTATCAGATTTTCAACTTCACCTCTAATATCTTTTGATTTTTAGTTTAGATGACACATCTAGTGACTTACTTTTCTAAATATTGGAATAAAGTATATTTAATAATCACAACTGAGAGGAGTGTGATGACTTACATATTTTATAAAAGGTTGGCTCTTGTGAACCATTGATGGTAGTTATTGGATATATTACCCATTCCAGTGGGGAAAAAATTTTATTTAATGATAAAAGATGTAGTATTTTAAAATCTTTATCTCTGACTTTTATAGCATTTGCAGATGCTGCTGTGGCACCTATTGATTTTCCAATTGCACCTGCTTATGCTATACCAAAGGTAAGAGCATGAGATAATGAATACTACTTAAGAGTAGTAGTTATGCTTTCAGTTAATTATATTGCTATAATACCTCTGTAAAAATACATTTCTACTTTAATGTCTTTTAATGCCTTGCTGAATTATGCAGCAATGACCCATTATCATGTGCATTCCTTAATTTGCCTAGTGCCTACTTGTTCTGCCCATTTTATAATTTCATAAACACATATATGAAATAAATACATTACACACCTAAACACATACAACACCTCAATTTCTTGACCTGTAAAGCAGTAACCAGTTTTTTTCTTTTTAATCCCTGTAAATTTTAAAGTAAAAAAAAAAAAACCTGAACTCTGCCTTATACACCCTTAATAACTATTATTTTTTTTGGACAGAGATTTGTTTCTGTTACTCTAGTGTATTGTATATTAATTCTTGGAAGTGATTTAAAGTCATCTGTCTTCACTGGGAGGCATTATGATTTAGTAGAAACAAAAAGAGGAATTTTAAGACCTTTACTCTTAAAGTAATTTAAAAGCATAGGTGTTGTCACAAGTTCTGTGACCTTGGGCAAATTCCTTTGTTTTGTACTCTGTTTCTTAAAATATAAAATTGGGATAATATAGCATTTGTGTGGATTAACTGAGATAATATGCCTGTAAGTTCTTTGTAAAGTCTTATGTAAATGGAAGGTATTATTTAATTTGTAGATTATGATCTTTTATATCTACAGATCTAAAAATCAGTTATTATGAATTATCTTGAAAATTTAAATTTCAGGTTCATTTCACCCCTCTGCTCATTTATTTATTTTTGGGCTGTTGGCTTCTGTTTTTAAGTAGTATATTCCCAGGGAATGAAAATGAATTTGAATGTTAGCCTAAGCCATGTATCACCAGGCAGGTTTCACCTTTTGCCTAAAGGACAGTACAGTGTATTCAAAATAGTAAGATATGATGGGGAAGTTATTCTGTGATAGAAAAAATGAGGAAGAAAGCCCCAGACAGGTTAGTTTCTTGACCCAAAGTCATACACCTAGTACATGAAAGAGTTGGGATTTGAATTCATGCCCTCTCATAATAAATTCAAGATAGGTAAGAACTTGGTAAGGAAATTATTTTACAGGATCCCTAATTTCATTGAGGATCTTTATTTCACTGAAAGATCATATACTTACTGTGTCTTAGTGCATGGTCATTTTAAGTTGCTTTGATAAAAAAATTAACTCTGTAGTCCATTTGGTGATGAACTTCTACAAATTTAGTAGAGGGGCAGGTAGATGGCACAGTGGGATAGAGTACTGGCCCTCAAATCAAATTTGGCTTCAGACATCTCTGATTGCCTCAAAAAAAAAAAAAAAAAAAGAAAATGGACAAACTTAGTAGAACTGGTTTTTAGCCAACAAACATGTATGCATATTTGAGTGACTGCATAGCTGAAAATGGAGTAATAGGAAGTCAGTTGCTAGATTGCTACTTGAATCTTTTTGAGATTGGAAGGTCCTGCCAAAGCTTGAGTCTTAGAGAGTGATGAAGTCAAGTAGGACTTGTAGTGGGGACAAAATGGTCCTCTTTCAAAAGTATATCTCAAGACACATTTATTTACGTGGACTTCTGACATAATTTTCCTGTTTTTATTTTATGCCTCTTGAAGTTGTATGAATAGCCGAAAGCACTTCTTAAGATTTATGTAATTTCTCCACTTTTAGTTTAGAACTATTTTCTAATTATCTTTCAATATATACTCCAGGTCTCTGGGTTGTGAAGTTGTTTCAGCCTTTACTTGTACACTTGGGACTAGATATAGGACACCTGCTTTAATGCCTACAATTTTCTTACCCTTTGGAACTAAGGAATGAATATCTTCAGTTTTGTTTGGGCAAGGAGCTAAGACTCAGTGAATTTTGGTTTCATTCCATTTCTAGGAACTAAAATTATTTCTCCTTTGATAATTATGTTGATAAGCCATCACTTGACAACTTTCATATTGTTAAAACTTTTATTTTTAAAATTGGACTGGTGATTTAATTGGGATAGAGACCTTTAGGAAGCAACTATCTTTCCCAATGCAGTTTGGCACCTTATACATATAGTATTAGAATATTGCTTGGAGCACTGATACATTAAGTTATGTGTCTCCTAGTTTTTGTGAAGCTGAGGTGAACTTTATGGACTATGCCATACTGCCTCTCAAAACTATTTCAGTAAAGACAAATTAGAACAAAATATACCTATTTAAAACCCAAAGTTCAAATATGAATGCATAAATTAAGATCTTATGGCTTGCCAGATCATTTGAATTTATGATTTGTTTTCAGCTTCTTAAAAAATCAGGATTGAAAAAAGACGATATTGCAATATGGGAAGTAAATGAAGCATTTAGTTTAGTTGTATTAGCAAATATGAAAATGTTGGATATTGATCCCCAAAAAGTGAACATCGATGGAGGTGCTGTTTCTTTGGGACACCCAATTGGGTAGGTGAAATTATATAGAACATGTTTTATCATATTTGCTCTGCATACTCTTGGTTAGTTTCTGTGTTCCAGTGTTTCTAAAGTTTTATGCTAACCTTTTGAGAGTTAAAATGCTAAGCTGATGAAATTTAATCGGATTTATACATTTGTGGTTCCTTCTTTGCTAGTGGGATTGAGAATATTTGCTATCAAAAATATGAGAATTTTGCTTCCAGAAAAGTATGGAGTGCCTACCTAAATAAAATGAATAATGGTTTTCTTTGTGCCATTGCCAAGTAATTGTTATGTATGCGCAAAGTACAGGTTGGTCTTCCTTTCAAATGGAAAGGTGAAAGGACTTGAGAAACAACTCTTCACTGTTTAAATTATTAGGGAGAATTAAATGCTGTTTGGAAAGAAAGAAAAACAGAAGAAATGCTTCAAGTTATATAAAAACATGACGCTGAAGAGTCAAAAAGGGAATCCTAATCTGAGAAGTTGTAGGTTGAAGAATTTTGCCCACAATTCAAATACAAATGTGCATGAACTTAGCCTAGCATAGACTACAAAGGAGGAAAGAAAGGACTACTGAGTTAAGTATTATGTAGTATGAAGGTTGTATCCCCTGCTATAAGGGAATGATCTAGGAAATTTGAGAAGGAAGCAGCTATTTATACTTTGAAAAATGATCATGTGTATCTAGAAGTTGCATCAGGGGAGAGGCCATTCAAAAGGAATGGAGTAAAGGAAGGGATGAGTGGTTCTAGTTGGTGACTCTCTTCTGAAGAAAGGCTTATCTAATGTTAGTAACAGTGAAGTCTTCTCTCTCACCAAGACATATATCCAGGGTGTGAATGAGATATCCATTTAAATACCTGTTAAACATGAGTGACCACTACCTGCTTCTGGCGATTCATTTTAGGAAAGATGATAGTTAAGAAAGAACTTAGTACTTCTAAGGATCATGAAGTCATCAATTTAACAAGCATTCATTAAACTTCTGTTATGAATAAGGAAGGCACTGTGCTTGTTACTAGGCTACAAATACAAAAACCCAGTCCCTAGCTCCCTTCGAAGCACAGCTCAGGTGCCACTTCCTATGTGCCTTCTCTGAATCTTTATAGTGTTCTTTTTCTTCTCAAATTACTTTCTATTTATTCCTTGTTTACTCACCATGTATCGTGAGTAAACCTCCACCTCCACCTCCACCCCAGGATATAAACACCTTAAATCAACCAGAATAGAGCTCTTATTTTACTCTAGTTTTTATCTGTTTTTTGTTTTTTTACATCACCAAAATTTCCCTCAGTATCTTTCCCTCACCTTTTCTAAGCAAGCCATCCTATGTAACAAATAGTATTTTTAAAAGCCAAAAATAAAGGAAAAAAAATCAGCAAATACATGCAAATGTATATTTGTAGACCTCCCAAAAGAGTATGGTGGGAATATATCTCATATATCTTTTTTCAAGTCATGCTTGTTGGTTATAATTTTGCAACATTCACTTTTGCCCCTTTTTGGTGGTTTTACTATAATTTTCTTGGCTTTGCATCAGTTCATACATGCCTTTCATGTTTCTCAGTATTCACCATTTTCATAATTTGGCATATTAATAATCTATTTATATCAGTTTGTTTAGCCTTTTCCCAATTGATGAGCATCTACTTTGTTTCTAAGTCTTTGCAATCATAAAAAGTTCATCTATAAATATTTTGTTGCATATGGGGACCTTATTCTTTCCTGTGGTCTCCTTGAGGCATAGGCCTAGTAGTAGAATTTCTGGGTCAAGGGATATGGCTTTTTAGTCACTTTATTTGCAAAAGATTTTTGTTCAGGAATGTGGTTGCGTTAGATGGTTTCTGAGGTCCTGTTGGTAGAGAAATGGTATTACTTTCCTTTATACTTTGAAACTATTCCCATATGCAACACATTCTTAGATTCAGCTTTCCGTTCCTTTTTGGGTAACACAAAAAATACTAGAGAGTTACTTTATTCAGATGTGTGGACACTTACCTGTCACTTCCCCAAATAATAGCTTTTGTACCTTAGAAAATTCTAAAGTATGTGAATTATGGATTATTAATATGTGAAATTAAAAGTAAACTTTTGTGCTTTAGAAATGTAATCCTATATATGAAGAATGAAATTTTTTCTTTTCCCTTCAAATTCTAGGATGTCTGGAGCAAGAATTGTTGTTCACATGGTCCATGCTTTGAAGAAAGGAGAGTATGGTATTGCAGGGATTTGCAATGGAGGAGGTGGTGCTTCTTCAATACTAATTGAGAAGTTCTAGAATAATGGAGTAAATACGCTCATCTGTATTTGTGATTAGAACTATTAACTATTAGTTAATAGTTAAGGGTGTTAAAAAGGACAGCTTTTCTGGATGCTGCACAGCATCTATGTATAGCATAAATAAATTTTCTTGTCATCAGATCTGGTAATCTTAAGACATTTTTAGCTTAAAAAAGGAATCTCTAAACCCTTTTCAATTTCTAGGAAGATGATCTTGGGCATGATTGAACTGCAAAGTATTGAACTGAATTGTATTGAATTGAAAAGTATCCAACTTTAAAATGGATTCATACTTTTCAAAATTCTGCAGTACCACAGTGGTGGGAGCATATCCAATGAGTGCCTTCCAAAAAGCTCTGAGTTTCTTTTTGGCAAAATGGATGTGAACTGACCTTTAAGCTTTTTCTTAATTTTTCACTATGTGACACATTATTAATTCTCATCATTGATATACTTTTTGTAATTGATTTGATTAGAAATTAAATGCTTTTTTAAAAACTGGGCCAGAGCCAACAATGTTTGTCTTGGAAAGTTGATAGTGAATCCAGCATACAATTTAATTCCCTTTGAGACCTAGCACTGTATTAAATACCATTTTTAGGCTTCTCTAAGCTAGACCTGGGGCAGCTTGGGTGCTAAGCCTGGAGTCAGGAAGACCTGAGTTCAAATTTGACTTCAGACAACAGCTGTGTGACCCTGGGAAGGTCAATTAACATTTGCCTTGGTTTCCTTATCTTTCAAATGAGCTAGAGGAGGAAATGGCAAAACACTCTTTATAAAATCCTCAAATGGGGCCATGAAGAGCTGGACAAGACTAAACAACAAAAAAGCCGGACATGGGCAGATTTTCCTTGCTATAGTCTTGGTGAATCCTAATTAATGTCTCTAGTTTATGCCCATGATTTTTTATATACATTTCAAGGAACATACACTGGTGGCTTTAACACTAAATAGATGCTTTAGTTCTTATATGCAGTTAGTAAGTACAGGCTTGCACATTAAAAACTCAGTAAGTTTGGGAAGATTTATGGTGGTTATTTGTCTTCACAAGTGGTATGTAGCAGGTGTATAATCCTTATGAGCTAAGCCAGTGTTTCCCAAATACTAGTTTGTGGAGTACTGGCACTAAGCTGTAGAATTTCTTATCAAATATCCTTATCTAAAAACAGATTCCTTTTCCTTGCTTACTTCTGAGCTGATAAAAAGCCAGCAGGGTGGAGATTTGGGGGAAGTAAGAACTTCTGCCAGTTAGAAATAAGAGTTCTAATTTGTAAACAGCAGTCTGGATTCCACAACTTTCTGGAGACTGCTGGCAAAATAAAGCTACAAGGCGTAACAGAATAAACACAGCACTACTTGGGAATAAGACTACTATATGAAATGGTAAGAGGAAGTTAGAATAAAGATTATAATACAAGGTGTCCCAAAAGTTTTAGTGCTGTTTAAAGTGTAAAGACTTTTGGGACATCCTGTATTCTCAACTCTAAGGCATGCTGTAAACTAACCCTGCCATTCAACTTCCTATGCTTAAAACTAGACCATGAGCTCTGTCTCTACCATGAAGTCAGTTGCTTCCAGATAGAAATAAAAGCCTATGTTCAGAAGAAACCAGGTGTCAATAAATAATAATCAGACTTTTGAAATTAACCAAAATATTTATTCAAACCTAACGGTGATGCAGTATCAAGTAATAGAGCTTATATAAACAGTAACTGCATAATATTTAGTTCCTTAGGAATCTTCATATTACCACATCAAACAAATTTTTTTTACAACACAAAAGTCTGAAGTAAAATTTCAACATGACAAAGCAATTAGTGCTAGTGAAATAAATTTAGGAAATGGTTACCAGATAGCGAATGGATTTTTATGGCTCAGTACAGAACATAGTCGAAGAAACTGCATTGTTGTTAATATTGGACAACCCTGTAGGGGGAAAAAAATCTACATGGTTTAAGTCGAACCACAACAGGAATAGAGAATGCACTTTACATCAGTAATATCCAGGCACGATAGGTTAAATGCTTAGATTTTGTTCTCAGGTAAAGGTTTAAACTGACCCTTAAACTTGACAGGTTATATTACAATCAAGGAAGATAGCTCTCTAATAATGCTTTCTCTACATAGCTAGGAAGGTATGGAGACAATACACCATTGAACTGACCTGTGCATATCTACATATGCAGATACCTAGCACTGAAATAGTTTAAGGAAAAAGAGGGGAAAAAAAAAAGAGTACAATAGTTCATTTATTATTTATCTACAGATCTTGGAAAATAGTATTGAAATGGATGTGGTTCTATAAGATAAATGCTAAGAAATAAATCTCAACACACAAGCTCTCAGTATTGAATATAAGATTTAAATAAATGAAATTTGGCCACTAGATTGAAGACTTTTCTGAATTAGTGCAATTTTTTAAAAGCCCCAGTATTCTGGGGAGGGATGGGAGGGGGGGATATGTACATTTTTGGGAAATTTCAACTACAAAAGCAAACTTTATATGGCTCAATAGTCTAACCATTTAAGGTTTTGTAAAAATCCCTATACACAACAGATCAAAACATTTATTAAATATCTTAGAAAATTATCCCTCTCTAAGAGACCAAAATGACACCCATAAGGGATATTTAAAGCTCTTGTTTCTCCCTGTTTTTTTTAAAATAACTTTAAAAATAATCAGGAACACAACCTTTACTGTGATAACAAGGAGGGGTAGAGAAACACTTAAAAAAAACCAACACCAAAAATCTATCAAATTCTCATTCTAACTTACCTTTAAGTTGTTTAATGGCTCAAGTTTTAGAAATGTCTTAGAATGACTATAAACAATTACTTTTTTCAAAGAATTAAATGAAACTATTCTAAAGGACAAATCTGTGAATTGGGAATTAGTTAGTAATTAAACAAAAAACAAAACCAGGCTTTTCAGAACATGTAGTTAACTGAAATTCAATTTCAATACAATTTACACAGTATTTACAATATGCAATTGTCGTAGCTGTACAGTTTTGCAGATTAATGGCTTTACACTTCTGCAAGTGCTTTTTCCAAAATAAAAATATAGTAAATCAAATCTATTTACAAACTAGCAAGCTGCTTTAGAAACAGCATGATATAAGTATAAAGTGTAACTTCAGTGCACTGAAAGTGCAGTTCATGCTCAGATTTTTTCCTACTCGTAGTTAATACACTGCTAATGTTCTTAATAATTTATAGCTCTTATTCATCATAATGCAAAGACAACAAAAACTTGTCCACGTCCATTCCAGCAGGAAATGAATTAGGTAGCTTCTTTTTCTGTTGAGAGAAAAAACAATCCTAAGTTAACTAATATCAGATTCACATAATCACAACGGATTAGTCTTAGCCCTCCTCTTCAGTGCCCTATGTTTGCCTTTCCCAAATGTCAGAAAAATGCTAAATTACTTGAGATAAATAGTTTTATAGTTATAATTTTATAATTATTTTTATATAAAGATTTCATATAGCAATAAATGTATATATTTTTTTGAATTCTAAATGAACTCATCCTAATAATCATTAGCTATGCGATTTCTGAGGGTTCACTTTCTTTGACTATAAAATAGGGATAATATTCCCTGTATAATCTAATTATCTCAAAGGTAGTTGTGAGGAAAGCACTTTTTAACAATTACAATTGTTACCACTACTTTCTCTATATTATTAGGAATGATTCTCTATGTATATAACTTAACTTTTTAAATGCTCAAGATTTGAATTTTAAAAAAATCACATGAAAACATTTTACACAAAGCTTTTTTAAAAAGTTATCACTGTTGCTGAACCACTGAATTTAGGAAAATTGGAAATAAAATAATAAAAAATTGAAATACCATCTGTGTGCCTCCTTTATATTACACTGAAGGGCTAAAATAATGTTTTGGATAAATTTTTTGAAAGAAATGATGCGCCACTTTTTTGGGCAAAACTTTTTGATAGCAAAATGGAATTTAATATGTACAAGACAATTTACAGGGACAGCACACAATAAGTTATCAACTGGATAAATGAACAAAATGGATATGGAAGTCAACATTAAAGTGTCAGACACCTAAGTTCTACCTACAGTAACACATTTGATGAATGTAGAAGGCATAATGTGCACTGAGCATGTAATTATTAAGATAATGATGAGCCAGATTAATGGACATCAATAAGCAATGGAAAAATATTTGAACCTCAAAGAAAACGAATCAATAAACTTTCAAAAAGCTTTCAGACTTGCCTTAATTTTCTTCTTTTTTACTGGCACTGCTGAATTTGGAAGATTTTTACTGGAAGAACGGGCAGTTCGGTCACACTCATCTAAATCTTCTAGTTTCCTTTTTTTTGTGGTACTCCTTGAAGATCTAAATTGCTGTGTATTATCTTTGAGAGGTTTTGAAGTAGTCCTTGAGATAGCAGCCCGTGAGAGAATCATTAAAGTATGGGCTGCCATGTTTACACTATTTTCACTCCCTGTTTCACTGGCAGGGCTACAAGCTGGTAAGTCTGGAGTGGCAGGAGGGACCATTCTCTTAGGAGTGCCACTCTCATCACTGTAACGTCTACTGGTGGGAGTCTGGATGCTGTCACAGGGTTCTTCTCTATGTTTCTCAACAGTTCCTGATCCAGGTGTCCGAGGCACAGGTAAATCCCCAGTACTAGGGAGTCTGTTTGTTGGACTGTGCCAGTGAAGGTCATGTAATTTTTCTACACTGTTTTTAGTTAGAGGGCTGGCAGATTTATTAGTCTGTTCTCGTTTTAGCTCCTTTGAAGCTGTCCCTGTTGAAACAGTATTTTTACTGTTTGAAGCTGGCCCCTGTTTTTTAGTCAGTTCTTGAACTGAGGCAGTAGTTTTCTCATTCCATAGAGGACCGTTCTGATGCCCATTTGATAATTTGATGGCTTCCTGATTTTTCTGCTTTTCCACATCCCTTTGTAGCTCATTCTCCTTATTAGCTGTTGCTTTATGAAAAGAATCAAGAACCAGGCCAGTCAGTGAAGTCTTTTTTTCAGGTTGGGTTTCTTTCACAGCTGTATTTCTACTGCTAGCAGTTTCTGACTGTGATAAAATCTTAGGCCCAGAAGGTTTTTCTCTCTCTTTTTTGACATTAAAAGGGGATTTTACAATGGAGGATGACACAGTGGGAGGGTCCACGGTAACAAAGGGAATGTCATTTCTTTCTTTGCTTTGAGACAGTGTTTTGGTATTAGACCCTTGGATGTTGACTCCAGGAGAAGTATCAAAGCAAAGCACACGCCTGTGACTTTCATGTGGTTTGCTAGTAGACACTGTACTCTCTGTCGAAAGGGGAATTGTGGTATCTTCTAATTTCTTCCCAAGATCTGCAGCCAGATTCTTTTCAGGAATTAGAGTTCTGCAAAAAAAGAGGAAAAATATTTCAGGAACAAAATGCTACCACTTAAATAACACAAACATAGAAGAAAACATCTGTGCTCACCTGTGTGTATGAAAACCAACTGGATGGCTTAAAGGATCCCCCAAGCTGGCTGTCAACTTTCCTGGAACTATTAAAATACAAATAATTAAAGAAGAAAACATCCTTTGGAGAAATTATACCCACCTCTAAGAGAAGAGGTTGGCAATACACAACATATTACTGGCATAGAATTTTCTAAAGAAACAAACACATGCATAGACTACTTTGAAACCAGAAGTCTACTGATTTGAGAAAACTTTACTCTCTAGCCTTAAATTCTCAAACTCACTTAAGATCAAGTCCAATGACCTTGAGAAAGTTCTCTTGTGGTAAACTGGAATACAGGATTAAATGAAAAGTCAAAGTAAATACCTTGCTCTTGGCAGAAGTGTTTATTTTAAAAAGTGTGCATTAAATCTAA
>CM053588.1:120678141-120716817 GCA_028646515.1 Pseudochirops corinnae | reverse complement strand
ACTATAAATAAAGTAAGAGACACACATTAAATATAAGTACACTGGACTTATTTAATACATTTGTATAAATCATTACATGTTAAGTATTTATGCATTAATTTACTAAGAAACAGCAAATTCTGTAAATTAAGAAATATTTAAATATTAAAATCAAATATATTAAATATAAAGCAAAAGACATTAAATATATCATACAGTTTGGTTTCAGGTATTGAATCAATAAAATATTAGGTACTAGATTTGAAGTGGGAATCCATGGAAGTGGGACATCTATTCTGATGACTGAATAATGAATGATGAAGGATGAATGAATGACTAAATGACTATACTTAGTAATGGATTATTGAATAAGTGACTGATTGAGTTAACTTAGAGTGTGCCCCATGAGTGGAAGACTTTGACTATTGTACTTTGAGATGAATGAGTAAGGAGGCAAGCCTCCTGAAGGATTTTGTGAATGCTTGAGTTACTACGTGATTGTTCTTTGTTCAAAACTGTGTGACCACTGTAGTGAAAACTATGTAGCCATTTTCTGTGATAAGTTGTTGTGAATGCTGTATTTTGATTATCTGTAATAAGCTGTAATACTGTAAATGCTGTACCTTGATTTTCTATGAATGTTTTGCTTTGATTTGTTATGGAATAAATAATGTTCACTATACTGTGTAATCAGAACCTTAAAAGCTATTCACAGTAGCATTCTTCTGGAAAGCTGCTTGTACATGGCATTACACTGACACTGCTTTCTTCTTGTCTGATCCCTCCTTCTTTGCTGGATCATTACTAATCTCTGTTCTACTAGAAGTATCCTGTGAAACTAGTGAGAGTCCTCTTCTCTCTCTTTAGTCCCTTTTGGTGATCTCATCAGCTCCCATAGGTTCAACTGTCACTTCTATGCAGACAGCTCCTAATATCCAACCCCAATCTATCTCCTGAACTCCAGGCCTACATTGCTAACTATTGAATATCTCTACCTGGGTGTCCTATCCACATGTCAAGCTTCACATGTCCAAAGCAAAACTCATCATCTCTCTCTCTTCCTCCAACCCCCTTTAATCTATCCCTTCTCTAAACTTTCATTTATCTGTTGAAGATAATACCATCCTCTCAGCCATCCAATGGTAAACTTAAGAGTCATCCTCAACTCTTCTCACTCCCACATCCCCACCTCCCCTATCCAACCCAAGTGCAAAGTTGTTTTTTTTTTTTCTGTTCTAACTCCACTATGGCTTTCATATCTGTCTCCACTTCATTCAGAAAATCAAAAGTCTGACTTCAGGTCAAGTAATGAGAGTACTGGTTTTGGAGTATGGCCATTACCCTAGCTCCGGCACTTCTCACCTGAATTACTTTAACAGCTCTTTGCCTTCTAGTTTCTTCAATCTATACACCACAGAGCTGCTGAAAATCATCATACAGCACAGTTTTAATTATGTCACTTCCTCCACTGAACAACTTCAGTGGTTGTCTTGCCTCTAAAATAAAATACATACTCTTCAGCTGGGCATTTAAAGCCTTTCATATCTTGGCTCCCACCCATCATTACAGCCTTATTTATATTACTTCTTTCCAAACATTCTACATTTAAGCAATGCTGGCCTACAAGCTATTGTACAACCTTGGCATTCCATCTCCTCCATTATACATATTTTTTACAGGCCATGACTCATGCTTGAAATTCACTGTCTACTTTTATCTGTTGGAATCCTTAGTTTCCTTCAAGACCACCCAGGAGCCACCTTTATTTTATTTTTTTGGAAGGGGGAAGGCAAGGCAATTGGGGTTAAGTGACTTGCCCAAGGTCATAAAGCTAGTAAGTGTGTCAAATGTCTGAGGCTGGATTTGAACTCGGGTCCTCCTGACTCCAGTGCTCTATTCACTGTGGCACCTAGCTGCCCCCAAGGAGCTACCTTTCTTGATCTTCTACATTGTTAATACTTTCTTGATCCTTAAGTTACTTTGCATTTACTTATGTGTGTAAATGTTGAATCCTACTTGTAGAACTTAAGCTCCTCGGGGTCAAGGAATATTTTGTTTCTGTTTTTGTATCCCCAACACCTAGAACAGTGGTTTGTACATAATACATGCTTAACAAAGGTTTGTTGAATTTAACCTAATTGATCACTAGGAGCTAAGGTTAAATGAGAACAAGAAATGCCAAGTAATGTGGTCTAAAGACTAGGGATCAATCTTGACAGGTCCTGTTCAACATTTCTGTCGATCCCTTGGGATGATCATAGATGGCATAATTCCAGGTTGCAGATGACAAAGTCGGGAGGGACAGTTAAGACAAAAACCATATAACATCAAATTTAAAAAGAAAACAGCTGTACAAAGTACAGGATGGAGAACTAGCTTAATAACTATTCTTGTGAAAAAAAAAAATCATGGTTTTAGTCGAGTGAAAGTTCAATATGAGTCAGTCTGATCCCACTCCCTAAAAAGCTAATGCAGCTTTAGGCTTCATTAAAAGAGTACAAATCAAGGAGTGGTTTGATTTTTGTAATCTGCATGTGCTGACAGCATTTTACATAAGACACTGCCAAGATAAACTGGACTGGTCCTGGAGTGAACGTAGATGGCAACAGAAACTACTTCATATTGAGGAATGTTTGAAGGAACTGGGGATGCTTGTCCTGGTGAACTTTTTTTTTTTCTCATTTGGGGTGTGTGTTTGGTATTCAATATTCATCAAATACCTACTTTCTCCAAAGCACTGGGTGCTAGGGAAGATGATGAATTTAGATAAGGACGAGGTCATCATCCTGATGGAGCTTATAATCCAATAGGCAGAGAAGACACAAATGCTGATAATTATAGTATGAAATATGGTGAATAGTTTGGTTGGAGAACAGTGTAAATGAATGGAAGGATAAGGTGAGGCTGGAGAGGTTAAGAGATACTGATTTGAAAAGTGAAAAAGAAGGCTCAAAACTTTACTGAACATGTAAGACAGAGCTACTGAAGGGTTCTGAGAAAGGTACTTCTTATGCCTTAGGAAGATTAGTCTGCAATATTAAAAAAGGAAGAGAGTAGTGGAAAAAACTGATTAGTAGGCTAAAGAAACAATCCAGGTTGAGTGGTAATATAGATCTGTATTAGGAAAGTGGCAGTGGGAGATATAAGGAGACTGAAGGGAGACATTATGGAAGTGGAATTGACAAGAATTAGTAACAAATTGGAAATGAGAAGTTAAGGAAAGAGAAGTCAGATAACTTAAAAGATATTGGACATGGGAGACTAAACAGAATGGCAGTTGTGATGGCCACTTTGAAATACTTGAAAAGACAATCGCATAGAAGAGGCATTAGATATTTAGAACTAAAGAATATAAGTTATAGAGGGATACAGAAGAGTTTTATAATAGCAAGACTGTTAAAAAAACAAGGAGCTACCTTCTGAGGTAAAAGTTTCAAGTATTCAAGTGATAAGGGTCCCTTTCTATTAGAACAGTGGTTCTTAACCTGGGGGTTATGTTCAATTTGTAACAATGAAAATACATCCTGCATATCAGATATTTACATTACGATTCATAACAGTAGCAAAATTACAGTTATGAAGTAGCAACGAAAATAATTTTATGATTGGGGGTCACCACAACATGAGGAACTGTATTAAAGGGTCATGGCATTAGGAAGGTTGAGAACCACTGTATTAGAAGATCCAAAAGGGATCCTTGGTAGAAAAAGTTAGAGAGGTGTTGCAAACAAGAAAACACAAGGAATATAAAGCTAACATTACTTAGTCAGCTTTAAAATGTACCTGTACTAGGCTTGTTTCTTGTTCCCTGGACCTTTTGAGATTTTGGAGGAATGGGGAGTTTAGGCACACTTCTGTTGCAGACAGGTGCTGCTAAAGGCATATGCAGGACCTGGATGGGAAAAAACTTCACATTAAAATACGCTTAAAATGTTTCACCCCTCCATTTTTAACCCCCATCAAACCAGAAATATTACCTGTCTGGGAGGGGCCGGAAAAGTATTTCCATTTTGCCCTACTACTGATACAGGAATCATTCCTACCATTCCCTGGAGCACAGGTTGGACTGGAGAGGCAATTATGATGGCAGATCCTAAAATGAAAAATAACGAAGTATTATACTCATAATAAATAATCTTAACACTCTGCAACTGATTCTATAAAATTATACTTTCTTCCCTCATCTTCCTTTTCTCTTGGAAACAATCCAGAGTAAACCTTAACTTAGTAGTAATGGCAAGAGTGGCAAGTGGAGACAAGAGGTACAAAACGAATTATTTTGAAAATCTGATTTTATTGGTGTGATACTCTCCAGTGCAATTCCTCTATGGTTTTCATGAGTACCTATGGCTGAAAAAATTTATTACTTGGTGGCCAACTTTCTAGTGATGAGCTTTTCTGAATTCTGCTAGCTTGTTCTTGGATGATATTACAAGGATCCTACTTGAAGCCTTTCCAGATCGGTAGGACATAAAAGAGTTTGTACTTTGCTGACATAGGTTTTGGGACCCCACGTTCACCTTCATGCCAAAATAAGGCTTCTTTATAGAACTTAAAGTAGTTTTTGTATTGCTTACAACCATCCTAAATGCCATAGGAGCTATCTTAACCAAATAAGATTTTAGAAATAGAGGATCAAATCACAACAATCCTCTTGAAGGAGATCTTAGTATAAAAGACATTTTTATTTATCTAGGAAGGTTATCACAGTTGGTTTTGAACAGTGCTCACAAAATTAAATCACAAAAAGTATTATGTACCTGGTGAGTCAAACCATTGCTATCACCTTACCTCAGACTCTGTTGGAGGTAATACCCTAACCCCTAGAGTCTATGTAATAGCAATGCCACCCACATCACCAGCCCTCCTTTTGGCCAGGCCCTAACAGACTTCATCAAGGGTAATGATTGCTCTGGAGAACAGATATGCCATTTCTGCTGACCAACTGTCACTGATGGAAAGGTAAGCCCAAGCACTGTCACAGCAACAATGTTACCTCAGATCATCTTCCTCTTCAGGAATTATAATTGGAGGAAACAATCTCTGTGAAATGACCTGGCCACTACTTTTGTAGCTGCTGCTGCTTCTGCCCTCTCAATAGCTGCATCTACTAAAAAGCTGGAAAAGAAAGTTCTTACAACCAAAGTCTTTGCTACTATGAAATGGTCCAACATCAGAAACAGGTGTTTTTATTCATGGAAATGACACTAAAGATATATTACCACTTGTTTTGCTGTAGTACCCCATGGACCACAGGGCCTTTCCAAATGACTTGCAATACCTATCTGTGTTGTTTTTCCCTGTTAGAACAAGAGCTTCTAGAGAACAGGGATCATCTTGCTTGTCCATTTTTATCCCTGGTACTGAGTACAATGCTTTGCACATAGTAAGCATTTAATAAATGTATTCATTCATTCTGACATTCCATCCACATGTGCACAAAAAGATTTCATAGTTAATCCTAATACCAACCAATTAATGCAAACCCATCAACCTTACTGAAAAAGCAGTAAAAAACAGTATGGTTTACTGAAATTTTTAAGCAGATATCACTACTAAATACAAAAGGAAGCATGCTTATTTAATTATTCAGTGATTAGTAGGCTGTTCCCTATATCTGGAATACTCCATTGATACTTCGGGAACACCACACTGAGTTCTCCAAAGCTGACTCATTTTTTCAAAGCCAATTCAAGTTGTGCCTGCCTGCTCCTGTAAAAGGCCTTCTATTTCTCTGAAGTTCAGCTGCAATTAGAGTCAGTGCCATGCAGTTGCAGCAATTATTTATTGTTTCTCCAATTAAGCTAACACAAGTTCTCCAAGGATAGGGCCCATGTCAGAAGCTTTTTTCTTATTCCCTATAGCAATGGGTTTAACATACAGATTTATGGTAGATGCTCAATAAGTATATTATAAGTTATTCGGTCCCTTTTGCACAGCTTGTCAGCACCATTAGGGTGTAAGTGGGAAAAGAAAAAGGAAAACTCACAACATTCCTATGATGATCTTTTGAGGATTTCATTTACATACTTACTTTATTCCTAATTAATTAAACTCTTACTCCCACCCAAGGATAAAACCTGAGTCCATTCCAGAAAAGATACCACCAAAATATTCTTAGAATTACCTTGTGAAAAGTTAGGTGATACTGTCTGGTTCACTGCAAACATACTGTTTGATCTTGGAGGAGTTTGTAACTGCTGCGGTGGTGGGGGCTGAGCAGCCATAGGTGTAGAATTGTTAGGTAACACTACAACATTAGACTGAGTGACAGCTGTTCCCAAGGCTGTTGGATCAGTCACACAGGTAGCTATCAGGATATTACTGGAATTGCCAAAAGTTGTGCTTGTTGCTGGCATCAACTGTATAAATCCTCCATCCTGAGAAACAGTTGGTGTGATGGCTGCTGAAAACGCACTGCAGTCATCATTCTGTACGTTATTTGTTACAGAGTCTTTAGGTTTGAGTACTAAAAGGTTTTGTTCTACCAAGGCTGAATCCCCTACTTTTTCAGCAGTTAAAACAGTATTTGAAGTTTCTTCTGAAGTCAAACATTTAACTAATCCTACATTTTTGCCTGGTGATTTTGCTGGAGAAGATAAGATTATAGTAGGCAAGTTTTCTCCAGTGATGCTGGAAACAGCATTGTTTAGTTCTGTATCGGTCGAGACAAATGGGTCATCACTGATGATAATTTTGAGTGATACTATATTTGATGGATCTACTTCTGCTGAGGAATCTCTAGAATGTTCATATTCACTAGTACTTTGAGGTTCAGTATTGATCTCTCCCACTGAAGAACACAGGGATTCTGAAGGAACAGAATGACTGTATTCTGTAGGATTACTCTCAGTTGGCATCATTTCAATTTCTCTACATTCAACACTTTTGCTAGGGGACAGAAGTACAGTAGCACCATCTTCTTTTACAGAAGATGATGGCTCTTGTGATTCCAATGCTATTTCCTCTGAGCTAGACGGCTCTGATGGCAAACTTTTATTTTCCAAATGATGTGGGTCCATAAAAGACTGACTACTAGGTTGTTTGCTAGAAGTGACAGATTCTTCAAGAGGGCCCTCTATTTTGTGTTGATCAGACAAATTTAAACCTGAACTATGAACACAGCCAGGTAAGACTTTACTCTGGTTTGAAGAAGCATCCTGGCAATCAGAAGGCTGATGTGACTGAACTGGCAAAATATCATTTGTTTCAATTTTATTCTGCTGAATTTCACTACAATCTGGTGACTTGGAGCTATGAAAAATAGTTTTAAGTTTTACAGAATCACTGGGGCTTCCACAAGACTGGCTATTTTGAGAGGTTTTTCCAGTTAATGAAATATTTGGTAAAAAATGGTCTGAATTTTTCCTGTGGCTTGTTAAGTTTTCATTGCTTTCTGCTACTCCATCAAGTGAAGCAAATGAAGCCAAAGGCATATCAGATTGATCAGGATGTAGTTCGGATGTGTTTGGGATGTTAGACACTGAAGAGTCCTTTTCAATTTCCAAAGACATTTCATTTTCATTGGACAACTGATTTGTGTACAATTCTGTACACGGCTCATTGCATTCAGGACCAGAATTTCCTCTTTGGTTAAAGTCATTCAAATTAGGCACAGATTCAAAGGTGATTTCAAGGTTACACCTCTGTTCAGGAGCACTACATGAGGGTGCTTTAAATGTTTCTTTCTGTAGGGTAGATCCCATTGGGGCACACTGTTCTTGGGTTTCCTGTTTCTTAAGATGATCATCACCACTGCCATCCTTCAAGGCACATGATGTTTCTTCAGTTTGATAGTCTGTACAAAATGGAGGCTCAACAGAGTGGTCATCTGCAAAACAATAGGTTGGCTTAGACAATCACAAGGTAAGAGGATTCAAATGCTGAGGAAGTTGTCTTCTCCATAAACATTACTGTATTAATGAAGTGATCATGTTTGTTCTAACAGTGTAAACCTTGAGAAACTTTTCTATTCTAAAAATTTTAGGAGTATTTTTCAACCTTTACCGATAACAATTCTAACTTTATCAACTAACAGGGTAAAAGTGTTAAAATTCTATCAGGGAAAAATAGACTATTATTATCTGATATTTGTTCATGTATGAAATATTGGCCCTAGTAATTTGCAATGTGCTTAAGTATGTGTACATTTATTTACATATGTAAGATTCATTATGCTACCACCCAAATTACACTTTACCTAGCATCAGTTAAGTTTACTAAAAGCACAAAAGAATACAATGCTTTGCTTTGTCTTTGTTTTTAAAGTTACTAAAAAAACTTTGCTGACCAAGAAAAGCTTTCAGTGGCTTTGATATTAATGACTTGCCCCCACTTATTCCAAAACTATTCTTTTCTCTTATATCTCCTGTCTACTATGTTTAATTTCCTCCAGTCATGTTATTTCCTTATACTGAACTTTTCTGTTCTCTTTTCTTCCTTCACATCTTTAAAATCTTTCTGACTAGCAACTGAAGCTACTCAAATTGCTGAAAACTCTGAATACCTAAGGAAACAAAAGTGGTAATTTCTATAATCATCAAGTATTTATTAAAAATCTAATTTATGTGGTTTTATACAATGAAAATTGAGGATTATGCTCTCTGCCTTCTAAAAGAAATAATACTGACATAGACAAATGTGAAAAGTATACATAGTAAGCAGAATTTTAAAAACTGTAACACATGAAAAGACCATACTATTACATGTACTTTTAAAGTTAGGTGCATATGAGGCTTAGAAAGCAAAACTAAATAGATTATTTGGGGGAAAGAACCAGTTTGAATTTTGTATTTAGGTTATACACACAAGGTCAGGAGCAGTAAATTTTTATCTGCTCTGAAGAAATGTTCTAAAGGAAATAGGAAATAGACAAATAGTCTGAATAAAGGAGATAAAGAATATAGTAAAAATAGCCTTGTACATGAGGGTGGGGAAGAAATTGATCAGGAATGATATAATACAGTTGAAAGAGCAAAAAGGAAGATTCAGAAAATGGGTTCTAGTTTTGTTTTTCCTATTAGTTGTGTGACTCTGGTTAAGTTATTCCATCTAGTTCTGAGTCTCAGTTCCCCATCTGGGTGAATGACATAATTTCCAGCTAATTTCCTCCAAGCTCTGAAATTCTATGACAAGACAACCAGACTAAAGGACAATAAATAGGTGTACTCAGATAAATAAAGGAGAGGGTGGGAACATAGATGAATTCAAGAGAAACAAAATAGTCTGAGGTATTCTGACAAGCTTTGACAAATGAAGAATCTGAACTTAATCCATAAAAATCTGGGAAATCATTATAAGGTTTTATGGAAGGTGGTATCATTATCAAAACAGAAGATAATTTCTGCGATGTTAAAGCTAGGAGGAAGTATTGGATGTATGTGTTCCAAGAGCAGAAAATCTGACTCAATTTTGGGCAGTATTTGTCACATGCTAACTAAGGGCAAGGCACCGCTCCTAGACTGAGTTTGTAGTACTACTATAAAAATAAGGTTGGCTATGAGAAGTACCATAAAATAATAATGAAAATAAATTTAATCAATCTTCAATAAAAATCAAGAAACCAGTGATTTTCAGACAGGAAAAATTTTCATGAGAAGCTAGAGTTCAATAATTTCATGCTCAAAAGAGTTACTGTGGAACTAGGTGCTATATTTTCCTTTGCAGAAGAGGGCATCAAGGGTCTAAAACACAAAAATGTATTTATACTGTCATTGGTATGTAAACTTCTAAATTAAATGACATATAAATTAGTGATTTTTAGAAACTGAGAATTAAAATCTTGATTGAGAATACTAATAAAGATACTTACTAGATTCCTCGGTTCCAAAAGTGTTTCCAACTGCTAGATTAGTTTCCTCCTCTAAGGCACTCTGATTGGCTTCTAAATGCTGGCCAGAAATGCCTTGTGATACACTCTTATTATTCTTTGCTTTACCTTTTCAAAACAGGAAACAGTTACATATAACTCAATCATTCTGACTAAACACACGAACATTAGAAAGAAAGGAACAATTTATGCTGCTTCAGAAAAGCAAATTCAAACTTCAGTTTTGCAGGACATTTCATGTAAGTACACTGGTTTCCCCCAAAGTGGCAAGAATCTTGAGGAAAGAAATAAAATCTTTTATTGCTTTTGTACAACCTGATCTTGACTAAAATAAAGCTAAGCAAATAATAGAACTTCAACAAGTACTTGACAAAATTTTCTACAATAGTTCAATAAAAATCTTAAGGAATTACAATGAAATCCCTCCTCTTATCTGAAGTTTCTTCAGATTAGATATCATGATTATAATGTACAGTATTTGTTGAAATGGAAGGAAAAGCTTGTTTGAGATGCTTTGAGAAGAGGATATGACTCCTGATGTTTCCTAAAGAACTAGAAAAAAAAATCTCATTATTCTAAACAAAGCAAAACAAAATAGATGAATTAATTGCCTGAAAGGTCTTACCATAATCAAATAGATCAAAAAGAGCCTGGAATGCTGGGTCTGACTCTGTTTGCTCTAGGATATCTTGTATAGCCTCTTCAGACATATGGATTTCACTCTGCGAAAGAATTCAAAATACAACAGTCACAAGTCTAATGAAAATGAACATAGCAGGTAAAGAATCTGCTGCTAGTTCTTAAAAAACTAATGCATTCAAAGAACATGTAGAATACAATATACCTTATGAAAACTTATCAAGTTTCAGCTCAAGCTTAAATCAACAGTGGGACTGACAGTACCACTGAGATAGACAGACAGATACAACATTTATTCAGTGCTTATGAGGTGCCAGGCACGAGGTGCTAAGTGCCAGGGATATAAATATATGCTCTATTTTACAACATTATGCTAAGTATCAAACCACTATTAATCATGGTAAGAAGTGCCATTCATCAAATCAGATGCTGGCCTTTGACAGCATTTTAATCATTACTCTGACATAAATCTTATAAAAAAAAAAAAGCTCAATTTTAAGAGCCTAGAAATGAGTGTTTCCAAAGTTCTCAACAAACCAGTACTGGCATTTACACTGTTTTAAAACATTTCCTACCTTTAGGTCATTTTCCAGAGAGGATGCTCCTCTCAAATGGTCATGATCACATGTATGCCACACACTTGGAATATACATAGACTCTCCTACTTTGTCACTGTGCTTATACTGCTGAGCTTATTTACACTTCACTTTCATGTATTTATTTCTTGTGCCTCCAATTAGATAAAAAGTTAATTAAGGGTAGCAACAATGCTCTCCACAATGCCTACCTTAGTATCTGGCATAAAATAGTTACTAAATATATTTGTTATGATGGATGCAGAAGAGGCCTCTCCTCCTAAGGATAGCATTTATGAGTGGATCAGGACTTAAAGTCAAGTGACACAAAGAAAAAGGCAAGATTTAAAAACAAAAAAACAAGTAGCCATTCTACATAAATAGTTATTTTCAAGGTTGTTTTAAACAGCTGTTCAAATTCTATTATTTAATCAGTTTCCCTTTTTTGATGAGAAAACATACCACTAGTTGAAAGAACCAGTCCTGAAGTAAAAATGGGGATAAAATTAAAGTTTTAAAAATGTAAATTTATACAATAACCTGTAAGAATCAGGGCAAACATAAAAACTTTCAATTATTTTATACTCGATAAACAGACAGACAGACACACTTGTACATGCCTGAAGTCCCAGGATTTCATCAATTGAAGCCTCTTGTTCAGCAGGATTGCTATCTGCTTGCTTGGGTACTTGAACAATGTTACTGTCACTGCAACAAATAAGAAATATTTTAAGCACAGATTTTTAGATTGGGTACAATAAGGTTTGACGTTTTGATTCATGCCTCACCTAATCAGGAATTTGTTGATATTTTCTGCAAGTTTCTCTTGTAGAGATTTGTTGCTTAGTATTTTTTCTCTGGCATTTTCAATAACCATTTGCTGCAAAAGAAAATATTAGAAATTATTAGAAGGCTATAGAAGAAAAATTTTATAATAACTTAAATGGAATCACTTGATGTCAACTAAACAACCAAACTGTGAGATGAGACTCTGAGGTTAGTGGTAACTTCTTCCAAATGCATTTTGTTTAGGGACCTCCCCCTCAACCCTTCTTCCCATATGAGACAAACTTCCCTTTCATCAGTCACCTATTTTCTCACTGTTTCTCTTAATATTAGATTTTCATTCTATTGTGTGGTAGAAGAAGACCTTGTCTTCAAACAGACCAAATCTTATTCTGGATTTTAAACTAATGTCCTGTGAGGAAGAAGGTGTAATGTAATATGAACACTTAATTCATATTTTCATATTTAAGGTTGAAATGATAGCCATATAACCTCTCTAATGCTCTGTAACAGTGGATCTCCACAACAGGAAAACAAATGCTGCTAGAGTCACTTAAGAGAACTTAAGAATTCTATTATCATTGTTAATAATTAAGAAGCATTAATATCACATTGATAATCTAAGAACTTAGTGTCATTTGTTTTCAGATCTGTCCAAATTATAACAATAGTCATTCATAAAGTTTTTTAAAAAGACCTAGCATCCATCTCCTAACTAATCATAATGGTTGAAATGATTACTATAGCAATAACAATGATTTTAGTAAAGATTAAATTTTCATCAATAAAGACAATATTTAATCACAATGTCTTCTACAAACACTAACTAATGATTAAAAAGGGAGCTTAATGAATATAAAGCTTTGGAATTATGGTTCACTTACTTTTTCTACTGTAAATGCATTTGGGTCCTGAAGATTTCGAACTGTGGACTGAGGTCCAGAAAATGTGATGTTTTTCCTTTGAGATTCACTGAAATATATAAAAAATACTTGTATTTAGGCTCATTAACACCATTCTACAAATTTTAACAGAGTAAGTAACAATAAATTATTATTTTTGTTATTGTCATTATTATTATTACTCTGATGCCTCATTGTGGCTTTTCATGGGTATGGCAGGAAAATACAAGATCATATATGTCCCTAGAAGGGTTTTCAGAGAAGGGATCCAAGGACAGATCCTAGCTAACTTCAGAGAAAGGTCTATTTACCAGGTTTGATGACAGGACAATGAATATTTTGGTCACAATGGTTTTCAAAGACCATCTCCTAAGTTATAAAAGGACTGTAATCTGCATTGGTAGAGGTGGAGTACTCATAGCAATGGAAACATATTTTGGAAGCATGTTACAAAGAAATCATTGTGAAAAAGCACTTCTCTACATTTGTCTTCATTGGCATTAGCCTAAGATGGATGAGTAGGTTTAGGATCATAGAATTTAAAGCTGGAAGGGGCCTTAGAAAGAGAGTATTTGACCAACATCATTTTATAGATGAGGAAAAAAATGCTGAGAGATTAAATGAGTGACCTGAGGTCCAAGTAAGAAGCAGAATAGGTTTCGAATGCAGGTAATCTTGATTCCAATGCCATCCACTACAACAACCTGCTCCCTCAAATAAGAAAGCCTGAGGTGGGAGATATAGGACAATACATCTTTTGAAGTATCTTAATTATGGAATAAAACTCTAGAACCAGACTCTGCCTAAGCTGATAAAAGAATATGTCAATACAGTTCCCAGGCCTGTCTGTGGCCTAATACAGAATGTAACAGACACTTATTAAGTATCTGTTATTTGCAAAGTGCTAAGTACTAGACAAAGTTTAGCTAAAAAAAAAAAAACAACATTGTGTCTATCATCAAGGAGCTTATAGTCTAATATGTTAAAATATAAAGGTCCTGCACCAGCACAAATGGTTGTAACACAGCAGGGTTTACAGATTCTAAAATATACCTTTACCAAGGTGGGCTATATAACTGCTCAAACTAGCAGGAAAACCTAAAGGTTTTAAAACAGCCTTGTACAACATACAGGCAGGGACCCTGGTCACAGCTCAAGGGGAAAAAACAGTACTTGTGGTTACTCACACACCAGACTACAGGAGAGAAGAGTAGATCACACTTTTCCTTAGATCATACCACCTGTAAGAACTGAAAACTTACAGATCTCCAGAATTAGCTTTAAAAAGCAGCATAACAACTCACCAACACAAAAGGGAACAATATTGTCCTAATGCTTAAAGGGGATTATAAATTGGTCTCAAGCCCAAAAAGCCTTCTTGGAAAAACTCAAAAGGGATTTTAAAAGTCAAATGAAAGAGACAGAAGAAAAACTGGGAAAAGGAATTAAGAGGTATGCAAGAGAGAGTCAATAGCATGGAAAAGGAAGGACAAAAATAGACTGAAGAAAACAATTCCTTAAAAAATACAACTGGGCAAATGGAAAAAAAATCCACTGAAGAAAACAACTCCTTAAAAAGTAGAATTTGCCAAATGGAAAAGGAGGTACACAAACTCACTAAGAAAATAATTCCTTTTTTTTTAAAATTTGATTTGTTTATTTACTTTTAGTTTACAAGATTCAGTTCCAGAGTCCCGTGAGTTTCATGTTTTCTCCCTTCCCTCTTCCCCCTTCCCAACCATAGTGGCATGCAGTCAGGTATAGAATCTGCAAATACTTTCACACTGGACATTAGTCTGGTTGTATAGAGGGGTTGTAACCAATGGAGTGGAAAATAGGAAAAAGGAAACAAAACCAAACATGGAAAGGAACAATATGTAGACTGCTTCAGTCTCCATTTAAACTCTGTTCTTTCTAGACCTTTCTCTGAATGTAGGTATCTCCTTCCATCCTGAGACTTGTAGAGTTGTCTTATAGCTGTGCATTCCCGAGAGGAGTCCAGTTTATCAAGGTTGGTTGTCACATATACGATGTGTCTGTGATTGTGTACAAGTTAGAAAATAATTCCTTAAAAATCAGAATTGGGCATGTGGAAGGTAATGACTGCATAAGACATCTAGAATAGGTCAAACGAAATCAAAAGAATGTAAAAATAAAAGAAAATGTAGAATACCTCATTGGAAAAACAAATGACCTGGAAAATGGATCCATATAAGAATGACTGGTTTACCTGAAAGCCATGATCAAAAACACAGCCTAGACAATATCTTTCAAGAAATTATAAAGGACAATGCCATGATATCCTAGAAGCAGAGGGTAAAATAGTCACTGACAGAATCTATTGATCACTTCCTGAAAAAGATTCCAAAATGAAAACTCCAAGGAATATTGTAGCCAAATTCTAGAACTGTCAGGTGGAGGAGAAAATACTGCAAACAGCCAGAAAGAAACAATTCAAATACAAAGGAGTCACAATCAGAATTACACAGGATTTAGCAGCTTCTACATTAAAGGATCAGAGGGATCAGAATATGATATTCTGGAAGGTTGGATTACAACCAAGAATCAATTACCCAGCAAAATTGAGCATTTTCTTTCAGGGAAAAAGATGGGACATTTAATGAAATAGGGGACTTTCAAACTTTCCTGATGAAAAGACCAGAGCTGAACAGAAAATTCTAACTTCATATATGAAAATCAAGAGACACATAAAAAGGTGAACAGGAAAGAAAAAAAGAAACCATGTTATTCAATAAGGCTAAACTGTTTACATCCTGACACAAGAAGATAATACTTATAACTCTTGAGAACAGCATTTCTTTTAAGGCAGTTTGAAGAGGTATATACATAGACAGAGGGTGTGGGTTGACTTTGATGTAATGATATAAAAAAAATTAAAGGGCAAAAAAAGGGACTGTATTGGGAGAAGAAGAAAGGAGAAGGCAGAATAGGGTAAACTGCATCATATAAAGAAGTGCAAAAGACATATTACAATAGAGGGAAAGAAGTGGGGTTGGCAAACATTGTTTGAACTTTATTCTCATCAGAATCGGCTCAAAGAGGGAGTAACTTGTACATACTCAGTTGAGTATAGAAATTTATCTTCCTACAGTGTAGTAGGGCAGATGTAAGAAGGGAAAGTGGAAAGAAAAGGGATGGGGGCTGATAGAAGGGAGGGCAGACTGAGGGAGGCAGTGGTAAGAAACAAAACACTGGGGAGGCGGGGTAGGGCAAAAGGAGAGAGGAAAGTATAAACAGGGGAAAATAGGATGGAAGGAAATACACAATTAGTAATCATAAAGATGAATATGAATGGAATGGACTCTTCTATAAAATGGAAGCAGATAGCAGAGTGGATTAAAAACCAGAATCCTACAATATGTTGTTTACAAGAAACACATTTGAAGCAAGAGTGATTTACACTGGTGGAGGTAAAAGGCAGGAGCAGAATTTATTATGCTTCAGCTAAAATAAGAAAAGCAGGGGTACAATCCTGATCTCAGACAAACAAAAGCAAAAGTATATCTAATTAAAAGAAACAAGGAAAGAAACTACATCTTCCTAAAAGGTAACATAGACAATAAAGTGATATTAAACTAAACATATATGCAACAAGTGGTATAGCATCCAAATTGTTAAAGGAGAAGTTAAGTGAGTTACAAGAAGAAATAGACAATAAAAGTATACTAGTGAGGGACCTCAACCTCCTCTTCTCAGAACTAAATAAATCTAACCACAAAATAAACACAAAAGAAGTTAAGAAGGTGAATGGAATTTCAGAAAATTTAGATAAGACAGATCTCTGGAGAAAATTAAATAGGGAATAAAAAAGAAATATACCTTTTTTTTCTCAACAGTATGTTGCAGCTACACAAAAACTGACCATGTACTAGGGCATAAAAACCTCACAATCCAATGCAGAAAGGTAGAAACACTAAATGCATCCTTTTCAGATCATGATATAATAAAAATTACATGTACTAAAGGGCCATAGAAAGATAGACTAAAAATTATTTGGAAAGCAAATGATCTAATCCTAAAGAATGAGTGGGTCAAACAACAAATCATAGAAACAATAATTTCATCAAAGGGAATGACAGTGATGAGACAATATACCAAAACTTATAGGATGAAGCCACAGAAGTTCTTAAGGGAAATTTCACATCTCTAAATGCTTACATGAATAAAATAGAAAAAGAGGAGCTCAATGAATTGGGTTTGCAATTGAAATAGCTAGAAAAGGAAAAAAAATAAAAAAATTTCAAATTAAATACCAAATTAGAAATTCTGAAAATAAAAAGAGAGATTAATAAAATTGAAATTAAAAAAACTATTGAACTAATAAAATAAAACTAAGAACTTGTTTTGTGAAAAAAAAAAACAAACCAATAAAATAGATAAACCTTTGGTTAATTTGATTAAAAAAAAGAAAACCAAGGTGGCTAGGTGGCACAGTGAATAGAGCACTAGCCCTGGAGTCAGGAGGACTTGAGTTTAAATCTGGCCTCAGACACTTAACACTTAACTAGCTGTGTGACCCTGGGCAAGTCGCTTAACCCCAATTGCCCTTCAAAAAAAAAAAAAGCAAAAAAAAGCAAAATAAAAAAAAAAGAAAACACAATTACGAGTATCAAAAATGAAATGGGTGAATTCACTACCAATGAAGAGGAAATTAAAGCCATAATTAAGAGCCCAACTGTAAGCAAATAAACCTGACAATCTAAGTGAAATGGATGAATATCTATAAAGATATAAATTGTCCAGATAAACAGAAGAGAAAATAAAATACTTAAATAATCCCATTTTAGAAAAAGAAATTGAATAAGCCACTGATGAACTCCCTAAGAAAAAATTTCTGGGGCCAGATGGATTTACAATAGATTCCTACCAAATATTAAAAAACAATTAATTCTATATAAACTGTTTGTAAAAATAAGAAAAGCAGCAGTCCTATCAATTCTTATTATGACACATATATGGTGCTGATAGCTAAACCAGGAGGAGTCAAAACAGAGAAAGAAAATATGGACCAATTTCTCTAACGAATATTAACACAAAAATTTAAATAAACTACTAGTGAAGAGATTACAGCAATTTATTAACAGGTTAATACACTATGACCAGCTGAGATGTGTACCAGGAATGCAGGGCTGATTCAATATGAAGAAAACTATCAGCATAACTGACCATATCAACAACAAAACTAACAGAAATAATGATTATCTAAACAGATGCAGAAAAAGCTTTTGACAAAATACAGCATCCACTCCTATCAAAAACACTGCAGAGCATAAGAATAAATGGAGTTTTCCTTACAATAATACATCCCATCTATCTAAAACCACCAGCAAGCATTATGTGTAATGGGGATAAGCTAGAAGCCTTCCTAAAAAGAACAAGGTGAAACAAGGATACCCATCATCACCACTATTATTCAGTATTCTACAAGAAACTTAAGCTTTAGCAATAAAAGAAAAAAAATGAAAGAATCAGAATGAGTAATGAGGAAAACAAAACTATCACTCTTTGCAGATGACACAATGGTATAGTTAGAGAATCCTAGAGAATCAACTAAAAAACTACCTGAAATAATTAACTTTAGCAAAGTTACAGGATATAAAATCAACCCACATAAATCACCGCCATTTCTATGTAATACTAACAAAGCTCTGCAGCAAGAGACACAAAGAGAAATTACTTGAAATAACTGTAGACAATATAAAATATTTGGGAGTCTCACCTGCCAAGACAAACCCAGGAACTATATGAACACAATTACAAAACACTTTTTACACAAATAAAGTCAGATCTAAACAACTGGAAAAATATCAACTGCTTATGAGCTCCCCAAGCTAATATAATAAAAATTTAAAAAAAAAAATTAATTTGCTTTTTCAGTGTCATGCCAATCAAATTACCAAAAAGATATTTTATAGTGCTAGAAAGAAATAACAAAATTAATCTGGAAGAACAAAAGGTCAAGAATATCAAAGGAATTAATGAAAAAAATGTAAAGGTAGACTGGATGTACCAGATCTAAAACTATATTAGAAAGTAGCAATCATCAATATGATTCAGGACCTCAATTAAAGCCTATTTCATAAGTTCTAGCAGGTCTTCTTAAGCCCTAAGACAATGTATGTCACTTGTTAAGCTTGCAGACTCATTAACAAAGAAATTTTTAACCAGTGATATTTTTTTAGTGATAGAATTTCATCACAATGCTTTTTGTTCTATTGGCAGTAGTACCCACAGATCCTAGACATACATGCTTTACCCAGCCCTGAGCACACATGTGATATATTTATCATTTTCTTTCAAATAAATAGGCCTGAGAAGTTGACCCAGTTCTCCTACTATATTCAGAATACAATTATCTTAGCATAATGCCTCATTTTAATTTCAGGTATAAGAGCCTCATGTCAAAAGAAAAAGAAAAACTACCTTTTTCGTCTTCCAGGAGACATTAAGCTGGAATGAATTTTTCGTTCTTGAGGTACAGGAACTACAATATGTAAAGAATCTGTAGCTAGGAAAAAATATAAAGAGCCCCATTCAATATTATTTAAAGTCATTAAAAATCCAGTAAGGTGAATAATATAAAAATTTGAGCTTTAAGGATAAATGACACTATAGAAATATGAATCGTAATTTTAAAGTTTGATTAACCTTGAAATTAAGGGATTCTTTTCTATTGTTGGAAATACATATTTTAAAGCAATTTTCATCTCAAATTGGACTTAGGCTTTCTTTACCTGGGGTTCTCCTTAACTGCCAGCTCTGCTTTTCTGTCTTTTTTTCCATACTCTTTATTAAATGGCAGAATTTTTTTTTTATGCATAGGTAGGTATACCATGTTTATTTTAATACATCTCATTAGTTGCCATCCTGCTAGGAGAAATACCATCATACTGCCTGTCTGACTGTTACAGCAGCATTTTTCATGTGTTATTGGTAAATGGAGTCCAAGAGATTAAAAAAAAAAAAGCCAGGAAAAGAATAAAAAGAAAAGCTTAATAATCACTTCATGGTGTAAAAAAAAATCCACGTAAGGCTCTCAAAAGGTGTTTGTATAGAATTAAAACACTATGGACCACGGACACGGATGTATTGTGTCTATAGTGTTCGTGTGGCACTGGATACATTTCTGGTTGTTGTTGTTTTCTTTGTGTGTGTGTGCTTGTAGCCCATCAGTGTCCAGCCATCTTCATCAAGAAAACAGGCCTATTTCTTGACAAAAACCACCTTTGACCACTCTTGACAGAAATTCATTATTCATTTAGATTTTTGTCACATTTTTGTAGGACTTTTGGGTCTCACCCATTCAGTCAACCTTTTATATTTTTTTTGGTATGGATTTTTGTATAGTTTTTTTTCTTTTTTGGACAAGGAAGCTTCTTATTGTTTCACCTTAAGTGCTACAATACTTGCTTTGATGTCATATTAAACAAAGGTACATTGTCTCTTTGTTCTCATCAAGTGTTCTTTCACAGTTTTTCACAGAGGAGAATGATCAGACTATACTATCAATGAAGCACCATACGGAGAAGGTTCAGGAATGTAACAAACCATGTACATCTGTGCCCCAGAGAAATTTTCTACCTTATTTTCACTTCATGTCCAATTATGATTACCAAATAGCTCCAGTGGGCCTTAGGTTGGTTTTAACTTTTTGCTTTTCCATTTTTTACATGTTTCCCTAGGCCTTTCAGTTTCTTCTTCTTGATAATCTGAATTATAATTTGATGACATACAGGTGCACTCCAAATGCTCTTCTAACCTCACCAGGACTTCTTTTAATTTCGTTTTTTTCCTAACATATTCCACTTTTGCCACCTTTACACTTCTGTAGTGGATCCGTGAAAGCCAGCATTTGGCACTGTTGGTGTTACAGCAGCTTGTGTGCATCATCTGACTTCCACACATGGGGGCCAGATCAGGAAGCTGGTCAATGTGGGATCAATGTGACTCCGAAATATCTCATAAATAACCATTCTGGCTTTGCAAACAGCAAGAACAGATCTTCTAATATTTCTTTTTCTTCTAATGGGTACAGGACACTTTTCCTACGTGTTTGGGAGCATGGACCATATGAGTTTTCAGGCTTTTTTCTGAAACATCTTCATATCCTTTGGATTCTGTCTCCAGGAGTCACTGCAGGTTGCGGAGGATGCCGTTAATCTCACTGTGAGCCAGTCTCTCCATCACCTCCTAGGGGATTTCAGCTTCCTCGGAAAAGGCATAGGACAGGTATCCAAACACAAACACAGGTCCTCACTGTGTCCAGGTGCACTTTAAAAGACTTGGTGGGAACGCAGAACTGTGGTGGAGGAGCTTCAGCTGGGTTCCAGTGGTGGTAAAATTCAGTACCATCCCTCTGGGAGAAAGACACTGATGTGGGCACGCATGTGTGTCTGTGCCCAGAATTTTTTTTTTTATCAAGGAAAGAACTAAAATAAATTATTTCACTTATAAAATTCCAAGGAAAGATTATCAATCATTCTTAGTAGAGGGGAAGCTGTAATACAGCTTCAGCCATCCAGCAAATTCAAAGTGTGTTATTTTGGATAGTTCACCTAAATAATTGATGCTACCTAAAATTGTACGGATTTTTATTTTCTTCTTTGCCCAACAGCTCTTCATGAAAGGCACTATCAATAAGAGTCATTTAAATAAAAAAATGGACAGGCTACTTTCAGTTCTAGTTACTTACAGTCAAGAGAAAAACCACAAATTTGCCCCATGATAAGCACCAAGAAATAATTTCAAAAAACAATTTATGTATTTATATATGTAGGATAATGATATCAGAGGTATATCAATGATAGGAAACAAAATACTGAAACTTACTGGTAATGTTGTCAGGAGCCTGCGAAACAAAAGCAGAATTTGTTCTAAACTGTGTTGTATTTTGACTCGTTGGTCTGATGACTTGTGTAGCTGCTAAAGGAGTAGAAGTATATTGTCCTGTCTGGTAAGGCAGGGATGATAGCTCTGAATTGATGGGAACTGCCTGAGAAGCAAACTTTCGTTGTCGTTTCATTTCTGCAATTCCACTTCTTGTACGTGCTAAAAAGATGAACATTTAAAAAACATAAATGGTAGTTCACAAACAATAACCCTAAAATTTAATAAAACAATGGCTCAGAAATATATATTATCTGGCACACTGGATCTGAAGTCATAAGGAAAAAAGCACTTTTGTTTACTCATTTTATATTGTAACAGAGACAAACAAATGTAATTCTATCCTGTGTGCAGTTTAGGTTTCTACTGTTACCTTTTTTAAAAAAAATATTAACTCCAACCAAACCTTTCATACATTATGAAAATTCAATTAAAATCAGTAAATAATTATCCGGTGTCTACTGTGTACACTCAACTGTACTCAGCGTGGGTGAAATACAAAGTTCAGGCAACATATTGTCCCCACCATTAAAGGTCCAGTAGGGCAATGTCATATATACACAAAGGCTAACGCGAAACATTACATAATTTTATCAGAGATGTCCAAGATGAGTGAAGAGATGAACTAAGGATATTAGTCAACAGAGAAGAGTGTGTTACATGAGTTCTGTTTTAAAGGACAGAGATTCAACAGGTAGAAGGAAAGGGAGGGTGTTCTAGATACATGGAAACATAAGCCCAAAGGCACAGAGGTCACTGAGTGAATGGTACATATGGGGAATTCTGAGTAGCTCTGTTTTATTAGAGGGGAGTATAAGCTGAAGCTGCAGAAGTAGAATAGTACTGACTTAAGGAGATCCTTGAGTGCCAGGCCAAAGAGTTTCCACTTTACTCAATGGGCAAAAAGGAGAAGTCACTAAAGGAGTTTAAGCAAAAGAATAACATGACTAGTTCTACCCATAAGGAAGGTAAGTCTAGAAGCAGTGTCAAGGATAATTAGTTCAGGCATACAGTAAATAAGCTCGTATAAATGTGTTAGCAGTGGGAACAGGGAGGAGTGTCATGCTGGTAAAACTCACAGGATTTACAAACTTGACTTCAATTTTTTTTAAAAGCATGAACTTAACATCAAAAAATAAAGAGCAATTCCATATACACAGCAGAAAACAAAAAAGTGAATTATATAAGAAACCATTAATCTCCAATTTATACTGCTTGCTTATTTAGAAACTTTTGTATTTAAAGGTATGGGAGATTGAAGAATTAAACCTCACTTCACTTACTGTAAATATGGCAAGCAGGAAACCAATATTAAAATATGTATCTGTGTATCTGTGTATACATATTTTTAACATGTTAAATGTTAATATTAAATTAAAAATATTTTATCCATTTTCCTTAGATAATCTGGCTTACTAACCATGGATAGAAGGTCTATAGTGAAAAGAATGACCACGTAATCAGTCATAATTAAGAGTGCTCTGCTCAGCATTGGTTTGAACTTACTGTAAAAGCAGAATACGAACCTCTCTGATTAGCAGCAAACCCTGGGGAACTCTGCATGCTCCTACCAAATACAATGAAGTCGTTATCAAAAAATATTTAGCAAGTGTTCCATGTATACATGACATTTTGGTTTAGGTACAGTTAAAGTTGAAGTAAAGGTTTGGCCAAAAAATGAGTACATCTGTCTCCTGCATACTCTGAGCGGCAGGGAAATTTGTCAGAATGCATAAAGTAAGTTTTAAATAAAAAAACCAAAGAAGGTAAAGTACAACTGGATCATTTACAGCTTAGACTTACTTTAGGATATCTAAAAAAGTGTCATGTGTAAAATAAATATTTGCAGACAAATTCCTTCCATTATACCATGCTATTCTTTGATGTCTTTATGGGGTGAGGGGGAGGAGGTAGTGGAGCATGGGAGAAGTGTGTCAGGGGTTTGGACGGAAAGGTTGGGTACTGGATGTATGACTCTTTGGGGCTTGGTTTCATCTATGGTCTATAGATTCAGGAAACTTGTACTATGGACCCTCACAGGACCATTACAAGAAAAGTGACTTATATATCTTAAAATGTTATCAAAATGTGATTTATTAAGAAGGGATGCTGTCCAAATGAACTCTGAAATTTTCATGATGATTTACAAATGAGATAAGTGCTAGCATCCATACATAAAAGCTAAATCATTTCCTCATTTTATCAAACAAATAAGAGCTGAAATGAACAAAGCCAAGGTGACCTGTATTTTGTAAGGTGGATATAAAAGACCAACCACTTAGCAAATTTAACCTATCCTACCCTAAAAGGTTTTTTCCTATAATTCTGTGTGATTTGAAACATGCCATGCGCCATAAAGTCATAATCTGTTTGGTCAGAAGTCTGTAGTTCTGATATAACAGGAACGTTTCTCTAGGTGAAATGGAATACTCCATTCAGTCTTGACATCAGCCAGATACCACCTTATAGGGGACCCCCCACTTGTTGTGATTTAGGAAAAGGCGGGTATTTTGATCTCTGAAGCTAGGTACACAGCGCAGAGTCCCCTGGAAGACAGGGTAGGCAGGATATATAGCCACATTTGAAACTACATGGAAGAAGTACCAATTTATATAGTTCTAGGAATGGCCCAGGTATAAACATAAAATAATTTCTACAGACAGTTCCCTATTGGGCTCTGCACTGATTTGAAAGCTAATTCACTCAGAACTGGCATCCTATTGAATTAACTTAGGTTTAGTACTCTAGGGACACAGTGTAGCATGACATATAAGCATCTTATTTACAAAAGAATAAAATACCAAAGGTGCCCTTGGGCATATGAAATATTTCTCCACAAAGGTGGCAAGATGACGCTAAAATAAAATCAAAGCCTACTTGTTTAGTCTGTCAATCCCCCTTCTTCTGAGTTCAAAAAAAGAAAAAGAAAGGTATTCTGGCATAGTAGATGATGGGGAGTTGGGCAATATAATTTTGGCTACTACCTACCCAGGTCTACGGATGACTGTGGGAAAGTCTTTAATTCCTAATCCCTAAATTTTCTCATCTGTCAAAATGGGGTGTTGTACTGGAGCTAAGGTTCATTTTAGCTTTGAAAATTTCTATTAAACTATAAGGTCGTGTTTTTTAAACTAATGGTTCAATAAGTCACTAAAATAAATATTTCTAAGTATTAGGATACCAAATCCTATCTCTGATCAATACTATACAAGCTACACTGCAAAAGTCTTGTTAAAGATAACAGCAAAACTGTTTTTGCTTTTGAAATTCTTAAGCACTCCATGATCCTATGTTTGTTACCTGATCTGAGAAAGTGTATGGTCCAATTTCTTCCAAAGAGATGACATCATTGCTGGGACATCATTTGTTGTTTCTAGAATATAGAAGAAACATTCCTCAATTAAGCTTCTAGCAGAAATCCCAATTTTCAGTTTGAATATAAACCCAGTTTTAAAATAAGTAAAGAAAATGTTTAGTTCCTGCCTTGTCTGGTAATATCATCCATGTTAAGAAGTAACTCAAAAGAGAAGCCAGTTTTAGGCATGACTGCAAAGTTAAAGTAAATTTAATTTATGACACACTTAGAGAATGACCTTCTCCATTAAGTTGTAATGTTTCCAAAAGCGAATAAAATTCTCAGTTCATGCAAAATAACTTGTTTTAATTTTATTGAATGCTTCATATTATAGGTTTAACTTTCTTTTGGCCAAAGAAAGCAAAATCAAGTTCCATTTAATGTATTTGGACTCTTTGCTTTTGTGTTTAGAATCTGAACCCTATTACCTCCATCCAACCCCTCAAATTGCATAAACATTACAAAAACACCAAAGTAGTCATGATTTTGGAAATAATAATCTAACACTTTAAACATTTCCTTGTGTCATTTACTATCACTACCAATAATATTTGTGCACACTGCATTTATATGAAACTGAGTAAGTTAACTTCTTCTAGCCACTGCTTTGCAATAAAATAATTGAACTAGTATTAACTAAATTGTAACAATTTTATTGACTTTCCCTGGCATATTTTTTTGCTTTTTGGAGGACAATTGGGGTTAAGTGACTTGCCCAAGGTCACACGGCTTGTTTTTGTGTTAAGTGTCTAAGGCCAAATTTGGACTCAGCTCCTCCTGACTCCAGGGCTGGTGCTCTATTCACTGTGCCACCTAGCTGCCCCTACAAATATTTTCACATTAAGCATTAGTCAAGTTGCAAAGAAGGATTATAACTAATGGAGTAAACAATGAGAAGAAACAAAACAAAACAAAAAAAGAGAGCAAGTAGTTTGTTTCAATCTGCATTCAGACTCTGTAGTTCTTTCTCTGGATGTGGATATCCCTTTCCATCATGCGTTTTCTGGAGTTGTCTTATAACCTTGCACTGCTGAGAGGAACCCAGTCTATTAAAGTTAGTTGTCACACATATGTTGTGTCTGTAATTGTGTACAAAGTTCTCCTCGTTCTGCTCTCCTCACTCAGCATCAGTTTAAATGAGTCTCTCCAGGTTATTATGAAGTCCAGGCATAATATTTTAAAGGGTTTTTTTGGTCCAGGCCTACAAATTATCCCTAACTTACAGTTTATGAGAGTTGCTTGGAACCTTGTGAGGTTCTGACCATGACCATACAGCTAGTATGGGCTACAGGCAAGACTCAAACTTGGTCTTTCTGATTCTAAGACAGTCTTCTATCCATCATGCTATGCTGCCTCTCAGAATCCCCTTTTGTCCAGACTGATGAGCACTAAGAACCTAACTGTGTGTGGGTTTGGGGAGAAAAAAGTTCCAGCTTTAAAATTTCAACCAGGAATATGAAAGTCACAGGAAGTTTAGAAAAAGTACAGCTTTAACTTTGCTTTTAAGATGAAGCTAGAGAAAACTATACAATACAAAATTTGGGATGAAAATCTTTTATATTCAAGGCTAATTTAGAGGAATAAATGTAATTTTTGCTTCTAATAATAGTTATGCTCCAAATATTCCTATAAAGGTAGAATAGGATACTGAAGAGATGGGATATTAAGTAAACTTTTTAAAGAAGAGTTGCAATTAACACTTCTATCCTTCTATCCCGAAATCCCCAAGTTAAAGCAATTCACATTTGGTCACTATTTCTTTATATGTTCCTGTAGCTCTTACTGATATGCAGTCAGGAAAACATGGGTTCAAGTCCTGATACTGGGATACTAGCCATGTAATCAAGAGCAAGTTGTTTAACTTGCCATTATTTCATGTGAAATTCCTCTGAAGGAATTGGGAATGTTTAATAACCTGAAGAGGACTGGGGGAAGTTTGAGGTGAAAAGAGGAAGAGGAGGAGGACGCTATCATGTTCAAGTATTTAAGAGGCTGTCATTTGCAACAAGGACTAGATTTGTGCTGCTTTTCATAGCAGGGTAGACTAGGAGTAGTAAGCTCCAAAGAGTTGGGTCTGATTTAAGGAAAAATTTACTAAGAATTATAGCTATCCAAAAGTGGAATGGGCTATCTTGGGAGAGAATACAGTTTTCATTGACTAAAGCAGGGATTCTTAACTTGGGTTTGTGAACTTACAAAAATATCTTGATAACTATTTCAAAATAATTGTTTTCCTTTATGATTCTATGGATTTAATTTTATGTATTTAAAAACATAATGGTTCCAAAGTAGTCCATGATAAAAAAGACTAAGAACCCCTAGACTAGATATGATAACTTGAGCATGTTGTAGAGAGGACTATTCAGCTATGAGTTGGATTAGATGGCCTCTGAGGGTTTCTTCTAATTCTTATATCCCATAGCCTAGTGATAACTTAGAGAGGAGTTACTGGTACACAATGGTAGTAGGAGTTTTCATATGGGAGGGAGTTCCCTAATCACCAAAGGCATCACAAATACAGATTTTTTTTGAAGAGGTTAGGGTGGAAACTGGGTGAGTGGGATAAGCAATATTAATAGCTGACATTTGTATAGTACTTTAAGACTTGCAAAGCACTTCATATACATTATTCCATTTGATATTCACAACAATCTTGTAAGGCAAGGTGATGTTATTATCCTCCCTTTTTCAGATGAGGAAACTTAAGTTTACTGAGCAGTTAAATAACTTGCCCAGGGTCCCAAAGTTATTAAGAGCCTAAGGCAGTATCTGAATCCAGGTTTTCTTTACTTCAAGTTTAGTGTCCTTTTCATTATGTCATCCTGTCTCTTTTAAAAAAAAATAAATTATGGGCATTTAAGAAAAAGGACTAGACTTATGATTTCATTGGCATAAGGAAACCCCTCAGATAGAACATTGACTAAATTCAGGTAGCCTGTTACCTTCTCTAACTATATACAAACTTAAAGAGCTCCGGGGAACCCTAAGAGTTTTATGACCTGCCCTGGGTCACACAGCCTCTCAGTGAAAGACCTTGAATACTTCCTGTACTGTCCTGGTTTCTAAGCCTGCTCTCCTTTCGCAGGAACTTAAAAGAAGAGAATAAAAAATATCAGAATCTCTTTCCTAAATCTTCATCATTACCTTAAGTTCTACAGTTTACTGCAGGATATAAACTGATACTTAGGGCTACTGATTAATGTACTGATTAAAGCCTCAGATTTATACTCTGGGTACCTGGGATCAAATCTTGTTGAACTTACTGCCTATGGAATTAGTCAATCAAACTATAAAACCAAATTAAAATTTTAAAAAATAAAATTTTTTTTTTGCCAGTGACCTGCTCTAAAAGATACATAATATCAATTATGCATTATGCAGAAATTTAATTAAGAATTTCCCTCCATACTTTACCAAAACAAATTATTGCCCCAGCTCCAATTTAAAAAAAAAAAGGACATTTTTTTGTTTTTGTTTTTGTGGACCTGATTTGTGATTTCACTGGTAACTTATACTTTTAAAGAACTGCTTTGGGCACTGAGAGGTTAAACAAGTTACTCAGAGTCACACTACAATTGATGTTAAGTGTCAAGACTTGGTTCAGGTCTTTCTGATTCCAAAGTTAGCTCTCTATCCAATGTGCCAGGCAATGACTTTTAATAAAACAAAAGCCCCCCCAAACAGAAAAAAACTCTAAACTTTTTCATTCATTCAAAATTCCTACCTTTTGCTTTCATTGCTACATATTCATTCAAAATTGTTGTCAAATTTTTTCCAAATAAAGACTGAAAAGGAAAAAGAGATTAGTTATTACCATTGTAATAATCTTCCACACTAGAACATTCCCTCAGACTATTACATTAAAATGTAGGAAGGCTGGCCAGTATTTTGGGAAAAAACCATCTGAAGAGGAGGGAAGAGTCCCCTAAGGGCCATTTTCTGACCAGAGGAGTCTGATCTGGAGTTAAGACTGGTAAGTTATGGTCTGGTAATAAGGCCTCTGCAGGGAGGCAGAGATCCAGACAAAACAACTACTCAAAAGTAAAACTGGTCCTTTGTCCCCTCACTCTGGGTATTTTAAATTTACCTACAACTATATCCCAGGCAACTAAAGGTGAGAATAGGACAAGTAAGTGAAGGTTACTTGGACAATGCTATGGACTGCTCTCCCTCCTCACTTTTACCTCCTGGCTTCCTTCAAGAACCAAATGAAATCTTACCTCTACAAGAAGCCTTCTCCAATTTGTCTTAATGCTAGTGCTTTCCCTTTGGTGGTTATATCCTATTTATCCTGTATATAGTTTGTTTGTACATGGTGTCTTGCACATCCTTACCCCACCATTAGATTGTGAGGTTGTAGGATACAGGAGCTGTTTTTTGTCTTTCTTTGTTCTTTCAGTATAGGAGGTACTTAATAAAAGCTTAATGACTGAAGATAAATGTTAATTTAAATCATGGAAAGATGTAGGCTAGAAAATGGCTTGGATGTAGAATGTTAAATGAAACTGTTTCTGATAGACTTATGACTAAAAATGCAGTATTACCATTTTTTTCTTTCACAACACAAGTATATATGAAATAAATACAAAGTATCTGGGGGGAGGGGCACAACAAGTTGGGAGGGAAACATCAGAAAAGGCCTCATGTAGGAAGTAGCATGTGAGCTGAGCTTTAAAAAACAAAAACAAAAACAAAAACCTAAAAAATCACAACCCAATAATTCCAAGAGGTAGAAGTGAGGAAAGAGTGCATTCTGGGCATGCATGGGAGACAAGGCACAGAAATGAGAAATTAATTATGGTACGTGAAGAACAGGGAAGAGGTGAATTTGACCAGTAGTGAGGCTAAAGAGTCTTAAGGCTAGAAAGGCAGGTTAGATTCATGCTTTGGAGAAGCTCCAAAGAGGCATTTATATTTTATCCTAGAGGCAAAGGGTAACCACTGGTCCTTATTCAGAAGGGGAGTGACATGGTCAAATCTGTACTTTAGCACAGGGTTGCAGGTTGTCCAGGCCTGCTTTATAGATGCATGGAGGATAGACTAGCGTAAGGAAAGAAGAGGCAGACAGATCACTTAGGAGGTTATTGCAATAGTATGGGATAGTAAGAATAACGGTCTGAACCAGGGTGGTTTCCAAGTAAACAGAAAGAAGGCTGTTATAAGAAATATGGAATAGAATTGACAAAATTTGGCAACAGACTGGCTATATGGGCAGAGGAAAGTAAGGAATTGAGAATGACTTCAAGGCTGTGAATGACAGAATTAGAGAATGACAGAAATACGGAATTTAGGAAAAAGGAAAAGTTTTTGGAGAAAAGATAATGAGATCTGTTTTGGATATGCCAACTTGTCTAGGGCTAGATATTTAGAGCTGGGAGCAATCTCCATAGCAGTAATAACTGTCACAGTGGGAACTGAGAAAGGTCACTAAGAGATTTCAGAGATGAAGGGGCCTTGGACAGAGTCATGGTTGTGGTATATCCAGTTAGGGAGTAAGATGAGGATTCACATCCAGTAAAAAAGACTGGTAGGAGAACTAGGAGACAGCAGTATTAAAAAAAGACTCAGAAAAATATCCAAAAAGAGAAGGGGGTTAAAAGGTCAAATGCTACAGGGGAATAAAAAAGGATGAGAATTGAGAAAAGGCTATCATAATTGACAATTAAGAGTCATCGGTAATGTTAGACACAGTAGGTTCAGTAAGTGATGACTTAGGGAGCCAGACTGCAAGGGCTTGAAAAGTTAGAGGAGAGAAAATGGAGACAATGAATGCAGATAGCTTTTTCTAGAAAGAAGTCTGGCTGTGAAAGGAAAAGAATGTTTAAAATTGTCTTTACATGTAACTAGAGAAAAAAATAAAATTATTATTTTTAAAAAAAGGATTAGGTCATAAGAGTTGAAGAGATTGATAAACTGGGAGGTCAGTTTGAGGAACATCAACATGTATATGTTTTAATCCCTTAATATGTAAGGTAATACATAGAAGTTACAGTAGAAAAGAAGACTGTTAGCCAGATATAAATTCTTTTTCAAAGGAGGGAGAATGATTTGGTAGCAAGAACGTAATTGCTACCAGAATCTGGATCCATAGTTCTGTTTAATTTTCTTCCATTTCTGAAATAAAGGTGAAAGAGGGATGGATAAAAAGGGGGCAGAAGGTACTAAAAAAATCAATTTTTAAACTATGTATAAACATTAACTTAGCTGTTGGTGCTCTAAATGAGATTCTTGTCCAATGACCAAGAAGAGGACATATTAATTCAGAAAGTCATTCAAATTAATTTTGACAAGACAACTGGTCATTGTGTATTGCAAAAGTATTTGCAAATAACAACTATGAAAATAATCGCAATTCACATACTCAACATTGGCTGCAAAAGATGAGAATGTAGAGAAATTTTATGAAGAGATGAACAAAATTTCCAAATTAAATGAACATATACTTTGATAGACAAAGCAGTATGAGGTAACAGAGAAGTGGACTCAGTGTAAGGAAGACCTGATTTAAAGTCCTGCCTCTGAAACATGCTCGCTCTGAGACTGGGAAGGTCACCTAATTTTTCACTGCCCCTTGAAACTCTCTAAAGCTATAAATTGAAGGGCAGGTGCCAATCTTCATTGGTAGAGGAAACTCTATGTAGTAATCAAGTCAATGTGCAATGAAGTATAGATCTGGAGGGGTCAGAAGTAAGAAAGGAGAGGCCAAAGGCTTTTAGATGACAAGCTTCCATTGGAAACAAAAGTCCTTATCTATAATACCAATATTCTTCCTGTGGTGTAATTGAACACCATGGTCTCTAAAGAATGAAAATGAAGACTACCAAAAGGCAAAGAGGAGATAAATATGGTGGGTGTGAACAAGTTGTAACACATTACACATAAGAAATTATGTAGCAGAAATCACTTAAAGGATGTTATCAGAGAAAATTATAGTTGGAGAAAAAGACTGGTTGGCCACATAGGAAAAATAAGGTATAATCAATGGACAACTTACATGCTTCACAGGTATACACATAATGTCAATATACATATCCCTAAGCAGGTTGGATGGCATCCCATGGTAATTTTTTGGGAAGTCACAGATAATTGTAGAACAGCTTGGTCAGGCAAGGGGATTGTAAACGTTATCATTTGGGTGATTATGCATATTGATGAGATTACAGAGCTACTAGAGCAGTGGTTCTCAACCTGTGGGTTATGTTCAATTTGTAACAATGAAAATACATCCTGCATATCAGATATTTACATTATGATTCATAACAGTAGCAAAATTACAGTTATGAAGTAGCAATGAAAATAATTTTATGGTTGGGGGTCACCACAACATGAGGAACTGTATTAAAGGGTTGTGGCATTAGGAAGGTTGAGAACCACTATACTAGAGAATTAGACTAAAAGGCAACCAAATTACCTCCGAAAACTGATGCTATGGCTGACTGAAGAAATTTTAAGATAAAACTTATCCCTTAAAATATGTGTTTTGGTATTGAATGAACCCCCAAAGAAAAAATGACTCACTAGCAAGCAGGCTGGAATAAAACCTTCATCTGTACAATGTTCTGCATATTCCTTTAAATTTGAACTTTCTAAAATGAAAGTTTGGCAGGTAGAGATGAGATTTTCTTGTTGTAAATAGCCTAAATAAGAAAAAATACACAACAAAAAAAATTAACAACCATGTTCAAATTATACTTTGTCAAAATCAAAAGCAATGAAATAAAGTAAGCATTTTTAATACTTTCAGATTAACTATTTGCATTAAATACAATACACAGAAATTATAAATAAAATCATAAAATTTACTAAAAATGCCACAGCATACATGAAAAACTTTAACCTAAAATAAAACATGAAAAGTGCTTTGTGTGTTCTTCAAAGAAAACCAACCCTATGAAGTATAAGAATCTCTTATAGTATATGTATAATTTATATCAAGGAATTAGAACAGCAATATTTTCTCTACTCTCAACCCTAATCCAATAAGCATTTTTAGAATTTGAATTTCATTAATAATTTTTACATCACTATCACTTTCAAATAACTACCATCTCTACCCCACTCCCACAAAACCCTCTTGAAACAAAAAAGTATAGTTAAAGGAAAACAAACAGATATTATTATGTGTAACATATGCCTAATACGGTACCTATGGTCCTTTGTTAACATTTGCCACAATCTGTTTAGGTTTTTCAATAATGTGTTTTATAAATAAAACAGAAATCCAAATTAATACTTGTTTTTCACTTACATACATGCAAGTGAAATTTATACCGATAGTGGGGAGTTTCCTACACTTAGGAAATCAGTCAAGTTAAATCAAGTCCACAAATATTTATGTGTTTACTACATACCACTGCACCCTTACAAAGTGTTGAAGATACCAAAAAAAAAAAAAAAAAAAAAAAAAAAAAGCCTGGCTCTCAAGAAGGTCAAGGTCTAATTAAGAACACAACAGAAAAACAACTACTCTATATGTGTATAGGTGAAATGTACACATATGTACACATACAATGTATGTATGTTTCCATAAATGAACACATGATATACAACTCCCACATAAACATGTAGACAGATAAAGGATACTGCTTATTTAACCTCACAGAAAATCAAGACAGAAAGGATTCATACAAGCCCATAAATAAACAAGGAAAACACATAATTAAAACACAAATCAATTACTATAGTTTCTCTTAAGAGGACCTGAACTTGGGGTTGAAAAAAAGGGGCAACATTCCATTGGATGCTTTCTCATCCCCCCCACCCCATACTAGTCCTGCCAACTGTATGAACAGGCAACCCTTCTTTGTGTTGGATCTACACAGTCTGATCATTATTAAATTATTTCTCCTATATCTAATTTCCAGGTCAGTTGTTTTTCTGATGAGATATTTCACCTGTCCTTCAATTTTCCCTCCATTCTTTTGACTTTATTTTCTTCTTTTTTGGAGGCAATCTGAGTTAAGTAACTTGCCCAGGGTCACACAGCTAGTGTTGTGAGGTTGCATTTGAACTCAGGTCCTCTTGACTCCAGGGGTGGTGCTCTATCCACTGCATCCTCCTAACTGCTTTTTATTGTTTCTTGATGTTTCACAAGGATATTAGCTTCAACTTTCCCAATTCTAATTTCTAAGGAATTATCTTTTTCAGTGAGTTTTTCCATTTAGTCATTTCCACTTTTTATTTTTAGCTTTTTTGGAGGAGGAAGGGCAGGGCAATTGGAGTTAAATGACTTGCCCAAGGTCACACAGCTATTTTTAAGTGTCTGAGGCAGAATTTGAACTCAGGTCCTCCTGACTCCAGGGCTGGTATTCTATTCACTATGTCACCTAGCCGCCCCTTCACTTTTTAAGGAGCTGTTTTCAGTGAAGCTGTATACCTCTTTTTCCTTTAGGCCAATTTTGTTTTTTAAGGTGTTATTTTCTTCAGTATTTTTGTGCCTCTTTCACCAAGCTGTTAATTGTCTTTTCATAATTTTCTTGCAACACTTTCATTTCTTTTCCCATTTTTTTCTCAACCCCTCAATTGTTTTGATAATCTTTTCTTAGCTCTTCCAGGAATTTTTGTTGGGCTTGTATCTAATTCAGTTTTTTTTCCTTTGAGGCTTTACCAGTAGCCACTTTGACTTCATTATCTTTTCTGAGTCTGTGTACTGATTTTCCCCAAGTTCTTTTTTTTGTTACTGTTTGCTTATTTTCCTAGTCTATTTCTTGATTTTTAACTTTACGTTCAAGTTAGGTTTTGTTCTTGGGGGAAGTAAGGCATTGTCCCAAGCTTCAGGTTTTTGTCTATACTGCTGTTTTCAGAGCCAGTTCTGGGGCTTGGAAATTTTTGGGGCTTCTAAGGTGGTATGATCCGGAGAAAGGTGTGGTCACTGTTCTCCTGGTCTGCAGTCTTGTCCTTACCCAAGAAGGACCCCAGATCCCTTGCAGTCGAAAGTGATACTATTCCTCAGGGTACCTGCTCTCTTGTGACTGCAGGGAGCTTACAATTTAATGGGGGAGACAACATACAAACAAACATATACAATGTGACATACAGAATATAGGATTTTAGTTGGGACTTAAAGGAAGCCAAGGAGGTCAGTAGTCAGAACTGAGGAAGGAGAGTATTCAGGCATGGAATTCCAGTGCATGGGGGACAGTTACCCTCAGAGCCAAGAGTCTTGTTCATAGACCAGCCAAGAGGCCGGTGTCACAGGCTTGAAGAGTACCTGTCAAGGAATAAGATTTAAAGACACTGGACAGCTAGGTGGCACAGTGGATAGAACACCATCCCTGGAATCAGGAGGCCCTGAGTTAAAATCCACTCGATACTTACTAGCTGTGTGAACCTGGGCAAATCACTTAACTCCCTTGAAAATTGGAGAACTGCCTCCCCTTACTCCCCGCAAAAGATGTAAGGATACTAGAAATTGGAAAGGTAGGAGGTATCTAGATTGAATGCTTTGAGTTTGGTCCTTTAAGGAGACTAGAAAGTGGAAAGGTAGGAGGTATCCAGGTTGAATGCTTTGAATACCAAACAAAGCATTTTGTGTTTGGTCCTAGAGGCAAGAGGAAGTCACTTAAGTTTACTGAGTAGGGAGGTAACATGATTGGACCTGTGCTTTAGGAAAATCACTTTAGTGACTGAATGAAAGATTGGAGTGGGGAGAGAGTTTAGGAAGACAGACTCTCCAGCAGACTATTACAATAGTTTAGGCATGAGGTAAAGAGAGTGTATGCTAAAGTGGTGGCATTGTCAAAGGAGAGAAGGTGACATGTTTGAGAGATGTTAAAGATGAAATGGACAGGTCTTGGCAACAGACAATACAGGGGGTGAGAGAGAGAGAGAGAGAGAGAGAGAGAGAGAGAGAGAGAGAGAGAGAGTAGCTCAGGAAGACGCTTGGGGTTTGAGCCTGAGGAAGGTGTTGTCCTCTCCTGTTGTTCTTCCTTTCTTCTTAAGAGGACCAATGACATCATGGGGTGACATCTTGACTTGTTCATGAACTAGATTTAAGTGAGGCAGAATTAGACAAAGTCATCAGTCTCACTCTCCCTTCCAGAGTTGAAGTTCAGTGGCAAAACAAAAGTCAAGATGACTGATGATGGCCTAGGATACAGTGGGTGACCTTGGGGTCTTTGATGTCTGACCAAGTTCTAAATGCTTCACAGCATCTGCTTCAGCTGCCTTTATGGCCTTTAGAACAAACCGCTCTGATTCACTCATTCTACTCGGGGAAAGTCTTCACATGCTTGGGGTAGGACATCCCGTCTAGCTCAACAATGGGTTTGAGGCCTGTTGGTTACCCTCAGCTTGGTTTAGCTCATCTGCTGAGATGATTTTATCTGGGTGTGGCCACTGAGCATGGTATAACCTCTTGGAACCACAGCTGACAACTGGATGAGAGGTGGACAGCAAAGGTGGATGAACAGTCCTGAAAAGGGTACAGCAAGCTCTCACACCAGAAGTGCTGGTCCTCTCTGAACACCCCAGGTCACTCCCTACAGTAAGAGGGAAGGTAGATGAGGGAGGGTTTATGAATATGCATGTTGGAGGGAAGACAACAGTTCAATTTTGGAAATGGTATCTATTGGACATCTACTTCAGGATGTTTGAAAGGCAGTCGGAGATTCAAGACTGGAGGTCAGTAGAGAGCTTGGGGCAGGATAGGTTGTTTTGAGAATCATCAGCATTGATATAATTAAATCCATGGGAGCTGATGAGACCACCAAGTGAAGTAGTATAGAAGAGGGCCCAGGACAGAACCCTTAGGGAGACCTATGGTTAGAAAGCATGATCTGGAGGAGGATCCAGCAAAAGAGAAAGAGTAGTCTGATAGGTAGGAAGAGAACCAGGAGAGAGAAAATCTAGAGAAGAAAGCACTAAAGAAGTGGCATCAAAGTTGCAGAGGTCAAGAAGAATGAGGACAGAGAGAAGGCCATTGGATTTGGCAACTAAGAGATCATTAGTAACTTATGCCTTATTGTTAAGGGTTAAGAAGAGAGTGAGAGGAGGGAAAGTGGAGGTAACAATTGTAGACAGCATTTTTGAGGAGTTTAGCTATAGTACAACAATATCAGGGATGGCAGGCAGGGTCAGTGAGGGTTTTTTCAAGATAGAGAAGAAATGGGCATGTTTGAAAGAAATAGTAAATAAGCCAGTAGAGAGGAAGGGGTTGAAAATAATGAAAGAACACAAATGACAGAGGCAGCAATCTTTTGGAGGAAATGGGATGGAATGGGATCATATGAGCAAGTACAGGTGTTAATCTTGGTAAGGAGTAAGGCTATTTCATCATGAGAGACAAGGGTGAAGGAGAAGTGGCAGAAGGCACTAAAGTGATAGGATATGAGGAAGAGGGGGTTTAAGGCGACTTTTTTCCCTGTAAAATACAAGGCAAGGTTCTCAGTTGAGAGAGTAGGGGGAGGGGAGCCATGAGAGAGTTGGGGAGGGATGAAGAGGTCCTGTAGCAAATTCTTCAGTGTCAACACTGCCTTTGACAACTCAGCATACACAATAATAACAGTACTTTAAAACAGAGAACTTTGAACATTGTGAGAACTATGATCAATACAACAATCAGTCATGATTCCAGTGCACCAATATTGAAATATGCCATCCATGATGGAATTAGGGTGAAAATGAGACCTTTTTTTGGGTACAGACAAAGAAGGAATTTGCATTGCTTGACTATGTGTATTTTTCTAAGGAATAATGGGAAGTGCTATAGATGTTGAAGGTTGCAAGTCCTTTTAAATAAGGTATTATGAGTTTTAGTTAATTGTTTTACATTTCCATAAGAGACCTCTTATGGAGTGAAGGTGATCAGTCAATGTTTGTAATATAAAAACTAAACATATTTTAATAAGATTAAAAAAGATATATTAGACTCAAATTTTCAAGTAGTATGTCTACTTGATGGGCATTGAACAAAGTTCTCACTTTTAGAACACCATCAGCCGGTTTTACATTCACTGCTTTCCCCCCCCAAAGCGTGTGACTGACAGTAGTACCCTTTGTCCCCTCCCTTTTCAAAATCACTCTATTACACCTTGGCTGCAGAAGCAGAAGGTGGTTGCAGAGGACTGAGGGCCATTTTATATTTTTCTGTTTTGTGAGTGGCTAACCATCAAGTGGGCACTTTACTGGTGGTGAGCCCCTTCTCACTTAACTAGGCTGGTCCTCCAAAAGCAGACAGGTTATAAGGACTGTACTAGAAGCTTTTTCAGCATGGCACAAACTGTTAAAGTTTTCATTCTAGCAAATCCTTAAGAGAATCCAGGGTTACTTCTCTATCAAACTGAACCACAGGGGAGGCCTTTATGGAAAGTTGTAGTGAAAAATGCAATGATAAATTTAGAGTCAATTTGGGTTTAAATCCTAGCTCTGCCATTTGTTATCTGTATGAAACTAAGCTTAATTTCTCTGGCCCTCATTTTCCTCATTGATAAAATGAATAGTTTGGTTAGTTAATCCCTAATCTCCTGAACAGCTTTAATAATACTATAATTCTTCTTCTTCTTCTTGCTTTATTTGGAGGGGGGAAGGTAGGGCAATTGGGGTTAAGTGACTTGTCCAAGATCACACAGCTAGTTTTTTGTGTTAAGTGTCTGAGATCAGATTTGAATTCAGGTCCTCCTGACTCCAGGGCCAGTGCTCTATTCAGTGTGCCACCCAGCTGCCCCCAATAATACTGTAATTCTAAAGGAAAAACTTCTCTAACAA
>CM053588.1:120602543-120677641 GCA_028646515.1 Pseudochirops corinnae | reverse complement strand
TATTGATGAAACTTGTACATCATTATCATCATCATTATAGCATCTATATGGTGCTTTAAGTTTTTCAAAGTATTTTACAAATATTATCTTATTTGATCCTCACAATAATCCTTGCAGATAGATGTTATTACTATCCCCATTGTGCAAATGGGGTAAGTGAGGCAGAGAAAGGTTAAATGACTTGTTTCAGGTCACATCTCTAGTAAATGTCCTAGGTCAAATTTGAATTCAGACATTCCTGACTCAAGGTCCAGCACTCAATCCGCTGCACCACCTGTTTGCCTGTTGAAATATATTTTATTAACATTCTTTCTAAAAATATGAATATTGTTTACCAATGATAAACAACAGGACCTTCTCTTTTGAAAGAAAAAAAAATGAAGCCAAACAGATCAATATATTCACCGTGGCTGACCACACCTGCCTCATTTCTCAACTATAGCTCCTCACCTCTTATCCAAGAGGAAAAAGGTATGTTTCACCATTAGTCCACTGAAGTTATGATTAAACATTGAGTGGATCATAGTTCTGAAATCTTACATTGGTGTTTTCCTTGATACCATTGTAGTCATTGTGTAAATTATCCTCGTGCCTCTGCCTTTTGTGTTCTGCATCATTTTCATATGTTTCCAAAGATGAAATTTCAACCAGGTAATGTAAGAAGACACATAAAGGCATAAGACATTTCCATTCTCCAAAATCATGAGAATTGTCTATTCTACCTACTCATAAGGTGCGCCTACAATTACAGGAGCTCATTCTGAAAGCTTCCTTCTGCTGCTGCCTCCATCCCCTTCTCCTCTCCTCCAGTATTTCCTCACAGCACTGTCCTTGCTCAGAAGTCACATTCTTCTCTTTTCAACCTGAACCCTGGAGCTCCTAGTCACCAGTAGGAATCTCAACCAAGCCTTTGCAAGGCAATCCTTATATTTCTCCCTAATTAACTCCCTATCTAATTCTCCACAGAAGTTATTACAAACTTTTTCTTCTTTCAATCAAGAACTCCATTAGCACAACTTTCCACTCCCCCTTCACCAGTGGAAGACCTAGTCTCTCACTCTACTGATAAAATTGAGGCCATTCAACCTAAGCACCAGCTTTTCCATTTTCTTCAACTCAAAACCACAGACAACTATCTCCCACTCCCCTTCTTTCCCCTAGTCTCCAACAAAAGACCAATCCTCTACATATTTACTTAATCCTATATACTCCCTTCTCCTCCAACAAATCCCATCTTCAATCATCCTTACTTTCTCTAATCTTCAGCCTTTCCCAATCAATCAATTTCTTCTCCCCAGCTTTAAAACACACCCAACTCTCTCATCCTTAAAAAAAAAACAAACTTCACTATTCCCTATCACTCCCTTAGGCTAACATCCTAGATCTCTAGTCCCTTTCTCTGCCAAATTTGGAAAAAGTTGTCTGTATTTAACTGCTTCCACCTGTTCTCATCTCAATTACTCCACTACCCTTCTATAACGTTAAGGGAATCCAAGATCTTCCCTGTCCCTTAATTGGCCCTTGTGACCTGCTCTGAGTTGTGATCCAGCCCACAGGTTAAGTCACATGGAGCCCATGGTGGGAGGAGTTTGTCAAATAGGTGGAGCAGGAGGGCTGGAACTGGGAGAGAGTGAAGCAGAGCAACTACCATGAGTGAGAGAGGGAAGAAATCCCCATAGCCCAGGGGAGCTTGTTTGTGGAGAGGCCTAATGGAGGAAATGCTTGGGGATGTCATTGCTTCCTGGATTGGTGATATGTATAAACTTCTTTGTTACCATGATGGAATTGGCTTTCTGATAGCTGAATAAGCATCATAGTCTCATCTTTGAGGAAGAGAGTTTGTTATATTTATATATAGTTGGGGAGAGATGAAGAAGTCCTGTAGCAAATCCCAGGGATACTCTACCAAGGACTTCTAAGAAGACATCAAACCAATAAAGACTACTCTGAGTAAGACCATTCCACCAGTTCTCAATCACCCAACTGTACCACTGTCCAATTTAGGATGACTAGGGAAGTAGTAAGAAAGCCCTTAGCTACCATACTTGAGGTTTAAGTCATTTGGTGCAGATAAACTATTTCCTATAACACTAAAAGCAGTACATACGATACCTAAACCATCCTCAGGGATCTCTGAAAGATTATGGAGAAAAGGAAAGGTGACACAGCAATGGAGCACAAATACTGTCACAACATTCAAAAAAGGAGGTCTTTAAAGCATAGACCAGTAAGCTTCAGATTGGGCAAAATTCAAGGAAGTATTATTACAGAGATAGTGAATATCTAGGAAAAAAAAGCATCATTAACAGCTACCCTGAATAGATCCCCCGGGGAAGGATTTATGGGATGAAGACAAGTACAGAGGATGAAAAGGTATGGACACATTGTGATTTGTATGGTTGGAGAGACTATCTCCATAAAGTCACAGATCCAAGGATCTAAGAATGAATTACTTCCCATGGATAATCAGATCATTTTCTCCTGAACTAGAATCTGAACCAAAGAGACAAAACTAGCTATATTCCAGAATCTATATGTAAGATGACAGTGTTCACGGGTAAAATATGCTATTACATATTTTGGCAAGTACAGGGCTTTGTTTGACCTACATATCAGCACAAGTATAACTTTAAAAGCTCTGTGGCATTTACCTTTATCACTACATATGGGGTTAGCGTGTCAATCTTATACTTTGACTAAGTCAGTCAATGAACATTCATTAAATGCCTACTATGTGTCAGGTACTGTGTTAAGCTCTTGGGATACAAAGAAAGGTAAAAGCCCGTCTCTGCTTTACAGGAATTCACAATCTACTGGGGAGACAACATGAAAATAACTACGTTCAAGAATCTATAGATGAACTGGACATAACCACAAAGAACAGGCATTAGAATAAAAGAGGTGGGATTTTAGCTGGGTCTCAAAGTAAGCCAAGAGGCAAAGATGAGAAGAGAGTGAATTCCAGGGATGAGAGACAGCCAGTAAAAATGTCCAGAAAAGATCGCACCTTATCAACAATCCTGTACATGATTAGTTTAAAAATCGAGTTTTAAAAGCATTTCAAGTCTGCCACAGGCCCGGATTCTGAATATATAGGCGGCTCAAGTCTTAGCAACACAACTGTGGATACATTTTTAAAGAATGTAAAAATACACAAACCAAAAAAAAAAGAAAAAAATAAAGCCACCAAAACTGGAATGGCCCACCCCACCACTGCAACACAAGCTGGACGATGGAAGGAATTGAGTCATCCAAATGGAGGAACATCCGACTAAGGCTAGAAACGAATCCCCAATCCTCCTTTTCTCCTTGCCAGAAAACTGGAAGAGTAACCGTGGTGGTTCTAAAACATACAGCAGTGCCCGAGGGACCATGGGCCCGAACCGGCCAAATGCCGCGGCTCCAAAAGAAGACTTTTAGAAATCCGCAGGCGGGTCCCAGTGGGCTCTCCCCTCAGCGAGCTCTTCCCCCAGGAGGCCCTCGTTTGTGCTCGCCCTGCTCAGAGGCCGCCCAGCTCCGGCTCTGACTCGGATAACTGAGGGCAGGCAGGGAAGGGCCATCTCCTCCCCTACGCCAAGATCCTCTCTGAGGCCGAGTCCTTATTCTCCCGCCTCGTCCGGGTGAGCGTCGCCTTCTCGAGCACCCGCGGGGGGGAGGGGAGGGAGGAAGAGCCGCGCTACTCGACCCAGGGGGCCTCGGGCTTCCTTCGCCCTCCAGGCTGAGGAGAAACCGGCTGCCGGTTGGACTCGGAGACAGTCTCCCCCGCCCCACCGAAGGGTAAGCCGGAGAACCGTGGACCAGCTCGGCCTGCCCCAAAGCTCCACTCACCCAACACTAGCCGGGCGACGTCAGACGGTAACAGCATGATCAGGCCTCTGGAAGGACTCTGGGACCCCAGGCACGTCTCAGAAATGTTCCGCGTAGCAACACGGACACCGCATCTCTCGGTCCCAGCGGCGGCGTCAACTGCGGTACCGAACCCCGAGGCAACAAGTCCCGCCCCCTGGTTCCACTGCAGCCAATCGGGCCTAGGAAGAAAGAAAGGCGCGGAAATGTGCCCCGCCCCAACACTGAGTGAAAGGAACATCATTTCCGCTGAGAAATAAGGAAGGCGGGGCGGGAAAAGGAGGTTGGGAGGTCATACGCCTGCGCAATGCATCTTAATGACGGGTTTGAGGGAGGATGGTCACTCTATTGAACCGTCGCACCCTATTAGAGAGCCGCTGCCTAGGCGAATGGGGCGGGGAAAGGAGGGTATTAGTGGTACGCTTGCGCAGAGGGAGGCACGAAGGCTGCGATCTCTCCGGATTCTCCCGCCTTGGAGGGAGACTGCGCGCTGCTGGTTGTATGAACCCGGAAGTGAATTGTCGCGTGAGTTGGAGCTAGCGAGCCGTGTGCCGGTGGGGAGAAGAGGCTGGAAGGAGGAGGGCGGACCCAGGCGGCCTTCCCTCTGGAGGCTGCTGCCTTCGGAGCTCTGCGGTAGGGGGCGAGGGAGAGCGCGTCACGCTTCTGTGGGGTTTGGGGGATTCTGCTTCGGAATTCGGGGGTCTCGGTGCCCTCTTTCTCTTGACTGCTCATGGCCACTCCCACCCCCACCTGGCGTCAGTGACCGGGGATACCCCACTTCCCCTTGCTTGGAACCCGGGGCGGAGCTGGGGGGGGGGGGCGCGGAGAGAGTGCTTTAAATACCCCAGGGAGGGGACCGCATCACCTCTTCCTCTCCCCCTTTCCTCCTAGCCAGAAGGCGAGCGCCGGCGTTTCAACCACTTTTCCTCCAAGTTCTTCCTTTCCCCCAGTCTCTCCTCTCTGTTGACTTTTCGTGGCTTCTTTTTGCCCTTCCTTTTGTTTATCTGCCTGTCCCATTCAGCATAGAGCACCTCTTTTGTAATCATGGAAACCTTGTTCCTGGGTCTAACCTGGCTGAAGCAGGATACTCCAAAAATGTGACCCGTTATCTAGGATGCTGTCTTCCTCTTGTAGTGGTTAAGGACTTTGCGTGACTCCATGAATCTCTGGGAGGTCAGGGAGGAGTACTCTTTAACAGTCTCACTTATCTTGTAACGCAGTCTCTGAAATACAAAGTATTATAGTGAGGTATGCCATTGCCGGTCACGATAAACAAGAGTACAGCTGCAAAGGATCCTTGGATGAGAACATGGAAACCTAGGTTAAGTGATTTGTTCACAGCTAGATAATTAGCCAGTGGCAAGACCGGTAATAGTAAACATCTAGGGGCGGCTAGGTGGCGAAGTGAATAGAGCACCAGCCCTGGAGTCAGGAGGACCTGAGTTCAAATCCAGCCTCAGAGACTTAACACAAAAGGCTAGTCGTGTGACCTTGGGCGAGTCACTTGACCCCAATTGCCCTGCCTTCCCTCTCCAAAAAAACTTCACACCATTTATGTAGCACTTACAATGTATCAGGCACTATACTGAGTGCTTTACAATTGTTGTCTTATTTGATCCTCAACAATCCTGGGAGGCACCTATTCTTATCCCTATTTTACAGATGAGAAAGTTGAGGGTAACAGAGCTAGTATCTGAAGCTGGATTTGAACTCAGATCTTCCTAACTGCAGGCCAGTACTCTATCCACTTTACCTCCTGGGTGTTAAGATTATAAACCAGGTTTCAGTGCCCATTGTAGGGTGTCAGGATACCTGTGCCAAGACCACCCCTCTCTTTTTACTATTAGGAGAAATTCTGTTTTCCATAGCTAAGGCCCAGCAAGCAAATTGTGCCCTGAACTTGGCATAACATTAGTACTTTGCACTCACCCTCTGGATGAACTCCAGCCATAGCAAAATTCCAGAATCATTTTAAACCAGCACCAGGTGGTCTCTGAACTTGGATAAGCACCTATAGTACCAGTGTTCTGGTCATGAAGTATTGCTATGAATCAAACTTGTCTCATTGTTGATGTTATCCCTTCATTGTTAGGGCTACAGCTAACGGCAGCGGTTGGTATAAGTGTTGAGATTTGTCCACAATGAAGGGGGGGGGGGGGCGGTGTTTCCTACTAGAGGGTTCGCTGGCAGGTGTATGTCTAGTTTCCCTCTTCCAGTAGAATAAAGACAACTTTTTGCTTATAACTGCTGTTAGCTCTTTGGTTTTATTTATTTCATTTTTAGAGTTTACTGTGGTTTTGATAACCTGTGTGAGCTCTCTAGTTTTTTTAGAGTTAATATTAGTTGCAGAGCTGCTGTGGCTCTTAGTTCATTTGGTCAGGGTTGACAAGTGTTAATTTTTTATACTAAGATACGGAGATCTTATATTTGCTCTTTATTCTGGTGTATTGTTAGCCATCTAGAATTTTAAGTCAAAATTCTTACAAAGTTTAGCTCTACTTTTTAGTAAATAAATGAAAATACATTCATTAAATTCCGCCTGTGCCAGGCAGTATGCTCATACCTGGGGATTCAGATGCAGCCTCTGTCCTCCTGGAGCTTATGTTTTAATGTGGGAATCCTCATATATAGGGAAGTGGCAGCCTGGAAAGAGTAAAGTCAAAGGGGAGTTAAGCTTTAGGGCAATTGATTTTGTGCTCTTTGCAGAAGTAGTAATGGTAGTTCTGTTAGGCTTATTTTTCCCAGAACTAGAAGTGGAAATTGAGGTTGGGGGGTGGGAACGGGCCAAGGGCAGAGAGGTAGTAGTGAGGGGGAGTATCCCATGCAATCACTTGGACAGAAAAGACACTTGGGTGTCTTGGGGGGTGGTTGGGACCTGCTTGAGGTAATGACCTCTAATTAATAAGACCCCAGGGCAGGAGCCAGGAGTCCCTTGTGACTGTGGCTTTCTGTCAAATCTGAGCTACTTATCCTTGGATTTGGGGCTTACTTTATGTGAATCACAGGTAACTAACATTTAGCATTTAAAGATTTACTAAGTTTTTCCCAAGATCTTTTGACCTAAATAATGATCATTTGATCATTATCCCCATTTTCTGTATGGGAGAACTGGAACTCTGAAGTCGCATAACTGTTTAGTGGTAGGTCCAGGATTTTAATTCATTTCTTCAGATGTCATTTTTTTGTTATAAGAAGAAATAGGTAAAAAGCATGGGAAGGGTTATCCTGAAAAATAACAAGTAGAACTTTATGAAGCTCTTAAAATATTGGAAGATCTGTTATGTGTAGGAGATTAAATTTATTTTTTGTAGTAACTAATAACTCACATTTATGTAGTCCTATAAGGAAAAGACTTTGTAGACCTGAAAACAACCCTGTGAGGCAAGTAGTACAAGTATTGGCCTTGTTTCATAAATGAGAAAACATGGGATTGAGCGGGTGTAATTTGAAAGTGGTTCATTAATCAATCAGCATTTATTAATCTCTTCCTGTGTGCCAGCTTTTGGGCTAGACTATGCTGAGAATACAAAGGCACAACTGAAACAAACTTTACCTTCAAAGAGCTTATATTCTGTGAGTTCTGTGAGAGACTACATATACGTATCTACATGTAAGTAAACATGTATGTAAAATAAATACAAAATAATAGGTTGGAGGAAGGGAATCAGGCAAAGCTTCATGTAGAAATTGGTGCCTCAGTGGAGTTTTGAATGAAATAAGCAATTCTGAGGTAACAATGAAGAGGGAGTGCATGCAAGGCATGGAGATGAGGACAGGAGATAGAGTGTTGAATGTAAGAAAGGTAGTAATCTGTACCAGGTCGGAAAGGTGTATTGAAGTCAGGTTTTGAAGGGCTTTAAAAGCCAAACAAAGGTATTTATATTTGATCCATAAAGGGATTGTGGAGTCACTGATTTTGAGTGGAGGAATAACTTAGACCTGTGCTTTAGGAATATCATTTGGCAGCTTATATTTGGATGAATTGTCGTGAGGAGAGACCAGTTAGGAGGCTATTGAAATAGTTGAGACTAGAGGGTCCTATCAGGGACCTGAAGGAATATAGTGACTGTGTGAGTAGAGCAATCAAAGATAATTTTCTACCCAGCCTGTATCTGAGATGGTACAAAGGGAAAAACTAAAATGAATAGGTGGAAAGTTAGATGGAAAGAGATTTCTTGGCCTGACATAAGGAAGAATTTCTCAGCATTTTTTGGGAGGGAGAGATATAATGTATAAACTGAAGCTTCTTTTTATTCTAAAATTCTTTGATTCTGTGAGTGTCAGAAGACTTTATGGAAAAGATGGGTCTTAAGGTAGATCCCCAAAAATGATGAGATTAGGATGGGTAGAGGGGGTCTGTGTGTGTGTGTGTGTGTGTGTGTGTGTGTGTGTGTGTGTGTACATACAGGTAAGCATTTTACATAGTTTTATAATTTAATAAAATTTTCAGGAAAAGAACTCTCCAGAAATTCTATGTCTTTTGTTTTTTTCCCTAGTGTTTTTCCTTCTTTTGTAGAAAATTGCCTTTTTGTGTGTTCCTTTGTGACCTCATGTAAAATGGAGATGATAATACCTGTTTTGTGTACCTTGTAATGTTGTTGATACAACTAGATACTACATGAAAATATTTTCAAGACCTAAGTGCACTTCTCTCTCTCTCTCTCTCTCTTTCTCTCTCTCTCTCTCTCTCTCTCTCTCTTTCTCTCTTTCTCGCACCCTCTCTCTTCTCCCTTTCTCTCCCTCTTCCTCCCTCTCTCTCCCTCTCTTCCTTCTTTCTTTCTCTGCCTCCCCTTCCCTCCCTTGTCTGTATATCTGTATATAGTCATATTATTGTAAGTGGAAACTACTTATTTTGCAGAAATATTGTTTTAGCCTACTGTTGCTCAGGGGAAAGAGGAAGGAACCTGAACTGGGTTTATATCCTACTTCAGCTATGTTTTCTTCGCAGAATAACAGTTACAAGGGACCCTTTTTGTTCATGTAGTTGTACTAGGCTTTTGCTTGGAGAATTCATTTGGGAAGAAGAAACCATTATCTCCTTAGTCAGACAATTCTGTTTCTTGATAGAAGTTATTATTGTGAAGATTTTCCTTTCTTGAGTTGATAGCTGCATATCTGGTGCCACGCTGTCTAATTACTCTTTTACATGACAATCCTTCAAATATTTGTGCACAGTTATCATGTTGTGTCCTCCCCCACTCCTCCCTTTCTTATCCAGGCTTCCTGTGCTTGCTTTCAGCAATTGGGGATTTTTCTTAATAAATAATATTTATCAATACATTTGTTAATAAATACTTATTGATTGAGTTATAATTAATCTGAGTCATTGTTAAAAATATTAATTATTAGAGGGCGAAGGATTATAATACTTTAGTAGGCATATTCTTTCAACTTTATATTTAACCATTAATGACTGCTCTTTGGGTCAGGTGATTTAACTTACTATTACCATCTCACCTCTCGTTTTTTTTGTCTTTATTAATTTGTTTGTTTACTTTTTACTTTACAAGATTCAGTTTCACAATCCCTTGAGTTTCAAATTTTCTCCCCCTCTTTCTCCCCACTCCATCACGACATCATGACGCAATCAAGTATAGGATCTGCAAATACTTTCACATTAGACATTAGGTTGTAAAGAAGGATTATAACTCATGGAATGAACAGTGGGAAAGAAGAAACCAAACCAAACCAGAAAAAGAAAGAGAGCAGGTAGTTTGCTTCAATTTGCATTCAAACTTTGTAGTTCTTTCTCTGAGTGTAGACATCTCTTTCCATCATGAGTCTTTTGAAGTTGCCTTTTAACTATGCATTGCTGAGAAGAGCCCAGTCTATCAAAGTTGGTCATCACACATACGTTGAATGTCTGTAATTGTGTACAGATTTCTCCTGGTTCTGCTCTTCTGACTCAACATCAGTTTGTGTAAATCTCTCCAGGTAAATATGAAGTCTATCTGCTCCTCGTTTCTTATGGTACGGTAGTATTCCATTACATTCATATACCACAACTTGTTTAGGCATTCCCCAATTGATGGGGATCCCCTTAATTTCCAATTCTTTGCCACCACAAAAAGAGCTGATATAAATATTTTTGTACATATGGGTCTTCCTCCCACTTCTATGATCTCTTTGGGATGCAACTCTAGAAGTGGTATTGCTGGGTCAAAGGATATATGCACTTATTTATAGCCCTTTGGGCCTAGTTCCAGCTTGCTCTCCAAAATGGTTGAATCAGTTCACAACTCTACCAACAATGCATCGGTGTTCCAGTTTTTCCACATCCTCTCCAGCATTTGTCATTTTCCTGTTTTGTCATCTTAGCCAATCTGACTGGTGCATCTCACCTCTCATTTAACCTGTATCTCTCCATTTTGTCCACAAGGAAGCATGAGAGACACAGGCTTATCATTTAACTTCCTAGAGTTGCAGTGTTCACTATGTGTCAGGTCCATGCTGGCGATAAGACTTACATGAAACAGTTCTGCCCTTAAGGAGTGTGTATTTTATAGGAAGTGACATTACATATGATGTGGTTTGTGATGTTCAGGAGTTGGGTGGTCTGGAAAGAATTCAAGAGGCAGATATTCTCCTAGTCAAGAGAGCTTTATTATAGCAAAAGCAGCAGGCAGGTCTTTAGGGGACTAGCAATTTGGAGAAGCACAGGGGCTTATTGTTATATACAAGTCTCAGGCATTCAGCCAGGAGTTGGGGTATGCTGCTGCATGGGCAGTTAACCACAGGGAAGTAGATATACTGGGTATATCCAAAACAATTCAAAGATCTGATCACAAAACAGGGGATTTAGCTTGCCACATTGAAGGATATGGTCACGAACCATAAGGGTTAGTCACATACACAGGATATTGGCTAAAATAGAAGGTTTTCTTGTTAACAGGTAGAGTCACCTGTTACTTAGGCAAGGTTCTCATTGTTGCTGGGCAAAATCTCAGCTTCATCAACATGAATTATTCCTCCTACCTACTAAATCTTTTCTTCACTCTCATGAAGCCCTTCAATCTCTTAACCCTTTCAGTGTATTCTAGGCTATTGTTCGTTCATTGACTTCATTTTCCTCTCTCTCCAACCTCAACCCATTAGCCATTTCAACTCTAGATTATTCTGTCTCATTTGTCTTATCTCCACTATCTCTTGCTAAAGCTCAATTCTGGATTATTTCCACTAGCATGATTCCATGCTACTAGCAAAGTAGAAATTTTTTAGAAGCAACTAAATAGTAGACTCCTAGTCATTCCGTTTTATGCTTAATTTTTGTTTTGATTTATAGCATTGCCTTGTTTTTCCTTATAGATCTCTGTTGTGTGAATTGATAACTTGAACATGAGCCTTGATTTACATGATTTACTACTTTGCTGTCGTCAGCTTGAAAATGACAGAGCTACAGAACGAAGGGTAAGTGAATGACATCAATTTAAAATAGTGTTCTTATCTCAAACGAAGATGTAGATTAATAATATTATATTAAAATATATTTCAGAAAGAAGTTGAGAAATTCAAGCGTTTGATCCGAGATCCTGAAACAGTTAAACATTTGGATCGGAACTCTGATTCTAGACAAGGAAAATATTTGAACTGGGATGCTGTTTTTAGGTATTTTGTTGCATTAATTTTGTTAGTTCATTTTCCAACCATCATTTACATTAAATTTAATGTGTTACTGGCAATTTTCCTTTCATGCCTTAGATTTTATATTAAAATTTTCTAAAGGGCCTAACAGTGTTCTACACAAAATAATTTCTTGATAAATTTTAATTGGTTCAAAACATTAAAAAATATTTTTATGTGAATAATTGAAGAAGATTAAAAAGTGGGTTCACATTTTTCTTTTGTCAAATGCTAAATAAAGTTTAAAATATTTTAAACATCTTACAAGTAGGTTATAAAAATACATTTGAGTTATTGGAATCATAGTGATCTTATGATTCATATTATGAGGAGAAAATAAGACTGGCTAGGTGTTTAATTATAGCTCTTGAGATTTTATAAAAGTATATAAAGTCAGCAATAACTAATTTTCATCAACGTGATTGGTTGTTATGTGATAAGTTGAAATGAGGGAACTAGGGAGAAAATGAGAATAAATGTCATAACAATTCAGTTAAAAATTACTTAAGCCAATATAAGGAGGAAATTGATGGTTAGAAAACTGCAGCAGCATTCATTTGGCTGGGATGATTAATTTTAAGTTAAAAGATACAGTCCCGTAGAGTCATGAATTGTTATATAGCTTTGTAAACAAAAGCTGTAATCTCTTCAAAATTAAAAAAAAAAAGATTTTCATAGGGTTTATTTTTTCATTGGCTTCATTTTAGAATAAATTCCTTCATCTTCCCCTACACAGAGAGCCATCTCTTGTAACAAAGAAAAAAAATTTGAAGAAAAGAAAGCATTCAGCAAAAATTAACACACTTATCAGTAGAGTATGATGGTGTCTGTAATGTTCTTCACAGATAGTGTCCAACTTCTGCAAAGAAGGAGAGAGGTGGATTTTTTACACCTCTTCTCTTTGTGATAAGCATGTTCATTATAATTACATGGTTTTCAGTTTCTTTTTTAGGTTGTTTTTCCATTTACATTGTTGTTGCCATGTATATGGTTATTGTTTTCCTGGTTCAACTTATTTCACTATGCATCGGTTCATATACATTTTGCCTTCTTTCTCTGAATTCTTTGTATTTCATAATGATGTTCCATTTCTTTTATATCCTACAGTTTATTTAGCCATTCTCTTCCAGTTGTATTTATTTTAGGGTTACCTTCATCTCGCAGTAATGGGACATGAAATGAATGTTTATGAAATATTTTATTATTAAAATTTTATCTTAATATTTATATATGTTACAGTATCTGGTGCCATTTTGAACACTTTATTCAAGATTAAAGAAAGGAAAAGACATAGCCTATTCATTTAGTTTAAGGTTAATTCAGACAAAATAAGCATAATTAAACATATGTGTATGCGCATGTTTGTGTGCATGTGTGTGTGCATGTGTGTGTGCATGTATGTTTGTTATATCTTTTATACTCCGCATATAGTGTAGCCCTATCCTGAACATAGTATTTCCTGTATGGATCATGGTATGGGAAAAGAGTGAGAAAAAATTGAAGTTGAATTAATTGCAAGAACCAACTTGCATATTAATATGACCAAATTGAAGGAAGCCGATATATAACAAAAAATGAGAATAGAAAGAACTGATTAATGATATGAATTCTAATAGTTAGCATTTGTATAGTGGTTTCAAATTTGCACTTTGAATGTGTTTTTTCACTTGGTTCTTAAAAATCTTATAAAGTATGAACTCTTGTTAGCCCCATTTTATAGATTAGGAAACTGAGACAGTTTCCCCCAGGTCACACAGCTAGTAAGATATCTAAGGCAGGTCTTTTTGACTCAAGTTCAGCACTTTTGGTCCATAAGAGAGTGATAGACTGTCATTGAAGAAAGAACAACTTTGAAGAAAGAATTTTGCCTCTATATATTTTGTTAATCTAGAGGGGAGATGAGATAAAGTTAGACAATTAAAATAATGCCTTTTTCAGTTACATGGACTCTAATGATGTTAAAGTAATCCCTGCAAAAGACAATTTTTAAAAATATATTTTATTTTCCTGAAGGTTTCTCCAAAAATACATCCAGAAGGAAACAGAATGTTTGCGAACAGCAAAACCGAATGTATCAGCTTCAACACAAGCCTCCAGGCAGAAAAAGATGCAAGAAATTAGCAGCTTGGTTAAGTACTTCATCAAATGCGCAAATAAAAGTAAGGGACATATTATATATTATTTATTCATCTATAAAGTAGGGGAATTGGTCATGTTATAAAATTTTTTGATTTTATATGCATTCTTCTCTATTCCCTGTGCTAGGGTTGTGCCACTTATTATTTCTGCTTTATGTTCCGCGTTTCTTTGCTCGATATCCTGTGCCTTTGTTTTATTCCCTAAGCTTAGAATTTCTTCCTAACTTTATCTGATGAAATACTACCTGTTCTTTCAGACATAGCTAAGGGGTGCAGCGGGGAGAGTGCTGTACCAAGAACCAGAAGACATGAGTTCAAATTCTGCCTCAGATGCTTAATGGCTGTGTGACCCTGGGGAAGTCACTTAACCTTTGCCTCAGTTTCCTCATCTGTGTATCGGGGGTTATAATAGTCCCTGCCTTCCAGGGTGTTATGAAGATAAAATGAGATAATATTTATAAAGTGCTTTGCAAATCTTAAAGTACTGTATAAATGCTGGTTATTATCATTTATTTATTGTTGTGATTGTACCTCTTCCTCTATGAAGCTTTTCCAATTAGAAATTAATGTTCTTTTTTTACTTGAACTTTGCTTTGTACTTTGTACCTCTTGTATGCATTTATGTTTTATACTATGTTATGTACAGCTCCCCAATAACAACAATAATAACAGTGCCAATTTAAGTAGTCCCTGGTTTGCAAAGTGACTTACAGATATCTCATTCAATCCTCAAAACTCCTTCAAAGATAGATGCCGTTATCCCTGTTTTACAAAGGAGGAAACTAAAGCCGACAGTTGTTTTATTTGCTTAAGATCTTACAGCTAATAAGTGAGTGGCTGAGGCAGGATTTGAACGTGGGTCTTCCTGACTCCACATCCACACTCCATCCACTGTGCCACTAGCTGCTCTGATTACATTGTAAGCTCTGTTGGAGAAGAGTACAAGGGTTGGAATAGAGGGTGGGGATAGGATAACCCCTCTTGGGCTCCAGCAGAAGTTTTTGTATAGACTAGAGACTTAATAATGCTCGTTGAGGCTTGTAAATATCCAATAATAAGGTGACTATATGAGGCATATGCTGGGACAGTAAAATTAAAATGACCTTGTTTAGAGAGAAATATGGAATTATGCCCAAAGAGTTAAAAATTCAAAATATGTTCTTTGATCCAGCAAAACCACTATTAGGTCTCTTTCCCATGGTGATCAGGTGAAAAAGAAAAGAACCTATTTGTTCTAAAATACAGCAACTCTTTATGGTAGCAAAGAACTGGAAATTGAGAGGATGTCCCCTGATTAGGAAATGGCTAAAGAAGTTGTGGTATATGATTGTTATGGAATACTCCTGTGATGTAAGAGTGATGAGCTGGTAAGTTTTAGAAAAACATGGAAAGAATTGCATGAAATGATGAAAAGTGAAATGAGTAGAACCAAGAGAATGATGTATATGGTAACAGCAATACAGTTCCAAGAATAATTGTGAACAGCCAAATTATTTTGAGTCATATAAATACTCAAATCAACTAGAAAGGATCTATGAAGGAAGATGCTGTCTACTTTCAGAGAAAGAACTGATAAATAGAAGTATGCATAGTATAGTTTTCACATACACTTATAAATCTGAGTCAAATACTGGCCTTCATATGAGCAAGGTGGGAGGGGAGGAAGAAATCTGGAATTTAAACTGTAACCAAAAAACCCCCAAATATAACATTGTTTTTAAAATGCATTGAAATCTCAATAATTGTTCTTTGTTTCAGTTAGTCCATCTTAGTGGAAAGTATGAAATTATAGAAGAATATAATGAAAATACAGTTTTGTTGTTACTCAGTTTTAACTGCTAAAACTCGATTTCTTTATAGAAGTTCTTTCATGGATGGATAGCATTTACTTGTGTTTAAAATATTCATTTGCATGTGCACAAATGATGAATATGTAATAATGATAACAGTATATAAGGCTTTAAAGTTTGCAAAGACTTAATTTTTTAAATTTCATCTTAGAATAACTTTTAGAACTAGTGTTATTATGACTCCCATTTTACAGATGAGGAAGCTGAGGCACAAAGAGGTTTGTTTTGCCTAAGATTACTGAACTAGTAAGTGTTTGAGGCAGGATTGAAAATCAGGTCTTCCTGAGTCCAAGTCTCTGCACTGTACACATTTTATTTTATTTGCAGGTTAAGTATTCTCTTTGCAAGCTTGGTTATACTATTAAACTTAGTTATTAAATCCTTTCTTCACAGATCAATTTCAACCCATCCTAAGGAATAGTTACCACATATTTTGAATTATTTGAGTTGAAGTCTAATACATGTTTACTACCTATTTCTTAATTAGGATCATGGTCAAAGGAATTTTACAAACTGAAATCCTCTAAACTGTTGTTTTTATATAATAGTGCTAATTTATTTTATAAAGATTCATCATATTTTCATTGCTGCTCTTCTGTTCTTCTTTACCAGGAGCCCCCAGATTGAAATGTCAAGAGCTTCTAAATTACATCATGGATGCAGTGAAGGATTCCTCGAGTGGAGCTACTTACGGAGCTGATTATAGTAATATATTGCTTAAGGACATTCTTTCAGTAAGGAAATACTGGTGTGAAATATCTCAGCATCATTGGTCAGGTATTTTCCCTCTGGTTTGTTGTTTGTGTTTTGTTGTTGTCACTTTGATGAAATAAGTAATGCAGCAGTCAGTATTCTTGAGTTGTCACATTTCTCCTCTTTTCTTTTTTAATATTTCATGTAATTGATTTAAAAAAAAATTTTCACATGGGCTTAACATCTCAGGCTCTTTCTATGCTCCTAGAATCATGTACCTGTAGTTTGAATTGCTTATTAGATTTTGATTTTGGGTTTGCTATTCATCCATGTCCAGTTAAGAAAAGAAAAGAAGTATGTGCCAATTTTTAGTTGAGTTAAACATTTAGTGAACTATAGCTTTATATCTTATATAATAGGTAAATGAGAAATGTAACATTCCTAAAATGTGCTTTTGTGATGAATGTAAAATTCTATGTTCAGAACAAGAGCAGTTAACTTTCAAGCTGTCTGTAAAGAGATTCTGTGATTTCTCTATGAGGTAGAATCCTTTATAATATCCTAACGTTCATGTTACACTTTCTGTAGGACTAGATCTGTTGCAGTAGGAAAAAAACAAACTCTGGTTTTATACACCATAGACCTGGGTTTGATTCCTGCCTCTATTTCTTGGCTTCAGGTTCCTGATTTGTAAAATAAGGGTTGGATTGGATGTCCTTTAAGGTTTTTTTTATCTCAATCTCTGATTCTAAGGCTCTACCTATAGTCTTTACAGTTTTGATGGTAGAATGCTCAGGTGGTGTCACCTTTTAGAAGCTTGGAAGTAATAGCATTTTTGTATCTTAATCTCTGCCTTTTCAGTAGATCTTTTTAGGTTTCAGGTCTTTACTTGACAGTATCTTCCTGTCATAACCTATTGCTCCATTTTTCCTAATCATAGAAAAGATGAAGGAAAGCCATCAGATCTTATATACTCTCCTTTCATACCTCTGTTTCTTTCTAAGCAGGAGTAAAGCTACTCCTACCTACCTTTTCTCTACTTTCAACAGGGAATCTTTATTTTCCAATTTCTTCTGCATTTGCTAAGTGTTCCAAGTTAGTAAAAACTTAGCTTGGACTTCCTTGCCAACTTTTTAACAAGTTAAATTTCTTTTAAGTATTTGATTCTAGGAGCATAGAAAGAGCCTGAAATGTTATTTAAAACAGAAAGTTGTAATCATGTTTCTGAAAGGAGGTGAAGTACTGTAGTATAAAGGGTCAAATAGCAGCCCTTCATCCTACCTGGTGTGGCACAAGCCAGATTAAAATGTAATTGGGAAATATTTAACAAACTAAAAGAATATAATAAAACAAAGATATAGTTGGTATATGATTTTCTAAGTCAATATGTAGCTTCAGGGATTCTTATGGACAGTTTAGTGTTCCATTTGAGTTTTATTTCTATTTGAATTTTGGCACCACTGCTGTTGTGGACAGAGCAGTGAGTTCTGGGTACTCTGCTATCCACAGTCCAGATCTAATAGGTTTAAAGCGACAAGAGATCTTACAGGCCATCTAACTCAGAATCCTCATTTTATAGATGAGGAAACCAGGACCCCAAGAAAGTAGGCAGCTTGCCCAAGGTCACACAGTAGGTGGCACAGGCAAGATTTCCCTCTTAGTTTTTTAATCCCTATTTTTGTTTTTAAATTCAGACCTCTCTTTTTTTTATTATTAGTGCAGGATTTAGAGAGTTGCTTGGAGCACTCAGAAATTTAGTGATTTGCCTAGGGTCACACTGCTAGTATTTGTCTGGAGTGAACTTAAACTTAGTCTTGTCTCCAAGGTCAGCTCTATCTCTTGCTTTATTATGGCCTCTCTACCTTGAACTTAGGCAACATATTTTACTCTTTTTAACTCAGTTCCTTAATATGGAACATAGATATTCTGTTACCTGCTTCTGTCTATTTTATAGGAATGAATGTTGTTGAGATAAATAATACATATGAAAATAGAATTCTGTGAAAAGGAAGGTAAGACTTCCAGAGATTAATTTTCTGCTTCACTCACCATAAGAGATAGCCTGTTATGTGCCTGAGTATGTTTATTTTCCCTTAGATGACATCAAAACTTGTGGGTTTCCTGGTCATTTATACATAAAGAAGACTGTTTTACTTTATTGATTTAAATGTAAGGAAGAATGATACATATTTTGTCTTTTAAAAAAGTACATTTTTATTGACTTGTTTTTATATTACCTACATTTCTTAGTGTATTTTTCCTTTACTCTTCTAGAGAGCCAGCTTTTATAACAAATTAAAAAAAGAAAATAAAAAGATTCTGCAGAATTAATACAATGACAAAGTTTGACACTCTGTGCAGGGTTCTGCATCTGTAGTTCCCTCTCCTGTATGAAGAATGTGAGGGAGATGTGTTCAGATGTCTTTTCTATGGTGCTGTGCTTGATCATTGTAGTTGTATAACATTTGGTTTTTATTCTTTTATTGTTATAGTATATTGATTGTTTTGTTGTAGTGTATTGTTATCTTTGTTCTGTATACGTCTTTTCATATAAATCTTTCTATATGATTATGTTCACCATTTCTTACTGAAGATTACATTCAGGTACTACAACTTATTTAGATATTCCCTAAATAATGAGCATCTGTTTTGTTGTCAGTTCTCTACTGCTCTGAAAAAAGTGCTACTGTAAATTTTTTGGTTTCTGTGGGGCTTTTATTTTTGTCATTGACCCCCTTGGTGTATATGCCTAGAGGTGGGTTCTCTAATTCCAAGAACATGGGCATTTTAATCATATTTTTAGTATGATTCCAAATTGCTTTCCAGAATGATTGGATTAGTTCACAGCTCTACCATCACTGCATCAGTGTGCCTCTCTTTCCATAGCCATTCTACCATTGACTAGTCCCACATATCAATAAATTATATTAAAAAACAAAAGTCATTCAGTTTCTGTAGAAGATGTGCTCTTTTTGGTATCTGAAATCATATACCATTAAAGCCCAACTTCCTGGTTTTTGAGCTCTCATGAGTCAAAAACAATTTTTTTGTATCTATGTTCAATTTAAGCAGTGTTTATTGAGTACCATGTGCATAATTTTTTCACTGATTTTTTAATAAAAACATCAGAATATGTTTGTTTTAGGTGAATGCTTTAATTATAACATGTACTTTACAAAATTATTTTCTGGAGTATCTGTATTTTGTAAGTAGTGGAGCATTTTGATGCATTTAAGACGTTTAACGTTCTAAGTTAAAGTTTATAGGAATAAATGCTTTTGAAATAAATAATACATATGAAAATATAATTCTGTGAAAAGGAAGGTAAGACTTCCAAATAGAGATTAATTAATTAATATTAATGAATAGAGTTCTAAGTTCTAAATGCCTTAAAATGATTGAAAAGAAATTAGTCACTAATTTTGTTCTTTTTTTCTTTTTTTTAGAACTTCTGGCCCTATATTGTACATTGTATTTCAAGCCGTCTAAAGATATTAATAGAGTTTTAGTGGCTAGAATAATTCAAACTGTAACCAGAGGATGCTGTTCTCAGACAGATGGAGTAAATTTAAAATTTTTTGAATTTTTTTCAAAGGCTATGCAGTGTGCAAGGTACTTTTTAGTGATTTTGGTATTTAAAGCTATTAATTTATTTGCCTTTGCAGATCTGACCATGTCACTCCCCTTCTTAGTAAATTCCATCTCTTCCTGTTGCTTCTAGATTCAAATATAAACTCCTCTTCTTGGCTTTATTTAAAAGGCTTTCACAACCTTGCTCTAAGTTGTCTCTGCAGCCTCATTGGTCATTATTTCCCCTCCTGCGCCCTGTGATCTATCCAAACTGTACTTCTCTCTTTTCCTCCCTCACAGCCTTGCTTCTCTGGTCTCTTTGCCTTGGTTCTTGCTGTCTGTCCTCCGTCTTTGAATGTGCTCCCTCCCTCCTCACTCCTTCCATCCTTTAAGGTAAAACTTAAGCACCAGCTTGAAGCATGAAGCCTTTCCCAGGGCTCTCCTTCTCATGCTACCTTGTAGTTAACCCTTTAGTCTTTGTTTCTATTGACTTTCTTTACATTTATGCCCCATATACTTATATACTGTCTCCCCCATTTGATCCTTGTGCATAGGGAGTAGTTATAGTATTTATATCCACAACATAGTACAGTGTCTCACACATAGTAGGTGCTTGATAATTGCCTAATAATTGACTGATTCTCAACCAGGCCCTTTCCTACCTCTCCTTTATGTTTATACTTTATTCCCCTCCACATATTTTGTGATTTTGCCACACTGCTACGCTTGCTGTTCTTTGCGCATAGCATCTATTTCCCTTCTCAGTGCCTTTGTACTGACTCTCCCTCATTCCTGGGATGTTCTTTCTCACTTCTGCCTCTTGGTGTTCCTGGATTCTTGTGAGTCTTAGCTATGATTTTACCTTTTGAGAGAGACCTTACATGATTCCTTCCCATCCCTAAATGCCATCCCTGCTGAGGTTACCTCTCATTTATTCTTTGTATATCTTGTACATACCTAGTTCTTTACATTTTGTCTTTTCCATTCAAATGTGAGTTTATTGAGGCCAGGCACTATTTTTAATTGTTCTTTTATGCTTATTGCTTTGCACAGTGCTTGGCACATGGGGATTGATTAATAAATATTTTTTGATTGATTTAATTTTTTTCATTTGAAATATTAATCTAGATTAAGAAAGATGTTATATTCAGCAAGTTAAAAAGTTATCTTTTGATAGTTTGGACTCATCATAGTTTGAGAGCCAAATTGAAGAGGCAGTAGGGTTTACTATAGATTCTCAATTAGGTTACAATATTTAGGAGCTGACTTTTTGTGCTGTGGAAGTGCTTTCCCTTTGGGAGAATGCCACTTGTAGTAATCAGTCAGTCAGAAGACATTTATTAAGCACCTGTGTGTATTACCCACTTTTCTGAGACTTTAGAGACAAAACTAAAGTGGTTTCTGCCCTTGAAGAGCTTCAAATCCAGCAGAGGGTGAAGACATGTTAACTTGTGGGTGTACATAGAAAGAATACCATCCTTATAAATATAGATAATTGTAGTAGGATGGCATGAGCAGTTGAGGGATCTGGAAAACCTTCACATAGAAGGTGGCACTTAAGTTTATTGAGCAGGGAATAATACAGTCAAATCCACACTCTGGGAAAATCCCTTCAGTGACTATAGATGGATTTGGAATGGGGCAAGACTTGATTCAGAAGATTGAAAGGCTTTTGTTATAGTCTAGGAAAGAGATGATGAGAACAGAACTATTATGATGGCTATGTTGGGTAGAGAGAACAAAATGGATGTGAGAGATGTTACAGAGGTAAAAAGCAAGATTTGGAAATTGATTTGGATATGTGGGGTGAGGGAGAGTGAAGTTTCAAATGTAGGTGACTGGAAGGATGGTGGTACCCTCAACACAAACTCTGGAAGAAGTCACAAAGTTTTTGCTTTTTACAGCCCAGTGGTAGATACTGTGGACTATATAAACAAGTGTAAGATACCTTACCCTGAAGTAGCTCATAGTGTAGTTTGACAAATTAGGCTTAACATACCAAACAGCAGATAATGAAAGACAGAATGATCAAGTTCAAATTAGCATGGAAGAAGCTATAAATGAACAGAAATGAGGGGGATACTGGGCAAAAGTAGTTATCAGAAAAAAAATCAAGAGTTTATATGAAATGCTTTGGAAATCAAAGTATTTAATGTATGTAAAATATAAGTGGATAACTATGGCTAGACACTATTTTGGCTAAGAAAAAGGTAAGAAGAGTGAGCCCTTTGTATCCATAAATGAACTGTTTCTTGTTGGTATACAGAACCATTTGGACACATGGGCTTCTCCTGCAATTTTTCACTAATTAGCAAGCAATCATTAAGTGCTTCTTATGTGCTGGGCACCGTGAGGCATTGGGGCTGCAAAGACACAAAATGGAATAGTCCCTGCACACTGGCAGCTTATTTTCTTCTTAAGCTGAGACGCTAGCAGTTTTGAAATAAATGTTATTCAACATTTCCATCTTTGTGTAATTTCTTAATTGTCTTCAAGTTGATTGTATAAATAGCAAAATCCCATATATATTTTTTTTGTATAGTAACTAGTGCTTGATTTCTTGTGTTGCAGGCAGGATAAAAGCTCTGCAGGTTTGAATCATATTCTGGCTGCCCTTAATATCTTTCTCAGGGTCTTTGCTGTAAATTTTCGTGTGCAAGTTTGTAAATTAGGAGAAGAAATCCTTCCTACTGTGCTTTACATATGGTCTCAGCAAAGACCAAATGATTCTTTGAAGGATGTAATTATTGAATTATTTCATCTTCAAGTTTGTGTTCATCACCCAAAAGGAGCCAAAACCCAAGAAAAAGGTATAAGAATACTCTTTTGTTATTCTGTTTTTAATTTACTTACTCGTTAAACTATTTAGATCTAATTAGGTCTAATTAAGATAAAGACTATAACCTTTTCTAATTTCTCACTAATAGCTGTTGCCAAGTTGAGTCAGGCATCTCTGAGGATTGGATTACTAAGGTTAATGCTGATGCCAACATGTGTCCCTAGCTTCTTTTATCTGAGTGATCTTTATCAATGGTTATTTTTGTCAGAATTATAAATTATATTATAATATTATAAATACAAATTAAATTATAATTATAAAAAAAATTTTTTTTGGCCTTTTGCAGGGGGAAGGGGAGGGCAATTGGAGTTAAGTGACTTGCCCAGGGTCACATGGCTAGTTTTGTGTTAGTGCCTGAGGTTGGATTTGAACTTAGGTCCTCCTGACTCCAGGGCTGGTGCTCTATTCACTGCTCCACCTAGCCACTCCCTATAAGGTTTCATTCTGTATTTTATCATCTAATTAATAGACATTAATAAATGTCTACTGTGTACCTAGCATAGTGCCAGATACTATAAGAACATAATAAGTAAAAGACACTGTACCCATAAAGTCTGGTTGCAAAAATACAAATAACAGATGTGAAAGAATTAAAGAAGAATAATAGACAATATATAATTAAATGTTGAGTGGTGTATAATGTACTATAAATGCTAATAATTCAATGAAGGGAGAGATTACAGACTTCTTATAGAAGGTAGAACCTGGGTGATATCTAGAAGGATATTTAACTAGAAAGTTATTTAACATTTAGATAGACAAAAAAGAAAGGGCATGAGCCAAACCACAGTAGTGGGCTTTGGCAGGACTGGTCTGTTGAGTGGTAGGTTCATATTTTGAAGAAGTAGGAGTTAAAAAATTGACCAGATTAAGCAAAGCTAAATTACAGAGGGCTTTGAAAGCTACACGGAGTAGTTGACAGTTCATAAGCAAAGGTGAGATATTAGAGATTCTTTTTTTTTTCTCATTGACTTGTTTATTTGCTTTTAGTTTATAAGATTCAGTTCCACAATCCCTTGAGTTTCAGATTTTTCTCTCCTCCCTTCCCCCCCCCCCCCCACGGTGGCGTGCAATCATGTATAGGATCTGCAAATACTTTCACATTGTACAATAGTCTGGTTGTGTAGAAAGGTTGTAACCAATGAGTGAACACTGGGAAAAAAGAAACAAAATCAAACATGAAAAAGAACGATAGCATGTATTGCTTTAGTCTCCATTGAAACTCTAGTCTTTCTAGATCTTTCTCTGAATGTAGATAACTCATTCCATCCTGAGACTTGTAGAGTTGTCTTATAGCTGTGCATTGCTGAGAAGAGTCCAGTTTATCAAGGTTAGTCATCACACATACAATGTGTCTGTGATTGTGTACAAATTTTTCCTGGTTATACTCTTCTCAATTAGCATCAGATATTAGAGATTCTTAATCAGGGGAGTGACTTGACAAAAACTGGTGCTTCAAGACCTATGTCTGGCTTGGAAAGAAGATGGACCAAAGGTAGTAACTGAGATGTGAAATGATGAGAGCCTGGGTGGAAATAATAGGAATATTCTGAAGGTAAGAATTGATGGCAGAGAGACAGAGCTAAGATCGTGGAGTAGCAGAAAATAATATGGTGAACTCTACCCCAAAATCTCCAAATAGATCAAGAAAAAAGATTATATTAGGGGCAGGGAACCTGTGGCCTTGGGGTCACACATGGCCCTCTATGTCCTCAAGTGTGACCCTTTGACTGAATCCAAACTTCACAGAACAGATCCTCTTAATAAAAGAGGATCTGTACAACTTGGACTCAGTCAAAAGGCCCTAAGGCCTAAGGACCTAGAAGGCCACATGTTCCCCACCCCTGTACTAGACCTAGTCCTAATGGGGAAATTTAAGGAAAAAAAGTCACAGTGAATTTTTTTTCTTTCTCATTTTGTCACAGGGAGGTAGAAAGAGAAATCTGTGGACACTGAGGAAGGGGTCTGACTACGAGCAGTTGTGTGGATTCCACGCCCGGAGAGAGGCTGGGTGTCATAGCATGAGGAAGTCTCAGATGCTTATCTAGTCAGCGCAGTGGAAATAACTGCCATGTACAGCTTTGTTGCCCATACCCAGTTCTAGGTCAGAGATCAAGGGTGGACTAAGGAGAGGCCGGGTGGTGACAGTTGTTACCCTTGGGCAGTGTACTGAGAGTAGAGCAAGTTCAGAAGCAAGGGGTTGCAGTGTGGTTTAGACCCTAGGAGCAAAATGGGGTCTCAGTTTCAGCGTCTAGCCCAGGCTAAAGTCTGTAGAGGAATAACCTGGTCAGATTCCTAGACCAGAGGGGAGAGAGCCTACACTTATATCATTCTCAACCAACAGAACTCCGGAACTGAGTCCAGCACCAAGTCTGATGTTTTTAGAACCATAATCAGGTTGGGAACTAAGACCAAGAGGGCAGCAGTCAGAGTTTGCTTTGGATCAGACTATTTTGGAAGCCCTTTAAGACGACAGGTTCTCAGATAGGGCTGAGCCTCCAATCTTAGAAGAACATAAGCCTTAATACCCAAAAAACAGAGAGTCCAGCCCAGACTTTCTTTGCAGAACTGCTCAGAGCCTGGCCCTAACATCAAAAATAAAAAATAAGAATTGATTGAGTACCTACTATAAGCCAGACACCATGCTAAGGATTTTACAAATATTATCTTATTTGGTGCTCTTAACCTTGGAAGGTAGGTGCTAGTATCCCCATTTTAACAGTGGTGGAAACTGGAGCAGACAGTCATTAAGTGACCTGCCCAGGGTCACACAACCAGTAAATATCTAAAGTTAGACTTGAGCTCAGGTCTTCCTGATTCCAGGCCAAGTGCTTTGTACACTATGGTGCCACCTAACTTCTACCTTCAGACATTAAGTCTGAAGTCAGAAAATGGGCTAGAAAAATGAGTGAGCAAACAAACAAACAAACAAACAAAATCTTACTATAAAAACTTAGTGGCTGTTATCTCAAGCTCAGGTAACCCTTGGAGTTTTTAAGCCTAGGAGACTAGGATATAGTGCCATTGATTCACTTCAGTTCAACAACCATGTATCGAGCCCCTCCTGTGACCAGGCATTATAGTAAGTGCTGGGGATACAAAGGCACAGAGAAACCATGTTAGCAAAGGGAACTGTTGGCGGAAATTGATTGAGGTGTTGAGGAAGGTAATGACTTTAAGATCGGACATGTTGAGTATATCCAGGAAATAATCATTTGGAAGTAGATAGCTTTTATATAATATTTTTAAGGTTTTCAAAGCACTTTACAAATATTTTATTTCATCCTCACAACAGCTCTGAGAGATACGTGACAGAAAAGTCAAGGTTGGAAATGAAGATGTCAGAATCCCTTGTCTGTATTTCTCTATGAATATAGCAACATAGATACACACACTCACGCATATTGATACCTTTTTAGTTGTTGGCAGTTGAAAATTGGAACTAAGTAGAAGCTATATTTTTTGTATTTTTGTCAATAGGAGCTTATGAATCGGCAAAATGGCAAAGTATCCTATATAGCTTATATGATCTACTGTTGAATGAGATAAGTCATATAGGAAGCAGAGGAAAATATTCTTCTGGATGTCGAAACATTGCTGTCAAGGAAAATTTGGTTGAATTAATGGTAGATGTTTGTCACCAGGTATAGTAGCTTTTAATATATGTACCTTTTTTGTCCATAACATTCCCTGTTAATTTTTCACTGCATTTTTGCCTGTATTCTTGTGAGAAAGAGGCATAAAATTATTCTCGGTGTGTTATTTCATATTTCTTCATTTATTCAGCATATTTTGAATAGCTGACACTTTCTTTATAATAACTTCTTTCCAAATGTTCATTAGGCAGTGATTCCAGCCTGTTCCTTTCCCTATTCAGCTCAGTAAACAGTTTGAGGGTCTCCTTTTGGCATTTACACTATGTTGTTTTCCAAGAATATAGTCTGTAGGAGACAAGGTATCTTTAACTCTGCCTTCCACATAGAAGTCTTTGTTAAAAATGTAGGTCTGCATACTGTGGAGAGGTGTTAACTGCTATTAAGGATTTTCTTGATTTTTAAAAATTATTCATTGGAAAACTTTGGCATTTTGCTCTATTAGAGATATCTTATTTTCTGTTAATTAAATGTTCTTTGGTAAATACTTTCCAGCATAGTAAAAGTGTCAGATTAAAAATGTTTCTCACTTTTTCAAGATTAGTATATATGTTTGAAGTATCATAATTAAGTGTTTACTCATAACCCATGACTTCTGTTTTTTCTTCATTTGAGAGAAGTGTTGTTTATTTTTTTATAAACTTCACTTTATTAGCTAGTTTTGTCTAAAAGCTGATGTGAAGAAAAAGTCCATTCTCTTTGTGTGACTTTTCATTTGAAACAGGTCTTCGGTGAAGATACCAGAGTCCTAGAAATCTCTCAGTCTTGTACCACCTCGCCAAGAGATTTTTGTAGTGGCAGTACACCAAGCAAAAGGAGAAAAATAGAATTAGGCTGGGAGGTTATTAAAGATTACCTTCAGAAGTCACAGAGCGATTTTGACCTTGTGCCATGGTAAAGTATCTTAATGCTTTTTTCTTGTTTACTGTTTGCTTTAGTCCTGTGTTGGATATTATTAATAGTTTTATTTAATAGACTAGCCCAATTTCTACAAAATTGCTCTAAAGTGTCAGATTGAGCAATTATAGTCTTGTTGCGAAAGAAAGCACTTCTTAGTCTACAATGCCTAATTTTTATCTGTTGTTTGTAAACTAATTTATTAGCTCTGCAAACTCAATATAAGCAACTGTTGAATGCAGTGCTGTTCTGTCTTTGCTTCTTAGAGGAGGTCTTTAGGCTATATGTGTAATTTTTTTTGTAGTTACCCTTTTAATGAATAATAGCTAGCATTTATATAGCACCTACTGTGTACTAACTAGATACTGTGCTAAAGTGCTTTTACATATATCTCATTTGATACAAAAGCCCTAGGAGATAGGTGCTATTATCTCCATTTTATAGATGAGGAAAATGAGTGAACAGAGGTTACTGACTTGCCCAAAGTTACATAGCTATTAAGTACGTAATTGTCTTTTATTTTCCTTATATTCCTACCCATCATAATTTGTGTGTAGATGTCTGAGGAAACATTGTAGATGAGAGAAAAAAAATCTCTTTCCATTATTTTGGTTTTATTTATCTGTGTATACACGATATTATTCCTGTAAAATGTGAACTCCTTGAGTGCAAGGGCTATTGTATTTTTACTGTTTTATCTTTAACATTTAGTACAGTGTGTTGATATAATAGGCATTTAATTAAAGTTTCCTGATTAAATTTAAAAGCATTTCAGAGGCTTTAAAGGCCTTCGGCCAGATGAATTGTGGTAATGGACTTATTGTCCTGGGCTTTGACATTTATCTTTCCATTCTATTTTCAGGGTACTAAGTACTTAGAGGAAAAACAACTTGAACATTTTTTTTTTAATTTGGAGGGCTATTCCTTGGGAGTTTGGTAGAGTGTGGAAAGTGATGCAAATGGAATAAGAAGATCTGTATTCACATCCCTTATCTCACATTTAGTAGCCATATGCCTTGGACAAGCCATTAAACTTCTTAGCCATAGTTTCCTTTTCAGTATAATAGGGATAATATTGCTTTATCTGTAGGGATGATGTGAGACTCAAATGAGATTCACTTATTCAACCCTTATCCGTTAAACATTGTTCATGTACCAGGTGCTAGGATGAAAAACTGAAACAAGCTGCTCCTCCCTTAAAGGAGCTTACGTTCTACTTAGTGTAAAACCATGTGCACAGATAAGTTAACACAACCTATATGCATAATGAATACAAAGTAATTTGGGCAGATTCAGAGAAACTTATCCTTATCTTATCCTTAACTAATTGTGTGTCTCTCTCGGCCTGTTTCCTAATATATAAAATGATTGTTTTAATGCCTGCTTCATAGAATTGTGCAGATCAAATTAAATACTCCGTGTGATAAAGTACTTTGTAAAACATGAGTTAATAATATGTGTTTGCTATTGCTATTATTAAAATTTTTTCAAAATTTTCAAATTATCTTGTCTTTTCTTTTTTTAAGGTTACAGATTGCAACACAGTTAATAGCAAAGTATCCTGCAAGTTTTCCTAACAGTGAGCTGGCACCATTATTGATGATACTACACCAGCTTCTATCCCAGCAGCGACGAGGGGAACGTATTCCATATGTGTTAAGATGCCTCATCGAACTTGCGTTATGTCAAGGCAAGAAATTGGATCTGGAAATCTCACACAAGTCAGATCTCCTGAAACTTTGGAATAAAATTTGGTCTATTACCTTTCGCAGCATAAGTTCTGAACAAATACAGGCTGAAAACTTTGGCTTACTTGGAGCCATAATTCAAGGAAGTTTGGTTGAGGTTGACAGAGAACTATGGAAGATATTTACAGGATCGGCTTGCAGGCCTTCTTGGTAATAATAACATATTGTACTTCTGTGTCTAAATTTAGGATTTTCTTTTTTCTGGATCTAATATAATATATCTATAGTTTCATTTAACAGTTTTCTCTTGAAGTTTTCCTTACTTTATGAGTTTTTGTAGTTTGGCCATGAAAAGTCACTATAACCATAATACATGTGATTTTTGCCTTCAGTAGAGGTAAAGAGAGATAGTTGCAAAGGTGAAGAATTTCTTTTGACTGTTGGATCCAATTTGTAATTTGTTTCTTGTTTACTCAGAGAGTAATCCTCAAACTCCTATGTTATCTTGATCATATATACCAAGAAATTATTCTTTTTTTTTAAATTGGTATCTCCATTTTATTTATTTATTTATTTTTGAATGACTTGTTTATTTACTTTTAGTTTACAAGATTCAGTTCCACGATCACTTGAGTTTCAGATTTTCTCCCCTCCCTTCCCCCCCACCATGTTGGTGTGCAATCATGTATAGGATCTGCAAATACTTTCACATTGTACAATAGTTTGGTTATATAGAAGGGTTGTAACCAATGGAGTAGACAGTGGGAGAAAGGAAACAAAACCAAACATGGAATAGAGCGATAGCATGTTTTGTTTCAGTCTCCATTTAAACTACAGTCTTTCTATATCTTTCTCTGAGTTTAGATATCTCCTTCCATCCTGAGGCTTGTAGAGTTGTCTTTTAGCTGTGCATTGTTGAAGGAATTATTATTTCTTAAATAATCATTTTATTCTTCTAAGAATAATGAAATCTATTTAATTCATTTATTTCTTGGAAATCATGATATACATTATGATGGGTCTTACAAATTTAAGGTAGTTCAAAACCAAGATATGACAGATTTATTTGCCAAGGAATATATTTATATTCTTTTAATGTGTAATGATTGCATTCTACTTAACATAAATTGTCTTTTTTTTTAAGTCCTGCAGTATGTTGTTTGTCATTAGCCTTGACCTCCTGCGTAGTTCCAGAGATGTCAAAAGTAGGAATGGATCAGAATTTTTGTGAAATAAATCAAGCTTACTCATTAAAAGAGTTAATTATGAAATGGCTTCTGTTCTATCAGTTAGAAGATGACATGGAAGAAAGTACAGAACTCCCTCCAGTTCTTTGCAGGTAATTTCTTTTTAAGAAGAAAGCTGCATTGCCTTTTATTTTTAACATTAATAGGCATATTGTTGTTTTATGATAACCGTAAGCCTTAGAAACAAGAGTAAAGAAGTAAAGAGTAAATATGACTTTACCATCAATCAGCAAGCATTTTAAAGTGCTTACTCTTTGCTAGATGATGGAGATACAGAGACAAAATTTGAAATAGGCCTTACACTCAAGGAGTGTATATTATTCTATTGGGACTTATAACATAAAAGTACATTAATAATAAGAATATTCAGAATGAGCACAAGTTAAATTTTGAAGGTAAAGGGAACTGGCACTTGAGAGGATGAAGAACAGTGTCATGAAGATGGTGGCATTAAAGCACAGTCTGGGGGAAAGCCAACCATGGGATTTTAAAAAGTGACTGGAGGTGATATAGTCCAGATGTGGGGTAGAGAGGGATGGGATGGCAGCCATGGCAAAGATGTACAGATGGGAGTTGGAATGTGTGAAGAATAGTTCGACTGGACCACAGAATGTAGAAAGTGAAGTAATATATGATGAAGCTGGAAAAATAAATTGGGCCCAGATTGTAAAGGGCTTTAAAAGTTAAACCAAAGAATTTACACGCAATGTTAAAGGCAATAGAGAATCACTGGGGCTTTGTTGAATAGGGAAGTGACATGATTGAATCTTTACTTTAGGAAAATTGTGTTTTCAGCTTGGAGGGACCTGGTGTTTGGAACAAAGAGAGATTTAAGGCAAGGAGGCCAATTAGCTTATTGCAGTAGTCCTAGGTTAGAAGTGTCGAGGGCTTGAACTCCAGGTTAGGATGGTAGTTTTGAGAAGAGATAAAAAGGGAAAAGAGATGTGGCTGAGGTAGGAACCATCAGATATGGCAGCTGAGTGGATGGATATGTGGAGAAAACGAGAGGTAGTAGACAAGATAATACCAAGGTTGCAAACTTGGGTAGCTGAGAGGATGGTGATGTCTTCAGTGGAAATAGGGTAATTCACAAGAGCTGTGAGTTCTGGGGAAATTGGATGATTTTAATTTTAGACATATGAGCTTTGAGATGTCTTTGGAATATCCAATTTGAAAGATCTCGTAGACAGTTGGAGATGTATGATGGAAGCTCAAGAGAGAGGTTAGGAGGTTTGGAGTCATCTCCATAGAACTAATAAATTAAGTAAATTAAATTAATCAAATTATGTTTTTATATCTATTATGTTATGTTACATATATAAAATTATATATAATAAATAAAATAAAAAATAAATAAAATTGATTAAATGAAAAGTGATAATTATCATCCAGGGATAACATTTGAAAGTCTTGCCTTGAACTTGAATATGCTTTTATTTATAGTAGCCACTGCTTACTATGTCTTAAAATTGTATAGGCAATAGTGATACAGACTTGTAAGTGAAAAACAATCAGGGCACTTACATTCTATGGGGGAAATAACTTGTGTGCAGAAGAATAAATACAAAATAAAATCATAGGTGTGCACTAATAACTAAGGGGAATCAGAATAGGTCTCCAAGTGATGGTGTTTGAGCCTTGAAGGAAGCTAGGAATTTTAAGAGGTACAAGTGGCAATAAAGTCTTGCTTTTAGGCATCTCAAATTCATTATGTCCAAAATAGAGCCCATTATGCCTTCTCCCTTCCCTTCCTTACCCCAGCCCTCTCCTATTCTCATTTGTCGTATTTCTTCTGAGGACACCATCACCCTAAATCACTCAGATCAAAGTTTTGGAGTCATCTTCAATTCTTCACTCTTTCACATCCCCCTGCCCATATTTAATTAGTATCTAGACTTATAAAATCTACCTCCATAATATCCCTCATACCCTTATCCTTCTTTTGAATCATGGTGCCATATATAATTCAGGTTCTCATTGTTTCTTGCCTTGACTCTGGTAATAGTCTCCTAATTAGTTTCTCTGCCTCCCATCTTTCCCCTCTTCAGCCCTTCCTCCACTCAGTTGCCAAATCGATCTTCCTAAAACACAGGTCATATGGTCTCTTTCCCATCTCTGTTCGAGAAGCTCCAGAGGCCTCGTGTTCCCTTGAGACTAACATACAAATTCTTCTCCCTGCTTGACATAGATAGTCCTTTACAGTATGTATGGCCTCAGCCTGTCTTTCTAGGCTTATTGTGCCTCGTTTCTCTTCAGAGGCTTAATAGATTAACAAGACTGGCTTCCTAGCTGTTAATTTTACACTACGCTTTACTTTTTTTATTTTATATTTCATGCCTCTGTTTCTTTCTCTGTCTGCCCTTTGCATGAATAGAGGCTGGAATTCTTTTAATGTAGTTGTTGAAATGTACTTATTAAACTCAAGTGAAAAATTTCTGCTCCACAGTGATTTTCCTTATCTAGCCCTGGAGTCAATTCTCGTGAGTCTCACTATGAAGCACTGTAAAGGGGCAGTGGATTTTTTCCAGAGTGTATCTGAATGGTATGTAAATTGAGTTTTTGTGTTGTCTAGAACAAAATTCTCCTGTAATTTGAACTGCCTCTCACTAAATTTACAGTCACTTGTTGGGGGCTTCCCAGCTGTGAAGATTTTCCTTACTATCAGGTGATAAAGATCTATATGACTTTGATTTGGAAAGGCCTGTTCTTTTATGATAGCCTGACCGTAACACTAAGGCCTTATTTTCTCACAGTGAGCAGCAGCAAAAAGGCAAAGTGGAGGCCACATTCTTAGAAGTAGAAGAGCTATACCTTGAGACAACTTTTGACCAGATGGATTTTTGTACCAATACGATGGATGGTACCCCTGAAAAAATCCAGGCTGTTGCTGGACTTGCTGTCCATCAGAATCTAAAAGAAACACTAGATCGCTATCTTCTGGGATTGTCTGAACAGCTTCTAAATAATTATTCCTTTGAGGTGAGATTTAAGGATAAATTTAAACTACAGTTTTGACCAATGATTTTTTTTCTGTATTGGGTTACAGAGTGTTTTTTTGGGCCCTAACAGGTAGGAAAGTATGGAGAGGAAAGAATCAGTGGTATAAGAAAATGCTATTTTTACGGGAAAGGAAATGCAGCTGAGGGGGGAAACAGACTAGCAAGTATTAAGTTACATTTGTGTTGTGATAGACTATTTCACAATCACAGAAGCTCTTGAGTTAGAAGTTATTTAATCCAACTGGTACCTGAACAGAGATCTGTTTTGCAGCATTAAAAGTGATTGTTCAGGCTCTGCTCTTGAGGTAGCTTCCTTTACTTCTGGGCAATTCCAATTATTAGGAAATATTTCCTAGTGTCAGTGCAGAATTCATCTCTCTTCAGTTTCCCTCCATTTTCCCCAAGTCTGCCTTCTTCCATATCACAACCATTTAGGTATTTGAAGACTAATAATGATGATGGTAAGACTAGCCGACAATTATATAGTACTTTAAAATTTTCAGAGCACTTTTACATTTGTTATCTTTTTTGTTGTGTGAAGTCCTTTAATTCAAGTAGTCTTTTTGGGAAAAAAAATGTGCAACCTTTCCAGACTTTAGAGTGGCAGAGTAGCATAATCAAAGTGATGTTTTATAAAGATTAAAATTTAGCAGGAGACATCAATGAATGAAAAAGCATTTATTAAGTACTTAGAGAAAGCACTGTATCGACTTTTTGGAGTACAGACAGAAAAGCCAGATAGTTCCTGTGTTGTGGTGTATTCTTTTGGGGGAGACAGCACATAGAGGAAGTTTTGGCTGTAAATCACATAGAAAGGTCCTGTGGACCTTACGGTACAGTGGCAAAACAAATATTAATGCATTTTTTAAAACAATTAAAACCATATCTGTTCATGATGTTGAACCATGCGACTATTTAGGGCGATGTGTGGACAAGTACATCCTCTCGATCCACCTCCAACGCCTTTCCAACTTACCATGTAATTATTTTGGATATACTTATTTATGTACATATTGTCATCTCCAATAGAAGGTAAGTTCCCTGAGGTCAGGAATTGTTTCATTTTTGTATTTATATTCTCCATGACTAACACAATGACTGCCACATAGTAGGTTCTTGATAACTACTTGTTGATTGATGATGGCAGAGCAAAAAAAAGAAATCTAAAGGACTTAGTTGGAGTAAGAGATGGAAAAAGGTACTAAATTGGAAGGAATGGTCAAGGATGTATTCATGAGAAACTTAAAGAGTTATGTTTTTAAGAGAATTCTGATACCAGATTGGAGAAATAATTTCTCACGTCTCTTCATCTTTGTTACATAAAATCTGCAGACCATTCAGTACCAGGAAACAGAGAAAGAGGCAGAAGGAAGAAGTAGCAGAAAACCTCAGGAGTAATATGCCTGCCTCCTCATTCTTACAACTCAGAGAACCCAAGAAAAATGAACTCAAAAAGACCCTCCACTTGACCATTTACATTTCTTTGTCATGTAGTCCAGTTTCTAAATTCTGCTTTATTTTAATTAAAAACTCATCAATGCTATAACTTTAAGAGAATGATAATATTTGATAATTGTTTTGTTCATTCCACGATCATGTAAGTGTCTTTACTCTAAGGCTAACCATAGGGGAGTTAGTGGCCTAAGGAAAACCAATCTGTGTTTTTCTAAAGCTTATAGTCTAGCACAGGGATATCTCTCTCTCTCTCTTTCTCTCTCTCTCTCTTCCTTCCCCCACAAATGGCTCTAATCAAAGTATAACATGTTAGATTTTAATAGCTGTGTGTAGGGCCTGAGAATGTTCTTAATTTCTTTGTGCTACTTAAGTGTTGCATGGAGCATGTCAGATGGTGAAGTAGAAATACCAATGTATACGATGTTCGGCTAGTAGAATGTGTATGTTTGTCTTTGTCTTGATTGAGCAGGCTAGGGCCTAGGATGTTTAAATTAAAATTTCTTTCAACTATGGGGCATTTAAAACAATGTTCACAAAGATAAGCCACTATTTTTTAAACTTTTTGCAATTTACTTATAGGTATAAAACTAGTTCATTTAAAAGATAGTCACAGGATACTTAATCAGAGTCATTTATTAGCTCCAGACAATATCATATTAACATACTTTGCATTTGTGCTTCTGGTTTATTTCAAGACTATAAGGTCAGAAGCTCTTGTCCGATGTTCGAGTCTTTTAGTGGGTGTGCTTGGCTGCTATTGTTATGCAGGTATATTGTCTGAAGAAGATGCATATAAATCAAGATTGTTCCAGAATGCCAAGGTAAGAAAATATAAGCCAAGACTTTTTTGACAAAATTTTTAATAGCATTTATTTCTTGAACAATTAACTAATTTGATAGGAAATTAGCATTTGAGAAATTTGCTTATAATAATAATACTGATACTAGCTAGCATTTATAAGCATTTATTATATGTCAGGCATTGATAAACACTTTGCAGTTATCTCATTTGATCATAACAACTCTGTGCAATAGGTGCCATTATTATCCCCATTTACATGAGGAAATTGAGGCAAACAAAGGTTAAGTAATTTACTCAGTGTCACATGACTAGTGTCTAAGTCAGAATTTGAACTCAAGTTTTCCTGACTGCAAGCCTGTTATTCTGTCTTCTGTGCCACTAACGTCTCTAAGGTCCTTGACTTCTGAATTTGTGTTCCTATGATCATATGATCCCATGTATATGATTATATATTCTTTTCTATGTATAGGAAAAATCTGTATAACCCAGATACCTAAGTCTGGGCTAATCTTTTCTGATTTATCCATTTGTACAAGCTTTGGATATGCTTGTATAACATGTATTTTCTTTAATCTTTTGACTTAAAATTAATTATTTTAAACCTAGTCACAGATTAATATCAAGTTGTTCATTTGCCCAGTGATAATCCCTAATTAGCATTCTTTTATGGATTTAATGAAATTGGTCTTTGAAGACTCACCTGTTTTTTTTCCCTCTTTGGATACTATTAGTTTTATATGTAAATTGAAAAGTACCATAGATTCTTTTTCGCAATTTTTTTTTTCATGATTTTTAGTTGTGTGATATTATCAAGTTTAGCTTCCTAATGCATCTTTATCTAAAAATTCAGAGACTTTTCAAAAAAATTGAGATTTTTGTTGCTGCATTTTAACTTGAGTTGTTTCTGGTGTGTTTTTCTTTGTTTCCCATTTCTGTTCTTCAATAGTCTTTGATACAGTGTGCTGGCAAAAGCATTACTTTGTTTAAAAATAAGATAAATGAAGAATCTAGAATTTGCTCATTGAGGACTACAATGTTGCTTTGTACCAGCTACTTATATAATTGTACAAAGGTAAGATTCCTTTTGGTTAATATTTTAACCTTGTAATTTCCTCAGTAATTTGGAATATCTAGTTGACTGTTGGTTGCTAGCATTTTAGTTATTTTTTTTTAATTGCAAAATTATATATTCAATTTAAAACTAAATGGAAAATACATTTTAGATACAAGTGAATAAAGCAACTACAACTTGGACTAAATATATTGAAAAATTTTGTCCTTTTTATTAAGTTTTCTGAGGTAATTCTGTTATTCAGAATAAAATACAAAAACTGGCTTTATAGCTAGCATTTTTTTCAACCATTTTTTTTGTCCCTGCTATGTACTGGTCAATAGGTTGGGCAGCAGGCCTTTTGGGAAACAGAGGGATGAATAAGAGATATTGGCTGCCTTCCAGGACCTTTATTCTACTTTAGTATTTAATTTTGTTAGGGTTAAATGGATTAAATTGACTGGAGGGCTAGGTTGAGCAAGGTAGGCCTGGGCATTGGCATAAGGCCTGTGAAAGATGGTTCCTGTGGTCCCTTTTAATTTTAGGTATATAATTGACTGACAAGCACTTATTAGGTATATACCATGTACTAGGCCTGTGCTATACAAAATCAAAAATGAAATAAGCCTTACTTTCAAGGTACTGTGGATTCTGTTATAGTAATCTTAGAACATAGTGCACATGTGTGGTTAAGAGACTCTCCTTTACATTATTGTGATGGAGAGAATAGATGTAGGATAGAAGTACGGTACAGTGAGGAACTGCATGAAGTCATGGCAGTGTGTGTCATGGGACAGTAAGAATTAGAGAGCCATTAATCAAGTAGATAGATAGATAACCTACTGTATTCTAGGCACTGTTAAATACTGTAGGTGCAAAGATAAAGACAAAATAATCTTTGCTCTCCATCTGTGTATGCTTATATTCTATTGAGGGAGAGCTTATACACTATATGTATTCAGAGTAAATAAATATATATACATATATTTATAGACATATGTCTGTATGTATTTGCATACACCCAGAGAATCAGTACAAAATAAGTATAAGATTGTTAACCACAATGTAGTCAGTGAGGGAAGGAAGGAGGGTACTAGCATTTGGAGTAATCAGAAAAAGCATTATGTAGAAGGTGGTACTTGAGGTGTGTCTTAAAGGAAATAAAGGATGCCAGGCATAGAGGGAGGGCATGCAGGAGGGTGATGGAGTGATTTGTATGATAGCAGGAAGGCTAACTTGGCTGGTCTGTAGAGTTTGGGAAGGGATGTCATGGATATTGAGAGTGGACAAAATATGAAGGGCTTTATACGTCCAGCAGAATAGTTTATGTTTTAACATAGAGGATACCCGGGGGAGTTTATGTAGAAAGTCAGTATTGTGGTCAAACCTCCACTTAAGAAAAGTAATTGAGGAATGATGAACTCAGCTGCTTTTGTTAAGGGGCTTTTTCCTCAGTTACTATTGCTTCTGAGAATCAGTCAGCATCTTGGGGTTTATTTGTCCTGACCTTATTCAGGGTAGAGGTGACCAATAAAGAACTGAACTTACTAGCAGAATTAGTCATTTATTCCTGAATGCCTGTGGTGGCTTCAGTCACGTTGCCATTCAGATGCAATCCATATTGACAAAACTGTAATATACTGTTTAATAATTTTCAGCTTTGTTGGGAGTATAACTGGAATCATCTGAAATTGACCAGTATAGAAACGTAGAAAAGAAATTTTGGGCAACTAATGATCTGTGTTGAAATAACTGCTCTTGATATCAACAGCATAGATTTTTAGCCACGTAATAGTGAGTTTTCTTGTGAGCAAGGAGGAAGATGATGAAACAGGATTGATTTTAGAATTATCTCATTGGGTTGTTTAGAGTCAATAGCTTTTATTTATTTGACTGCTTATATAGTAGAATGAAGAAAAGGTACAGTGAAACTTAGAATGATAGATATACACTTATTCATAGTTATTTATAAATAAGGCCTTTTTTTAAAACTATTTTTTCAAGCAAGATTTGCATGTGTGTATATAGTATGTAGTTTATATAATCTTTAATATTGAAATCTTCCATATTTTTCACCATATCCTCTCAATTCTGTGAAGATCAGATAATACAGAAGAAATCCATTTTTCTCTTAAAACAGAAAAGGTTCAAATTTGCTGTTAACTTTGGTACAAATTCCCCCCCACCCTTTTTTTCCCCCTAATAGCACAAGCCAAATAAGATTGTATCTGGTCTTTTTCTGCGTTTGTTAACATCAAAGTTGATGAATGACATTGTGGACATTTGCATAAATTTAGTAAGTATGTTTCTAATCATTAAGAATTTTTAAAATTTACATATGGTTTATTAGGGCATTATTTTAGAGTATAAGTTACATTTCATTTTATTTTAGTTCTCTTAAGAGATCACCTATACCAGGATATATAGATTATTCTGTTTGGAACTACATCTAAATCCCAAATATATAGTTTTGTACATTATTTTTAAAATGTGCCAAAAAAAAGATTTAACATCTCCACTAATTTAGTTCAACAAACAAGATGTACCTACTCTGTACTAGTGATACAAAATAAAGCAGTGAATCACTTCTAAAGTTTACATTGTACCGTGAAGAAACATGTGTAGTAAGTATGTTATAGGCCAAGGGTTTGGGAGATCTCAGCCAAAGAGCTTTAGGAAAGTTTGAGTGTGGGTTGTTTGTTTTTGTAGCTGTGTTTTTTAACATGTTATAGCTTTGTGGCCTGATGTGAGCCATTTCCCCTCATTAAACTTCAGTTAATTCCTTCTAATTTTTCCTAATTCACAGGGTCAAGAAATTTTTTTCCCAACATCTAACCCCAAGTAATAATATTATTAGCCGATACTTAAATTGAACTTTGAATTTCTCAAAGGTATGATCTACTTTGACCTTCATAGCAATCCTCCAAGGAAACCGAGTTTCAAAGTGGTCGTTTATTTTCCCCTCGTTATCTAACTAATGTGTGTCAGAAACAAAATTGGAACATCCAGCCCTAAGCATGGCCCTGTTTGTTCTTTACCGTGCAGCCTCTCTGCCTCCCTTCTGTTCTACTTCAAGGTTTCCTTGCCTATGGGATGAAAGTGTCTCATCAGCTGTTCATACTCTCTTGTATTCTTACAGATAGTTAAGTACCCAATTAAATTTCTCTTTTCACAGAAATCTTTAGTTCATTTTTCCTTACTTTCCAGATAATAATCAAGTATCTAGAACAGCCCTAATTTCTCTACATCTCACTTAAATACAGACTATAGTGATATAAAGAAGCAGTTAGCCTTGCATTTTTATATTCTAGGCTTTTAGAAAAGTGTGTTCATTTATATCAATTTCATCATTTGGAATGTGGAGATTAAAATGTGGATAATTAACATTTTATTTACATATTAAAAAGTAATTAACATTCTGACTTGGATCTGGAGGTTTTTTGTTTTTGCTCTTTAAACTGATACATAGCTTTCTGTCAGAAGCAATACCTAATAGAACAAATTAATTTCTATTCTTTGAAGGCATCCCTTACTAAAAGGCCGTTTGATTCGGGAGAAGTAGAATTAAAGGAAGATGATATTGATGGAAACCCAACGGAGGTAGAGGATCAGTCAACCATGAACCTGTTTGAATCTGATGGCACTAATAATAATGCAAATGAATCTGGAGAGGTACAAAATACATTTGGTGAGTGAATTACTTTTTGTTCTTCCTAGCTACTCATTTAGCTATAGAAAGGGTGTAATGATTGAAACTGGTGTTTTTGATCCGCTTTTTTAATAACACTAGTTATTGGAATTGGAATTTTCTTATCTCCTTTTATCACTAGGTTGAATTCTGGCCATGATGCTAGGTTTTAATCTGTTACATTGGAGTTGCATTTGTCATATGTTGGTGATTGTTTAAAAGATATATCTGAGTAAACACTTCAGAAATGTTGTCGCTTTATTTTTTCATTTTGACAACTCAAGAAATCTGTTTTCTTCATGAACTGAGTCAGCACATTTTGTTTTCAGGTGCAATTAGCCCTCTAGCTGAAGAACATTTGACAAAGCAAGATCTCCTTCTTCTTGACATGCTAAAGTTCTTGTGTATATGTGTAACTACAGCTCAGTGCCATACAGTATCTTTTAGAGCATCTGATATAAGGAGGGAGCTATTGAAGCTAATTGAACCAAGCATGCTTGACACTTCTAAATCCCTCCACCTACACATGGTGAGTCAAGTATTATGGAAAAGGTCTTAGATTTTGCTGTTACCAGTTGTGCAGTATATCTTTGATTCTTAAAGTCTAATAAATCACACACACACATGCACACACGTGTGCACACGCATTGTTGATAAGAAATTGCCGTCAGAAATAAAATTGGAATAGTTTGTAACAAAATGCTCTTCCATCTAAAATTTCTTTAAATCTTTTTCCAGCAAGAGTCATAGCATTGAACCTAGGTTATTATTCTTGGATAATGTAGGGTTATATTTTCTTCAGGTGTAATTATTTATTATGTGATGCTTTAGACTAGAGTTTCTTTATCTTTTGTGCATCATATACCCCCTTTGTCAGTCTGGTCAAACCTTTAGACCCCCTTCTCAGAATAATGTTTGTAAATACATCGAATACACAGTATTGCCAAGGGAATCAAAAGCTAGTGAACATAAAGATGTGATTTTTTTCCCCCATCCAATTTCAGACTCCCTGAAGTCTTTCTATAGACCGTTAAGATCCATAGTGATGGACTGTTTTTTAGACTCTATTGAATGTGAACATATACTGAATCCTAACATACCTAGCTTTATATCATTTATTTACTGCTATCTGTTCTTTGTTTGTGAAAACAATTTGTATGTTTCCCAAAGCTTCTGAAGAGGCCAAAAGTACTGAAAGAGTATATGTGGCTCTGTTTTACCCTTTTCCATTTTCTAGATTCATTGGGCAAAATTGTATTGTAGAGGAAAGAACCCTAGCCATGGAGTGAGAAGGCCTGACCCTTGCTAGCCAAGTAAACCTAGACAAGTTACTGAACTTCTTTGTAACATTGGGCTAGTAATACTGGTGCTATCCTATTAGAATTTATGTGAGAAAACTGTTTCATAAACTTTAATAACTTTATTTCTAAAAATTAGTTGTTCTTAGGATCCTAGTATTTGAAAGGAACTCAGAGATCATCTAGTCCAAACCTTTGATTTTACAGATAAGACAACTGAGATTCCTAGATGTAAAGTGACTTACCCAGAGATGAACAGGTAGAAAGAGTAAAATCTGAGAGTGACCTTAGAGCTTCTCCAAATCTTCTGCTTTTTACACTGTAGAACCTTGGCCCCAAGCATAATTTGTACTATGGGAATTGGGCATAAGTGTAGCATTAATCTTTGTTATTCCATGTCTGTGCAAAGACATTTACATTTACTTTAAAGACATTTACACAGACATTTTACATATATTTTTGTCTTATATAAGACATATAACAACATTTTTTCATTGTACTATAGTACTTGGTGCTTTTAAAGGAGCTCCCAGTTGAAGAGTACCCCTTGCCAATGGAAGAAGTTTTTGAACTTCTGAAGCCTCTTTCGTAAGAAATTGAATCCAAATATAAAATTAACTTCATTTTATTCATTTGTTATGACTTTTGCCTAGACTTATGATTTTTCTTTTCTTTTTTTTTTAAACAATGTAACATAGCAATGTGTGTTCTTTGTATCGTCGTGACCAAGATGTATGCAGAGCAATCTTAAGCCACACTCTTCCAGTAATAACAAATCTGGGTCAGCATAGTTCAGATGCAGAAAACACAAGGAACGCTCAAGGACAGTTTCTAACAGTCATAGGTGCTTTTTGGTAGGTATAAACTTATGGAATAATTCTGTTCTCTTCCTATCTCTAACTGTAAATGGGGATTTTTGTATGAATACATTACCTTTTTTTTGCAAAATAGTTTATTGTACCCACTGATAGACATTTAGTTCATATATTTTCCTCATATGCCTTGAAGAACTGCTTTTTTGTTTGGACTTTTTATTTTAAAAATAGATTTAGTATATATGTTCTGGAATTTTAAAATCAGTTATACTTTCACATGTATATGGATCATAGGATAAAAGATTCAGAGAAAAGAATGACCTCAATAGTTATGTTCCCACTCCATAATTTTACAAGTGAGGAAACTGAGGCTCAGGGGGGTTAAATGACTTCTCCAAAATCAAATAGGGAGTGTTAGTTGGAATTTAAATCCCGATCTTCTCTCTACACATCTAGCCTTCTTGCCTCTCTACCATGCTGCCTCCAGCAGTTGATAGTGGATAAGAGAAACTTCTGCAACAAGACTTACCTGTTATTTTGGATGTCTTCCTTCCTATCAGTGGCAAGAGCCAAATAAAGCATATAAAAATCAACACCAGTTATTGATAAGTGAAGTTTAATTTAATAAGCATTTATTAAGCACTTATGCATAAGGCACAGTGTTAGGCTGTGGGGATGCAAGGCAGAGGAAAATTGTCTCTGACTAAGGAGTTTATATTTTGCTGGAAGAAAACAGCATATGCAGATAAGTATCACGTTCACACACATGGACTTAAACATATTTGGGGAAGAGAGATAAAATATTGTGGAGAATAGGAAGGACTTCATGGAAGAGGCAGCACCTGAACTGAGCCTTTGAAGGTACCTAGGAAATTGAAAAAGTAGAAAAGAAGAAGAGTATTTATAGCATGAGTACAGCCTCTTTAATCAGTTAAAGACATGGAAGAGGGGAATAGTTTTTACAAGGAATGCCAAGTAAGCCAGTTTTGTTGGACTATAGGTTGTCAAGAATTGTGAAATTAGTGTAGAAGCACTGGTATGAACTGGAGTGTTAGGGGCTTTACTAAATAGATTTCTGTGTGTTATCTTAAAAACAATGGGAAAATCTTGAATTTTCCTGTGGGAGAATACTGACATTTTTCTCCTAATTAGAAAATGGATTGGAAAGGGAAAAGACTTAGTGGTAAGGAGGATGTTATGGTGGTCCAGTAGTTCAGGACATGAACAAGGGAAGAGGTGGTATGACTGTTAATGACGTGGTGGGCAGGTGCTTAAATATGGGGCTGAGGAAAAGGGAAGAGTCAATGATGGTAATTCCAGACTCATAGGAATACTTGAAATTAATCTTCCTGATATATTGACTGTTCCTTTTTTCGATTGTTAGGAAAAAAGGGTTCTTGAGAAGTTGGTTGGTGTATTTGAAGCCCTTCATAGTCTTCCTCTAATTTCTCTTTGTAGGCTTATTCCACATTAGTCACCCTCATACATGTTATGTTCAAACCAAACTGACCTTTTTGTTGTCGCTCTGCCCAACATTCTGTTTCCCACATCTGTGATTTTGCATGGGTGTCCTCTTACATGCAATATTATTTCTCCTCCTTTCTATGTTTTAGAGCACCTGAATTTCTCTACAAATTTCTGTCTTCACATTCAGAAGACTTTCCTGATTGTCATTGGTACTAGTACTATAGTACCAGTGCAGTTTTCACAGTGCCCACAATCACTATAAATATACCTGCATGATGCTCAATCACAAAATATAACAGACTCTCCATATAGAAGGCAGAAGCAAAACATTTATTCAGACACCAGAAAACCAAATCCCAACACCGGGAAACTGAATCCATCATAGCAATATAGAATTAATGCAGCACAATGTAGCAGAGAGCCACACCATCCATTAGCCTTCCCACAAACCAACATAAGACCAATATTTAATCACAAGCCTATCTGTCTCCCTCAGAAGCGTCCTCTCCTCCCAGCCATCTAGCTTCCTCTGACTCCCAGCTTCCTGTGGGCTCTTTGCTACCCTTCAGCAAACTCCTTCCATTACAGGCTCCATGTGACTGCATTCAGCCTATTAGGGGGCAGAGTTTATTTTCAAAGCAGAGAAGGTCTTCAAATTCCTTTAGGCTTATTAAGGGACAGGGAAGATCTTCAAATTCCCATTGCCATTACACCCACTCAGACCCAGTGAAATTAGTTTGTATTTATTTTGTATCTATTTATCAGATAATACATAGATTGAGATGGAAGGAACCTTGAGGACCATTTAGTCCAGTTCCCTTACTTTACAGATGAAGAAACTGAGACCTAGAGTGATTATCCCTGGCTCAGGGACACACAGAAAATAAGCTCACAGGCAGGATTTGAACTCCAGATCCTCTTGTTCAAGACCCAATGCTCTTTTCGTTGCTTATTTGTATGTACTTTGCTTCCTACCATTTAATGTAACCTCAAGGGCCAGAGCTGTTGTGATTTTTATCTTTGGATCCCTAGTATCTTACACAACACTTAGGATATTGTAGACAGATAAATGCTTATTGAATTGGGAAAGTGTGTGGAGGAGAGTGGAAGGGCTGAGGAGAAAAGAGATTTGAAATGTGGCTAATAGGCTCATGTTCTGTGTGTACATCTTATGGATAAAAGCCTTAAAATTCATCTATTCAGTATCTACCATATGCAGATATCACTAATGAAGAAGCATGAGCAAGTAACTTAGCGTTAAAGTCTTCTTTACTTTTGATATGAACTTCGGACAACAAGATAGTGTGAAGATTCAAGAACCATCTACTGCTATGGAAAGAAACATTTTTCTGGAGTTTCTGTCAAAAAATTTTTGAATCATATCAATTGAAGCATATTAACCACAGGATACATATAGTGATATACAATATTACATATAGTAATTACATATTACAAGATACATACAGTAATATACAATACAACAGCATATTTTAAGTACCTTTCCCTATTAATTTTTCATCAAATGTGAGAAGGCTTTAAGATAACTAAGGAAAATCAGGATTTGCCAGTGTCGGGAACCAAAACTGGAAGGGATAGGTTGGCGTTTTTAATAATCTTCGTTTGTTTCAGGCACTTAACAAAGGAAGGCAAATGTACGGCTCCAGTAAGAATGGCCCTAGTGAACTGCCTAAAAACCTTGCTTGAGGTGAGCTTTGCTTCTTCAGTAAGAGATTAGGAGTAGTGTGATCATTTGAAAATCCAGGTTTTCAACTTTTAGAAAAATTGCTAATTTTGATTTTGTTTTATACTTTGTTATTTGGAGTTTTTAATTTTCTTTAGGCTGATCCATATTCGAAGTGGGCTGTTCTCAGCATAGCGGAAAAAGACTTACCTGTGACTGAGGTTCTCCCACAGTTTCTAGCTGACAACCATCACCAAGTTCGAATGCTTGCTGCAAAGTCAATTAACCGGTGACGTAAATTCTTCATGTAGTATCAGACTCATAAGGACACTTCAGGGTTGGTTGTATGAGTGACTATGAAGTTAAACTATGGTACACACTAGACATATTTTTACATGACATGTTGACTTTGATAGCCAACACGATTTGTATTGTAACTTAGCTTGGTACATAGGCACTGAAGAGATTCACTTAATGAAAAACTTTTTCAGATGTAAGTCTGACAAAGAAGTGATTCCTAGGCAACTAGGCAGTGCAGTGGATGAAGCCCCAGCCCTGGTGACAAGAATACCTGAGTTCAAATCTGGCCTTAGATCCTTAATAGCTGTGTGATGCTGGGCGAGTCACGTAACCTTTGCTTCAGTTTCCTCAACTCTAATATGGGGATAATAATAGCACCTTTTTTTTCCCATAGTGGTTATGAGGATCAAATAATTGTAAAGCAGTTAGCTTAGTGCCTGGCTTATAGTGGGCACTCAGGAAATGCTTTTTTTCTTCCTTCTTTTCTACTCTTTAATGTGGCCATGGTTTATGATGTTTTTAAAACACCTTATGAATTTGTTGAGAGCTAATATATCCAGTAATTCAGAATGGTTTCCGGTAAGCTATGTATGAATGAGAATCTAGGTGTCTGACTTAAAATTTTTTTCTATATGAGCATGTTTATTAAGTATATAGGTGATGACTAAATTAAGATTAAGAACCATGGAAAATAAATAATGACCTTCAAAAACAGGATGATATTGAAATGGGATAAATAACACAGGTATAGAGTAAGAAAATGAAGGCTTTGAAGATATAGTGGACTGCAAATTGACTAGAATGAACATGGAGTGGGGTGGCTAGGTGGCTCAGTGAATAGAGCATCGGCCCTGGAGTCAGGAGGACGTGAGTTCAAATCCAGCCTCAGAGACATTCCCCACTCCAAAAAGCAAAAATAAATAAATAAAAGAAATTAAAAAAAAAAAAGAATGATCTAGAGAAATTGGAGCATTCAGAGAACGACAGAAATTATCAAAGGTTTGCAGAAATAAGGAAATAGGTAAAAAGGCTTAAATTATTTTGTCTCAAGAAAAGATAACTGATGGTCATCCTTGGAAGGGCTGTTATTCAGAAGGTACTAATCGGTTTCTCTATGACGTCCATTTCTTCAGTGGTTAAAATGATATAGTGAGCTCAAGTTTAATCTGTTGAGATTTAAACTTCCTGAAAGTTTGTTTAAACATCAGAACAACTTACCACAGGAGAATATAGGCACCTTATCCTTGGCAACATTCATCTATAATATGTAAATTGTCTGTTTTGTCTGATTTAATTGCAGTCCTATCTAAAGACACAAGACCGTATTCCATGTTATCCATTTTAGCTCTAGGATTATATTACTTATATGGTATAGAAATTATACCAGAAATTATATTTAGGGCCTCCCTAAATGAAGAAACATTACACAGTCCTTTGAAAGAAATATTGGGATGTAAATATAAGCTTTACCTGCCTTGCAGTGGGTCTGTTTTCTGTGTACAAAATATGTTGGAAGAGGATTTTGGAATACTGGTTGCACCTAATTATTATTTTTTTCTTTTTCTTTAAAAAAAAAAAAAAAAGCTTATTTCAGAACACAAAACCAGTATCCATTTCAAGGTTATCAAGAGCATTTCCTTTGAAGCTCCAGCAAAAAGCTTTTGAAAATGCATATTTGAAAGTCCAGGAAGGAATGAGAGAAATGGTAATCCTGCAATTAAAGTGCTGTCATGTAACCATTTTTGTTTGTTATTTAATTGCTGTGAAAAGCATGTGCTTGTTTTGTTCTTATCTGTGGGTAAACAAGGTAGGCTGTAGCATAGGTTCCAGTATCCACATTATTTATGCCAGGAAATGCATACAAGCAAGTTTTGTCAAGTTGTAAATGAAAGCTCACAGCCTCTAGTTGACAGAAAATCCAGAGAGTAGACGGTGAGTCACAGCTTGCAAGATCATACGAAAGCCTTCATTTTAACTCTTTTAATCATTTTACAAAATATAATTAAAAAGAGAGTTTGTGTCCAATAGTTTGCAATATAAAAACAAGATAGATAAGGCAGACATACGAGGTAAAAACAACTACATCGATTTATCTTAGTAAGAAATTGTTTTGCTGAGATTTTAATGGTGACACAGAGGAGTTTGATTTGTGTATTTCTGTCCATTGGTTTGAACTACCTGAAGAGAAGAGGTTATGATAGAGTATGAATCAGTCCCTGGCTTTGTTATATTTTTCAAGCCAGTATTCTTGATACTTTTATATTTCTGTGATAGAGAACGCCCAAGATTTAAAATCCTTGGGAGATATAATTAAATACGTAAGTGTCTAAGAATAATAATCTTATTGTTGGGACAGCTAGGTGGTGCAGTGAATAGAGCACTGGCCCTGGAGTCAGGAGGACCTGAATTCAAATTTGGCCTCACACACTTAACACAAAAACTAGCCATGCGACCTTGGGCAAGTCACTTAACCTCAATTGCCCTACCTTCCCCCCTCCAAAAAAAATTAATCTTATTGTTGTAAAAGCAGTTGAGAAACTAAAGTGCTATAGAAATGTAAGGGCTCATTATTAAATTAATAACTAGCAATAATATATAATTATAGGTACTATATGAATGGTAAGTTGGATAACCTCTTCTGGTCTCTCTTGTATGTATACTGGGGACTTTCTGATTTAAAAAAAAATTTTCTTGAAAATCTCTTTATCCTAGCATAAAGAATTTTTTTCTTCCTGAAGTCCTAATAATAATGCCTGATTAATAGTATATTCTTCTCACTGAAGAAAACTAGATAATTCCGTAAGTCCGTTTGATTGCTAAAATTCTATGATTCTGTGGACTCTTTGTCCTTTCTTGAATACTGCCTCTAGATTAGAGCAAAGAAAATAGTTGAGTTTTTTAGTAGCTTCTTGTAAGTACTTTTAGTTTTATTCTCATCTGTTTATAATGTTCACATATTTGCTATCCATTTGATTTTGTTTATTAAAATTTTTTTCCCCCAATGAAGTCTCGAAGTCCTGTCAGTGCTGGTGAGCCACTCGATGAGCCATATAATAGAAAAGCTGCTTTATTGATGACAATATCCATGATTTTATACTGTAGCCCTGTGTGTGAAAAACAGGCTTTGTTTGCCATATGCCAGTCAGTGAAAGAAAATGGATTAGAAACCCAACTGGTAAAAAAGGTAAAATATGCTTACAGATTTTAAAATTGTCATTTGTATAGTTCCTATGATAAATCTTTTTTAGTATTTCTAAAAATAATTTTTAGCAGAATTTTAGAGGTAGTTTATATAACATGCATGTATACATATAATCCCAAAGGTCTTAGTACAGTTTTAAGCCTTAATAGCTTAAATGTTAACATAATGCCATATTAACCTATCAGTATTAATTTTAAACTTTAATAGCTTAAAATTGCACAAAGACCTTTGGATTACCCTATATGTTAAATGTAGAAATATTTTGAAGAGTGTTATAGTTTCATTCTTATAATTAATGTTCTGTTTTGGGGTTCTCATAAAGATAATCATTATGTAGCATATATTTTGTTTCTATTTATATTTATATTAATTTTGAAGTAATGTAGAGGCATACTCCATCTTATGTTATTACTTAGTTATCAAATAGAAGGCCTTGAATAAAGTGATGATCAGTTCCACAAAATAATGTTATAGGTGGGGGTATGTTTGATGGATAATAAAAGTTTTAAATAAGTACAAAGACTATGTAATATTTAAAACATTAATTTCAGCCCCCTATTCTTCCTTGGGAAAACAAACAAAACAATATTTTTTTTCCTGGATGAAAAAAAATGAAACCCTGAAAGGTTATCCAGATAGTAAAGTCAGAATTTGAACCTGAGTCAAATGTTGTCACTCGAAATCCCTCACTCCTTCCATTTCATCATAAGAATCTGGGGAGACTTAAAGTAGGTTTTAACAATACTATAACTAATGGCATTATCAAAAAGTATATTAGTGGAGGCAGTATTGTGTGAGTCATGTCTGTTATTTTCATGCAGAATAACAAAATGTTCTGATGAAGAGAATTGTTTCTTATGATCATTTAAATGAGAATTTACATTTACGTTTACCTTATCTTGAAAGTTTCCTTTAAATAGGGTGTTCTTTTGGGTTACACAGGTTTTGAAGAGAGTCTCTGAAGTTTTTGAGTATAAACACTTAGAAGACTTCATGACTTCTCATCTAGACTATCTGGTTTTGGAGTGGCTGAAATTACAAGATGCTGGATACAACTTGTCATCTTTTCCCTTTATTTTACTGAACTACACAAACATTATAGATTTCTACAGGTAGCTTTGCAAATTATATGTATCTCTAAATTAATGTGTGTGTATATTACTGTCCTTAGAATCAGAAGACTTTTGTATAAATCCTGCCTTTACACTTTACACTTATTTTGTGATAGTAAATGAATCAATTAACATGCGTCTATTTCTTGATCCCTTAAATGAGAATAATAATATTTTTTGCTGGTTCATCAGCATACCATAGCTTCTTGGAGCCACAGGTCAAAGTTGGGTGAGTCAGATGGACTCTGAAGGTGGAAAGCAGCTCTGAAAAGGGCTCAGCAGACCTCACTCCAGAAGAACTAGCCTTCCCTGAACAGGAACAATAAGAAGGTCAATTTGCCTGGATCCTAGAAAATAGAAAGGGGAATAATAAATAATGGTACTGAAAAGATTGTTTTGGGCCAGGTTGTGAGTTTATTGTTTGCTCAAGAGGCAGTAGGGAGTTACTGGATTTTTGTGGAATAGTGAAATAATATGATCCAATCTATACTTAAGGAAAGTCATTTTGTCAGCTTTGTGTAATTGGATAGGAGTAGGAAAAGACTTGATGCAGGAATGGTTAAGGAGGCTATTACAATAGTACGGGGAAGGTATGTTGAAGGTCTTGACCGAGTTGGTGGCTGTGAGTGATGGGAAAGGTACAGCTGCAGTTGCAAGATTTGCTGACTGATTGTATATGTAGCCTGAAGACCACTCAGGGATTGACGGTAACACTGAGATTGAGCCTAGGAGACTAGAAGCGTGGAGATAACCTTCAACAGAAACAAGGAGGTGGAGAAAAGAGGTATGTTTGGGTGAGAAAGATAGTGAGTTTATTTTTGGATTTGTTTGTGACATAATGGGAGATTCGGTTTGAAATGTCCCATAGGTAGTTGAGGGTGTGGGACTGGAGCTCAGAGAGAGACTTAATATAGAATTCATCTAAGGGACTGTCAGGGCAGAGATGGGCTATATCTACATTTAGAGGACTTATGGCTGTTGAACCACCAAAAACCATATAATTTGTACTTTTAAGAATCTCATTGAAAGCTGCTAGGTATAATGAGGACCAGTTACATCACAAAATGTGAATTTTATTTTTATATCTTAATAGATAAGAAATAAGTGATGTGGCCATAGGCAACTCATTGAACTTCCTGGTGTCTGCTAGACAACTCTTTGAAGTTGCAGATCTATGTTGTTACATGGCCCTTCTCTACCAGGAGTTTTGCATATCAGTGCATTATTTTATATATCAGCATTATAAAATGGAATTTAAAAAAAATTACTCTTTGCAGTTTAAAATTATCTCATCCACAGATCTTGCTATAAGGTTTTGATTCCACTTTTGGTGATGAGAGGTCAATTTGAAGATGTGAAATCTATTGCTGACCAGATTCAGAAGGATTGGAAAAGCCTTCTAACAGATTGCTTTCCAAAGATTCTTGTAAACATTCTTCCATATTTTGCCTTTGAGAGCGTGGGGGACAGTGATGTATCAGAGCGAAGAGATGCTGCTGCTAAAGTGTACGATATGCTTAAGGATGAAAATATCTTAGGGAAACAGGTATGATCAATTGTTTCTTGATTATATATTTACATGTACAGTATACATTTTAATCCATTAATTACAGTGCCACTAGATTTCAGACTTAAAGGTTTTATTAATTCGTTTAGCTTTAATACTTTTATAAAATACTTTAATAGTGTATTTAAAAAGAAGTAATTTTTTTTGTCTTGAAATGTGTGCTTCAGAGTTGAAGGTTTACATGGAGGTGTATTTGAAATAAACTCTATGGAAGATAGGTAAAATTTTCTTAGTGATATTTTAAAATGAGTCAGGGTGAAAGATTTGATAACCTTCCTTCATAGACTTCAGAGTATTAACCATAAATTTTTTTGTAAGCTAGTTATTTGGAATTTGGAACACATTTTTCCATATAATAATATATGGTAGTTATGTCCAGAGGTCAGCACTTGAAAACTTGTTTAATCTGCTACCCTGCCCCAAACAAAAACAAAAAAATGAAAACTTGAAATATATAAATATGTTTTTATGGAGAAAGCATCCATCATGGGATATCAGGAAGAAATCTTCTGGTCTTCCCTTTAAGTGGGACAGAGGATTCTTCAAACCTTTTAGGCAGTACAAGCAGACACTCCCATAGCTTGAAGCTAGTGAATGGCTCTTGGATTTAAGGGGTGCAGAGATAAGGAGCTCCATGCCAGCAGAGAATATGTGGGGCTTAGGAATTCCTGTCGGTGTGACTCCTCAAGAGCACTTCTTGGTCAAGAGTGACATCTTGTTGCCTGCTACCACCTGTTCACCACCACTATGATTGCTTCTGATAAAGTCTCATCTTCTTCCCTACCTCACAGTTGAACAAAACATAGTCTCCTAAATTTTCCTTTATTTTCCTGTCTCTGACACAAGCAAACACAGCCATTTTGAGGTTTTCTGATTATTCTAATTACTATTAGGAATAGAGAGATCAGGAGCTCAGCAGTTCTCTCCTATACTATCATCTTTTTCACTTACGTCCTATAAGGAAAAGATTAAATAACATACTGATGATTAGTTTTTGCAGTAAATCAAATATAGAAGTTTTATCTACATTTTAGGGGACCATGCAGACTTGCACTATCCTAGATATTTCATTATAGGAGCTAGGATGGGTGGAGTTTGCACTCTGGGATGAAAAATTGGAGGGCTGAGAAAGCTTCTGTAAGACTATCAAAGTTCCTAGTCATGGTGATGGATAGGAGGGATAATTAGCCTCAAGAGTTTAAACCTCAGCCACTGCTGTCAGCTTTTTATGTAAAGAACATGGAAAATCCCAAGCAGAATCAGGAGAGGAGGAAAGAAAGTTCCTTTTCTTAGATTGGCTTTTCTCCCAAAGAACATTTGTGAGTAAGCCAAGCATTTGCAAGTCAGGGAGTTTCAGGTGTCTAATTTCTGTCTTTGCAGATTGATCACTTACTTAACAGTAACTTGGCAGAAATCGTAGTGGAATTGTTGATGACGTTACATGAGCCAGCAGATACTGAAGCTGGTGAAAGCACTGACATCTCTAACTTTTCAGGGTAGGAACTTTTAAAACTTTTAACCACAGCTTCAAATTGCCCAAGGGGCAAGGCAGCCAGGGGTGGGTGTTTGGGGGATAGAGTCTTGACATCTTCAGAAGTATCTCTGTTTTCCAAGATTGAATGTTTCAGATCTGTGCTTGTTATTCTTAGAATTGATGTGTATAGTTCAAAATATGATCTGATTTTAAGTTCTTGTCAGAATTTCTAGTTTAAGGGGAGAAAAACACCTTTCCTTGACCCTTTTAAATGCTATCTTTCCTCTGGCCTTCCTTTTCTTTCCAAATACCTGAACTTATTATCTGATCTATACCTGTTACCTTCATGATTTCTTTGGAATCACTTATCCTTTTGGGGTTTTCTGTCACTTGGACACTAATGCTATCATTAGAGTGAAACTGAACCTCTGACCTTTTTAGTGAACTTCTAAATGCCTTATCTAAGATTTCATCTTCATCAGGGTTTCTGCAACATTTAACACTGTTAAGAATCTATTCTTTTCTGAAACTCACTTACCTTGGCTTATGTGAAATAGAGAAATACACTACATTCCATTTTCTGTAACTAATATAATCCTTTTAGTTTCTGATCTGTTAGTAGACTTTGTCCTGTCTCTCTTGGAAATATCTCTCAGATTTACCCCTTGTCCATTCCTCCCACTTCCATCTTAGTCCAGCACCACCCCACATAAAACCTAGAGTTGCACAGCAGGAGTCTTGAAGCAATTTCTGATTTCTTTCTTTTCTTCTAATTCAGGGATACTTAACTTTGGGTCCATGAACTTAAAAAAAATTTTTTTTTAATAGCTGCGTTTCATACACTTGATTTTTTTTTTTATTCCTCTGTATTTTATTTTTTATTCTCCAAAACCATTTTTCTGATAAGGGAATCATAGGCTTCACCAGACCCAGAGGTGTATGTGATGCAGAAACCTTAAGAGCCCTGTCATTAATGCAGGGAGACAGTCTATGAGACAATACTGCATAGTGGTTCCAGCACCAGTCGAGAAGACCTGTTTCAGGTCTTGTGACTGACACTGTGCTTATGCTCTTAAACAATTTATTTAACCTCTCAGTGCCCCAGGCAACTCTGAGACTGACAGTTAAAATGAGTTTCAAAGCTATATGGAAAGAAAGAATGACATATCTAGTCTCGACCAAAAAATTAAAATTCATCCATCATATTACATCCAAGCTCAGTTTCTTTTAAGAAGTTATTATTTTATTTGTTTACTCAGAGGCCTCCAGTATCTCATAGTTTTAAATTTTTTAATATTAATATCTTGGTTTTATACAACCTTCATTTCTAAATGAATCCCTCTCTCCTCCAAGTGAGTCATCTTTTGTCACAAAGAATAAAAAAAACAGTTCAACAAAATGAGCTTATACACCAGCCAAATCTTGATGATACATGAAAGGTTTCACATCCATATTCCCCCATTCTCTACAAAGAAGGGAGAAAACTGCTTTTTCTCATCTCTCCTCCGTGGGCACATTCAGTGTCACTATAATTACAGTGTTCAGATTCTCATTTTTTATTTTATTGTTCTTTTTATGTTGTTTTAGCTTTATGCATTATTTTCTTAGTCTCAATTGGTTTGTTCTTCATCAGTTCAATTAATAAGACTTTGTTATCTGTCAATCATGTGCCAGGTATTGTGATAGGTGCCACGGATGCAGAAATAAAAAGAAGTGGTCCTTGTCCTCAAAAAGCTTACCTGTTCCTGGGGGAGACAAAATGTACATATGTATTATATGCAAGATGTATACAAAGTGAATAGTAGGTAATTTGGAGAAAAGGTAGTAGCAATTGTGATCATCCACATAGTTCTCATCACAAAGATTGAATTCGATCTAATCTTTGAATTAAATTTGGCATTTTAAGAGGTAGAAATGAGAAGGGAAGACATTTCAGGCATTAAGGCATGGAGAGAGGAGCTGGAATGTCTTATGTGAAGAACATAAAGGCAATTTGGCTGGCATTTTATATATTGATACCACATAGGCTACAGGTTGATGGTTTACTTATTGATGACTTTTTCCTGTACTTCCCCGAATTCTTCATATTCAGTGTTTATTGTGGCACACTACATTCTTTTAAAACATTTTTTTTAGCTATTACCCCAAAGTGGGCACCTACTTCATTTTCATTTCTTTGCTACTACGAAAAACACTGTTTTGAATATTTTGGTTTTTGTTGGGTATTTGCGTAACAGTGGGGATCTCTAGGTGAAAGAGTGTGAACATCTTCTTATTTATAATTCCATGTTTAATTATGAACCATTAATCATATGAAAGATTGCTCAAAAGTATTAACTGTAAGAGAAATTTAAGTCAGAATATCTCTTGAGATTTCACTTCACCCTTAGTAAATTGGTAGAGACGACAGAAGAGGGGACTTGTCAGTGTTGAAGGACTTGAGGAAAACATTCTCACTACTGCATTATTAGTAGAGATTTGACTTGAACCATTCATTGTTTAAAGCAATTTGGAATCAAGGTAAAAAAAAAATAGGCATTGTTACCTATTGAACTCAGTCTATACTTTTCTTCCTGGCATATAGCAAGCACTTAAGAAAATCCTTGTTGATTGATTGCTTTTCAAGACCCCTTCTAATTTGTACTCTCCAGTTTTATTTCTATTATTTTACAAGTCCCAGTTTGATAGCTAGATAGTCTTGCTGTATTTGTGTGCGCGCACACGCGCACACACACACACACACACACACACACACGCAATGCTCTATATTCTTTATAGTTGATTGATTGGCTTGACTTTAAAATGACATGCTGTTTGTCTCAAAATACAGAACTGTTGTCAGTGTTTTGGAAATTCTTACTAGCAAAAAATTTGTATCTGTATTTGAATTAATAGTAACCAACGTGCCATTTTAGATTTGACATAGATTCTTTGTATTATTCTAAGAAAATCACTTTTAATAGAATGGTTGAATGGGTAATTGTTATTGATTTGTTGTTAGAAATATACAGACTTCATTTTATATCGCTGTGATTTTATTCCAATGAAAATTTGACTTCTGCTTTTAATGTCTATTTTTATTTTGCTCATTTACATGCTCTTGTTTTTCTTTGAGCAGTTCATGTACTTAACATACTTGAAATATTTTCCAAGCAATCTTACTCTGATTATCACTTCATTATTTCTTATAACTTTTAGGGACCTCGATCCTGCTCCTAATCCTCCACACTTTCCATCACATGTGATCAAAGCAACGTTGGCTTACATCAGCAATTGCCATAAAACTAAGTCTAAAAGTATTTTAGACATTCTTTCGAAGAACCCAGTAAGTATAAATCATGAATCAAGCAACCAGAAAGAAATTCATTTATCTTTCAGCTAGAAATAATGGCCTCTTTTTATGTCTTATCAACTCCAAGTATGTCTAAGTAAACAAACATTTATTAAACACTTAATAGTACTAAGCACTGGAAATACAGATAGAAACAGAAAGATCGTCCTTGCCCTCAAGGTTTATATTTTAATGAGGGAAGACTACACAAAAAAAGTAAAAGGGGGCTGAAACATGAGGGATGGGGGAGTACAAAAAGTCCTTTGTAGATGAGTCAGCACTGCAGCCTGGAGAGGGATGAAGACATCTTTGGTTTGGGCCTCCTTCTTAAATTGTAGATTCTGTAAGGAACCAGCCAGTCAGAAGGTAAGACCATAGACATGAAGGGCACTGCTGATTTGAGAAGTAGTGGATGGATGGAGTGAGTTTCCAGGGGGAAGGAATTTTTATGGCATGAAAGAGAAAGTCCTATGGAAAGGTATTAGCAGCTCAGTTTGAAAGAAAGATGAAGGAAGATTTAAGAAGGTAAAGATAGAGATTTAAGTTCTTCAGAGGAAATACATATCTTTTGTAGAAAGAAGGTAGAAAATCTCTTGAAAATTTAATTTTATAACTTGGTGTTTCACATACTTGTGTCCTAGTGATGAGGTAGACGAGGTTCGGAGTTGAGTTATCCCAGAAAGAATTCAGGAGACAGATGTTCTCTGAGGCCTTTATTGACATTCAAAACAATTCAAGAATACGGTCACAAAACAGGGGATTTAGCTTGTAGCATTTGAGGATATGGTCCCAAACCATGAGGGTTAGTCATATAAACAGGTTATTGGCTAAAATAAGAAAGGTGGTTTTTTTTGATTAATGGTAAGAGTCCCCTGTTACTGGACAGATTTAGATTTAGGCAAGGCTCACATTGTTGGGCAGAAGTCAGCCTCATCAGTAGTTGGGGTATAAAGTTTATCACTTACATTTCTTTTATAAAGGAATGTAGCCTTTAGAAAGAAATCACTCCAGACATTGGGGATTAGGATTGGGAATGAGGCAGAGGCAGCACTCACGGGTAAATTCTAATCTAGGTCCCACCTGAGGTTTTCCTAAATTGTTCTCTTTAATGGGACCTTAGTCCAGATCTGCTTAGTGAAGTGGCATTTCTTCCTCTAAATTCTTCTATCCTAAGGCTGGATGGCACACGTATCACTTCGGGCATTTCTTTATGGGAGTAGATTTACTTTGGTATAAGAATCTTCTTCCAAATTAGAGCTCATTTGAAAAAATAAGCACGTTTTAAAAACTGCCTTTCATTAACAACTTAAGGAAGTAATTCATAACTTTTGAAATAACATTTTGCATTTGGTCTAACATATCTAAATTGTATTTGTACTTTTGAGTAAAAAATGGTTTATTTTCTGAATATCTTTAATATATTTAGAAAGATTTTCATTAAAGCTTTTTTTCATTTGTTTTTTAGGATTCCTTCCAGAAAATCCTTTTAGCCATATGTGAACAAGCAGCTGAAACAAATAATGTATATAAAAAAAATAGAATTCTTAAAATATATCATCTCTTTGTTAGTTTATTACTGAGAGAAATAAAAAGCGGCTTGGGTGGAGCTTGGGCTTTTGTTCTTCGAGATGTTATTTATACCTTGATCCACTATATCAATAACAGGTGATTATTTGATTTGATTAATATAATCTAAGGGGCAGTTAGGTGTTATAGCGCATAGAGTGCTGGGCCTGGAGTCAAGAAGACCTGAGCTCAAATCTGACCTCAAGCATTAGGTGTGACCCTGGGCAAGTCACTTAACCCTTGCTTCACTTTCCTCATCTGTAAAATGGGAATAATAATAACATCTACCTCCCAAGATTATTGTGGGAATCAGATTTGATAATAATTATAAAGTGCGTGGCATGGTACCTGGCACATAGAAATCACTACAGAAATGTTATACTCTTTTATACTCTTATCCCTCACTCTGTTCACTTTATTTTAGATATATCTTTAAAGGTACTTCCTTAAGGTGTAGGAGCCTAGAAGATATTTTTCAGAACAGTGCTCTCTGATTTTTATGTTGTACTTTAAGGTTTGTGAAGCACTTTACATTCATTATCTTACTTGATTCTTATAACAAATCCTAAAAGTAATACAGATATCATCTCAGTTTTACAGATAGAAAAATTGAGACTGAGTTTACACAGCAAATGAAGGTTTTCTGAATTTTACTTTTAAATTATATCTCTAGAGTTTATTGCCACCTTTTCACAAAATAAAATCTATGTGGAATAACATCTAAATTTTGTGGGGGCGGAGCAGATCTGTAAATCTTTGATATGGGGAGCTCTCACATTTCTTTAACTCTCCTCACTAATGCAGATAAGTGGTGTCTTTTAATTTACAGTATTAGAAAGTTTGAGGGTCTGAGAGGTTAAGTGCTTTGTACATGGCCATACATTTTTTATTGTCTGCTCTTTTGCTTTTTCATTTCACTTCTTATTGTGTGTTAAATATGTGATTTTATAAAAATATTTCTCTGCCAAGCTATAAAGAAATTAGAGGAGATGAATAGAAGTATTTGGTTTTGGGACTAGAAAAAAAAACTCCATTTCAAATCAAGTTTTTTCTTTCTGTATTAGACCTTCTCATTTCATGGATATATCATTACGCAGCTTCTCACTCTGCTGTGACCTGTTAAGTCAGGTTTGCCAGACAGCAGTGACTTACTGTAAGGATGCTTTGGAAAGCCACCTTCATGTTATTGTGGGGACAATTATACCCTTAGTGGGTGACCATTTGGAGATTCAGGAGAAGGTAATTTTCTGGACCATCTTAACAAGTATTTCCTTAAAATGGAATGTTGGTAAGAATCATATGTCTTATGTGTACCTTGTATAACTGAATTTTTGAAAGAATGTTTTAAATATAACCATAGGTAAAAAATTGCTCATTTTAGGTGTTATAAGTGCTGTTTTGGTTTTTAAAACACAGTATCGTGTATTTTTAAAGCAACTATTTAATACATTTGATTTCCTTGATTATACTGGCAATTTGTTACAGTTGTGTGAATTCTAATGAAGACATTTTTTTTTCCTATTTGCATTAGGTCTTGGACTTGTTGAAATACCTAGTGATAGAAAACAAAGACAATGAAAACCTTTATCACACAATTAGACTCCTAGACCCATTTCCTGACCATGATGCCTTTAAGGACTTACGTATCACTCAGCAGAAAATTAAATACAGTAAAGGACCCTTTTCCCTCATGGAGGTAAAGTGATAACTAATCCATTATTTAATTTCTATGTGATGGTGAATTGGTAACCTGCATGACTAGAAAAGGTTAGGAAAAAAGTGTCCAGAAATTGATACATGGAATAACCTAGCAGAGGATTTAAAAGAAAATTATATGACTATCTTTCATTTTTTAGAGTACTCATCTCAGATGAACTACATTCTTGAATTTTGAAAAAAATTATTTGATCAGGTTGCTGAGTCTCTTTTCAATGCTCTCCCCCTCCCCACTCCAGGACTCTTAAAAAAAAAAATTTTAGGCAAATACTAAAACTTAAGTGCATAATAAGAAAAGAAAAAGAATCATTATAAATGTAAATATTAAACAAATATAAAAGAAAAAAAACATGTCGTGTGTACCGCAGAACACAGGAGAGGAGTCAGAGTATATTATCATTTCAAGAAAGCCTGTGTATTAAATCCCATTCATTATGTTGAAAGCTGTTCGTCTTTTCTTTGCTTCCCTGTCGGTTGTCTTTTGTCCTCTGCTGTACACTTTTTACTTCGTTCTTTTCCCCCCTTTATTCCCCTCCTCCCTGCCACCTCAAGGCTACAGTTGAGCATGGATATGCTTATGTATAGGTATTCATATGTACATACAGGTTAACATGTGTACACATACATGTATACATACAGATATAAACATATAATTTCTCTAAGAGATTCTACTCCTAATCCTTGTTTTTATGTTTGTAGATATCTCTCTTTTTCTGTCTCTCCTAACTCCTCAACTTTACTTCTACCTGCTACCTTGCTGTCTTATTATTTAACCTACTCCTACTCCAGCAATTCCTCCCTTATCCTCCCATTCCCCTGAATCTAAATACCCTTTTATACACCCCTTTGACCTATTCTGTACACCTCCCCTCTAAAGATCCCTCCTTTGTCTTCTCATTCCCCTAAATCTAAAGACCCTTCTCTATCCCCCTTTTAACCTATTCCCTCACTCTCCTCTCTGAGGATCCCTCTTTTATCTTCTCTCCCCTCCCTATTCCTTTAGAGTTTTATTTCTTTCTAAATTTAGAAGACTTTTACTCTCTTCTAGATGTATATATTTTTTCCCATCTTGAGCCCATTCCCAATGAAAGTAGGTTTCCAGAACAGTCCCTCCCCCATCTAATTCCTCTGTTTTGGTTCTTCCTTTTGTACCTCATTTGCATAAGATAATTATTCTTTTAGCTGTTGTTGAATGGTTTTACTTTTTGATGTCCTATCATACTCACGTCTGCCCCAATCTTTGTTATAAGCTATCTAATTACTTGTAACAATCTTAGACATGGGTTTTACATTTTCTATACATAAAAGGCAATCATTCTATTCCTTTTTAGTCCCTTGTAATTGATCATTGGTATGTACCTTATATTTCTCTTGGCTCTTGTATGTTAATTCTTCTTTTGAGTTCAGGACTTTTTTTTACACTTTTTTGAAAAGTCCTGAAAATCTGACAGTTTATCAAATGTCCATTTTTTTTTCATTCAGAATTATGCTTAGCTTTTCTGGGTGTGATATTTTGGGCTGGAGTTCTGTTGCTCTTCAGCAGTGTTCCAAGACCTGTGATCTTTTAGTTTTGCCAGTGCTAGGTCTTGTGTGATTCTAATTGTGGTACCATCATATGTAGTTGTTTTTTTCCTTGTGACTCATAATATTTTGTCCTTGATCTTGGGGTTTCTGAATTTAACTGTAATATTTCTGTGAGTTTTCCTTGTAGGATCTCTTTCAGGTGATGGTGATCAGTGGACTTTTCTATTTCTTCCTCTCTTGTTCTAATGCTTCAGGACAATTTTCTTTAAGTATTTCTTGTATTGTATCAAGATCCTTTTTTTTTTGCTTTTTAGAGGGGGGAGGGCAGGGCAATTGGGGTTAAGTGACTTGCCCAAGGTCACACAGCTAGTAAATGTTAAGTGTCTGAGGCTGGATTCGAACTCAGGTCCACCTGACTCCAGGGCTGGTGCTCTATTCACTGGGACACCTAGCTGCCCTTCAAGATTCTTTTTTTGATCGGAACTTTCAGGTAGTTCAATTATTCTTATGTTTTCTCTTCTTGATCTGTTCTCTAGATCCATTGTTTTTCCTATGAAATGTTTCATCTTCTCTTCTATTTTTTCATTCTTTATATATTTTTTAAAATTTCTTCATCTCTTATGACTTTGCTGGCTTCTGCCCAATTTTGATTTTCAAGGAGTCATTTTCTTCCTTAAGGTTCTGGATCTCCTTTTCTAATTGGTTGACTTTCTTGTTATTATCTTTTTCTTGTATTAATTCTTATTTTTCTTTTTAATTTTTCCTCCATCTCTCTCATTTGATTTTTAAAGTCTTTTTAAAGTTTTTCAATGAACTCTTTTTAGGCAGGTGACCATTTGACATTATTCTTTGAAGTAGAAGAGGGTTTCTTTGCTTCAGTATCCTCCTTTGAAGATGTTCTGGTCTTCTCTATTCCATAGTAGTTCTCTGTGGTTGGATTCCTTCTTCTTTACCTTTGCTTTTTTTTTGGTAATAATTTAGTTCTCATAATCACCTCTAGTCCTCAGGGTTTGAGGGATGGTGCCTCTGGCCTCTGATCCTTTTCAGTTCTCCCCTCTGACCTTGAACTCAAGCAAGATCTCCAGCCTCCTGTAATTGCCCACAGCAGAGGCCTCCTGCTCCAATGCTTCTGCACTCACCAGTGTATACTGTTTCCTTCTCACTCTGCTATTCACTGTCTGGCATTCCTTTTTTTTTTTTGGCTTTTTTTTGGAAGGGCAATTGGGGTTAAGTGACTTGCCCAAGATCACACAGCTAGTAAGTGTTAAGTGTCTGAGGCCAGATTTGAACTCAGGTCCTCCTGACTCCAGGGCTGGTGCTCTATTCACTGCACCACCTTGATATTCTTATTTTATTTTAAAGTCATATCCTAACATCCCCAAATCTGGCTCAGCAGTGTATTAATAACCCTGACCTCCTATAGGCCCTAACCTCTACAGAGAAGTTGGGGGTTGAAATACCTTATCTCTTCCTTGGGGCCAGCCTTGGTCATTATAATTTAATTGCATTTGGTTTTGATTATTTTATTGTTACTTTCATTTATATTGTGGTGGTCATTGTTTATATTGTTTTCCTGTTTCTGCTTTCTTGGCCTTGGATCAATTCATATAAATCTTCCCCAGGCTTCTCTGTACTGCATGACCATTTGTGAATTATATTGTAGAAGAGATTCTTTTTCAGGAGTAGGTTCTAGATGACCCCTGAGATCCTTTTTCTCTCAGAAATTCTGTGATATATTGGGTAGAAATTGTACTTAAATTAGATGGGATTGACTAGTGTTCTTCTGTCTGAATCCCTGCCTGCATGTAGTAAGTATTATACAGGCCCAAGAGAGTCAGAAACATAATGACAGTATTCACTATTCCATCTTCCTTCATATCAAAAGGGAAAATATACTAGTAAAAGTAATAGTTCTCTAATTTGAATTTAAATCTTACTCAGAGGCAATGCTTGTAAAACAGCATTTTGAAGACAGGCCTTCTTCTACTTTAAGGGAATTTGTATAAAGAAGCATTTCACGTCTTTAAAAGAATGTGAATCTTGGGAAAACAATACTATTGTTGATAAATTTTTTCCCCTTCTTATGGACTTGAGACTTTCTTGTGGTTGGCATTTTAAAACCAAATACTATGTTTAGCTTCATTTTCATGGAATATGAAAATAGGTATTGAAAAATTGATCACTGTCAGATTATCCGGCTTTCACCTCAGTGCTGATCTCTAGTCTTATATCTCCCAATGCCATTCAGATATCTTGAACAAGTTATCCAATAGAAATGTCCGCGTAGGTTCTTTGTCGCCTATGTCCATTCCATATGATTCTTGTCAGCTCTGTGGATTCCACAATTGAGCTTTATAGTCAGTAAGCATCGTTTAAGTAAGTGCTTACTATATGCTAAGCACCATACTAAGGTTTTGGGATAGAGAGAAAGGCAGAAAACAGTCTCTTTCCTCAAAGAGCTCACATTCTCATGGGAGAAACAATATGCAAACAACTCTGTTCATACAAGATATATAAAGTATAAATAGTAATCACTGTCAGAGGGAAGAAACTTAACATTAAGGGGAACTGGAAGGGACTCCTGCAGAATATAGGATTTGAGCTGAGACTTAAAGGAAGGAGGTAGAGATGAGAAGGGAGAGCATTCTAGGCGTGGTAGATCCCAGTGAAAAGAATGGAGTCTGGAGATGGAGTGTCCTGTGTAAGCAACACAAGAGGCCCAATGTCTCTGGATAACAAAGGATATGGAGAGGAATAAAATGTAAGAAAATTGGAAAGGTAGGAAAGGGCCAAGATGAGAAGGACTGTATAAGCCAAACAGGATTTTGTATTAGGGAATCATTGGAGTTTATTGAGTAGGGGTGTGTGCGTGTGTATATGTATGTAATTTTTTTTCAATTTGCCACATTATTGCTTTGTCATTCACATCTCAGTCTCACATCCCTAGCTGATCCAAAGTCAAATACCGTGGCCTTGCTCTACCCCGTTAGTCATTCTTTTCTTACAGCAACTGAAGATCATCAGCTTCTCCAGTTGTAAAAGAAAACATCCAGGTCTTGGACCAGAGTAAAGATGGTGAGATCTAGACACAGAGTGGGGAAAACAGGTATGGGTGGAGAAGACCTGAAGAATGTGTTCAAGACCAAGATCTGAAGTGTGGAGGGTCAGATCCAAACCTTAGCACAGGGGTTAGATGAGGTGTGAGGGGAAGAGAATTGTAAAAAACATCTCCTAGGACTCAGCCTGGAAACATGGCCTGCTCCACTTTGGTGAGATGGGGGGCAGTATCAGAGCCTGAGAGTCTACCCTCTGATCAGTTCAACAAACCAGCTAGGTAAATGTAAGTTCCATACTGGTTCAGCAACTCACACGCCAGTGTCTTCTGCATCTGGAGACGGTGCTTTATGTAAATCTTTTCTTCTGGGTCCATGGAGAAGGCAGTAATGAGGGTCAAGAAGCCTCTCCGACAGGCAGCTAGGTGGCGCAGTGTATAGAGCACCGGCCCTGGAGTCAGGAGGACCTGAGTTCAAATATGGCCTCAGACACTTGACACAAAAACTAGCCATGTGACTTTGGGCAAGTCACTTAACCCCAACTGCCCTCCAAAAAGCAAAAAAAAAAAAAAGAAGCCTCTCCAAATGAGTTCTTGTCACTGCCTCACAGTAAAAGTCTTTGTCTCTCTGGCAATAAACAAAGAACAAATAATTTCTTGTTTGGCCCTGTGCCATATATTCCTGGATGTCTACATGGAAGGGGGCAACACCAATAACAGGCTCCACCATGAGCACAAATGTGTTGGATTCTGAAAGTCATTGAAATTATGGTTGGCCTTATGCTGTAGTACATTGGCTTGGATGGCTTTGTGGAAGATGGATTGTAGTGAGGAGAGACTTGCAGCAAAGAGACCAACTAGATGCCTATTGCAATACTTCAGGTGTGAGGTGATGAGGACCTGCACTTGGTTACCATCTGTGTTAAGAGGAGAGAAGGGGTTATATTCAAGAGATAATTCCTTGTGTAGAATAACATGACTTGTTATGTGAGGTGAGAGGGGGAGAAATCAAGGATGATATTTAGGTTGAGAGCCTGGGTGATTAGGATGATGATAGTGCCCTTAACAGAAAGAGGGAAATTTGGAAGAGGGGAGAATTTTGGAGAAAAGATAGTTAAGTTTTGGACATGTCGAGTTTAAGCTGTCTATTAGATATCTTGTTCAAGATATCTAAATGACATTTGGAGATTTAAGACTAGAGATCAGCACTGAGGTTAAAGCTGGAAAATCTGACAGTGATATGCATGGCAATGATAATTGAGTCCTTGGAAACTGATGAGATCCTCAAGCCAGATCAAAGATCCATGAATAGGAGGGACTTGAATTTGAAAGACCTGAAAAAAGGAATTTGAAATGGAAGAAGAGATTTCTTCCTATATATTATATAAAAAAATCTCAATCTCCATACAGTATCTATAGATACTGCAATCTTCCTTTCCTAGTTAAATGCTTTCACCGAGTCTGCTGTCTGTGTTTTTTATGATGTATGTAAATAATAGCGCAATCAGACGTCCAAAATCTGAAACTGAATTTTATGCTTTTTTGTAGAGTTCTTGGGCCAAATTTGCTTTTAGTAAAATTATGATATAACCTGTGTATGTATGTTTGTGTGTGTGTTTGTGTGTGTGTATAAAAAGTGTTCTCTTTTCATTTCTATTTTGCAGCAAAACCATGATAAGAATTATTATTTCTACTAGTTTTTTACCTTTGTGATTCAGGAGAAATGAAAAATAAGACTTCCTAGAAGGGGAATAGTTATAGGTTGACATTATTGATATTATTATGAAGTATTTCTGTTATTACTAATAATTTCAGCTGTGAAAAACTTATGTTGATGATGGTTTAGGTCAGACATTTAGTTGCAGAGAGGATAACATTGAACTTCTGAAAATAACCTGTTATAAGAAAAAAAACGTTTTATCTACTTGAGTTAGAGTCTGTCTAGAGACAGCATGGTAAAATGAAAAGTACATTGGACTGGGGAGTCAGGAAACCTGCATTCTAGTTCCTCATTTATTGTGTGTCTTTGGACAAACCACCTAGTCTTATCAGGCCTCATTTTTTTCATTTGTAAAATGAGAGACTTGGATATCTCATTAAGCTTTATGTATGTTTGACATTTTGTCTCTTTGCTATGTGCACATTATAATGTTTTGTACATATCTTTATACCATACTTATTTTAAAGTATCTCTTGAGTATGAATACTCTAATGATAAGTATTATAACATACTCAGGCTTGTTATCCCATGAGATTCTTATCTGTATTGTCCTTTAAATCCTCCTCAGAAGGTCAACTCATTGTATTAGCAGATTTCTTCTGTAGCTATCAGCCTTTAATTTTTGCTTATTATTGGAAGACATTTTAAATTAAATTTTTTTCCTTCTAGGAAATTAACCATTTCCTTTCAGTAAGTGTATGTGATTCACTGCCTTTGACTAGACTTGAAGGATTAAAGGAACTTCGAAAGCAATTGGAACAACATAAAGATCAGATGAAGGACCTTTTGAAAGAATTTCAGGGTAACAAATTATTATGGCATGTTTTTTTACACTATAGAAGCTCATTATTTAGAGGGATTCAATTAGTGTATGTTTTACAATAAAGCAGACAGTACTTTCATAATGTTAATCTTCCCTAATTTATCTCTTCTTAGAGTTTAGAATTTTATTATATCAGATTTTCTTAATTTAGAAGAAAACCTGTGATTTCTTATATACAACATGTCATTTTATATGCATGCTAATTGCAAAGTCCCAAATTATGGAATGCTTTGAATGCCGGGCTAAGGATTTGGCAGTTTATTCAGTAGACCATTAGGAATTATTAAGTTTTTGAGTGTTAGAGTAATATTATCAGAGTTATGTGTTATATGATTTAAATCATGTATGTTTTCTTAATTTTTTGACTTTTTGACTTTAATTATTCTAGAAGTCGTCATGATTGTGATGTAAAGATAAACCACAAAAACAATTTTTTTTTTAATGAAAGAGATGAGGCAAGTGAGGATATCCTTCCTGTAGAAATTCAACTACAAGCATTTTTTTAAAAATAAATTCTGCATTCCTTATTGAATTCCATTACTGGAAACTTGGAAAAGGAGAATATATATTGGTTTATAGTCTAGTAATTCCTAAAGGTCCTTTTTAAAGTTAATATTTTGGGTTTCATTATAATAATAACAGCATATATGCACACAATACTCATAGGTTCTTCCCAAAATTTTATTGCTATCTTTGTGCATATGACAGCTTGAAAAATTTAAGTGACTTTCATGGTCACATAGGTAGTGACTGGGAAAACTATGACTCAAACCTAGGTCCTTTCCAAGTTCAGTGTCATTTCTGCCTGGTTGATTGTTTTGTCATCACCAATGATTTTGTTCATTATGAGTTCCTTTGAGCCTTTCATCCTAAAATTCACTCCACTAGCTTTTCTCTTCTTGTGTTTCAGATGTTGCTGGGTTTGGCTTTTTTTTTTTTTTAACCACTTAATATGGTTGATTTTTGTATTTTAAGAGTATTCCAAACATATTGAATGTGCTCTTACTGAGAGGAATATATTTGAAATACTAATCAACAAACATTGTGTAAATGACACTGTGTGCAGAGCATTGAGAAGTACAAAAATGAACCAGGCTCTGTCCTCAAGCAGATTTCATTTACTTAACATAGTAACTGATGAAGAAAAACAGAATAGTTTGAGTTCAGATCTGCTTACAAATGTGTGACCAGGGGCAGCCTCTGTTGATCTCAGCTTCATCATTTATAAATCTTACAAATGGAAATGATTGAACTCGATGGTCTCTGGCGGTCCTTATAGTTACAGTTCTATGATCCAATGAATTATAGTCAGATAATTTAATTGCTTGTTGTGATTGTCATGTTATCTGGTAGAGTGTAAACTCCTTCAATACAGGAATTATTTCTCTTTTGTCTTTGTATTCCTAATCCCTAGCAAGTGCCTTGCACACAGGTGCTTAATAAATGTTTGTTTTTTAACTGATATGTGTGTATTTTAAATAAAAATGGAATATTTATAATAATTTTTTTCCATTACAATCCTAGATAATCCACAAGACGGCATTATGGTGAAGCTTACTGTGAGTTTACTGCAGCTATCCAAGATGGCAATAAATCATACTGGTGAAAAAGAAGTGTTAGGTAAATGATTTAAACATTTTTATTATTTATTTTTAGCATTCATTTTTAATTTTGAGTTCTGAATTCTCTCCCTCCAACCACCCCTCCACCTGTTGTGAAGGCAAGAAGTATCAGCTGTACATGTGAAATCATGTAAAATATATTTCCGTATTACTCATGTTGTAAAAGAAAATAAAGACCAAAAACCCCAAGAAAAGTAAAGAAAGTCAAAAAGTATGTTTTGATCTCCATTCAGACTCTGTCAGTTATTTCTATGGAGGTGGATAGCTTTTTTCATTATAAGTCCTTTGGAATTGTCTTGGCTCATTGTACTGATCAGAACAACTAAGTCTTTCATAATTGATTATTCTGCAATATTGCTGTTACTTGTACAGTCTTCTCCAGGTTCTGCTCACTTTGCTTTATATCATTTCATCTAAGTTTTCCCAGGTTTTTCTGAAAGCTTCTTGCTCATCATTTCTTATAGCCCTGTAGTATTTCATCACAATCATATATCACAAGGTAAATTCTTTAGCTTAATAAATTTCTCTAAATTTTCACAATCAATCGTTTAGATCTTATACATGAAAATCTTTACCACTCTAGGAAAGTATAGTGCAGTTTTATTAATTTAAGTGTTAGGAGAATGAGACATGTTAGTCAGGTTTCTTTCATACTTCTTTTTTTCCCCTGCTCAGACTTAAAAGTAGATGATAGAACAGTGTTTTATTCATGTAAATTATTTATATAAACAGGTGTAACAGATGTGCATATGCAAAGGACTTGGGGCAAATCAAAAAGGCCTTCTTACTTCCAGTTAGTTAACAGACATGTGCCAGAGTTGCACTTAATTTTGGGAAGCATAACTACAAAAAAGTTTTGAGACTAGACTTTATGGAATAAAACAGCATTCCATATGTCCAGTAGAGAAAATGATTTTTTTCCCTGATGTGTTTGGAAGAATTTTTCTCAATATACATAGCAAATTTTCTGCTTTAACAGATTTTCACAGATTCAGAATAGGAGAGGGAAGAAAATATCTGGTCCAAAATTGTTCTAGCATTATTCTCTCAAATGGTGACAAGTGATAGCAATGGAAAGTGGTTTTGCCCTTTCAGCTGTGCCTCCTTGTAACTTCTTTGGAATAGCACAGTATCCAGCAGAAAGGTATTCCTTTCTAAGCCCTCTAATTAGAAAATATCACCTTCTTTCTCACAAGGCAGCAAGTAGTTATTGAGTAATATAAGTCTTGGAAATACAATACAAGCGGCCAAAAAGAAATCCCTGCCCTCATGGAGCTTGCGTTCTATTGGGGAAGACATCACACAAAAGGGAACTGAAGAGCAGCTGGGGAGAATGAAGGTTCTTGAGGGTGGGGCATGGTATGGAAGTCCAGGAAATCAGAAGCACATCTGGGAAGGGAATAAAGATTAGATTGGTTGGCCTGTGGCCTCTCCAAATGGAAGCCCCAGTAAACAGGCACTGGGGGGAGTAGTGGCCTGGTATGGCAGATGTAGTGAGACTATAGCAGTGACCTGGTCTTGAAGTCTGGAAAGTCAGAAGCACCTATAATGCACGTTTTCCTAGTGCAAACCTAGATGCTTCCAGAACCCTGCAGGAACCCAAATGATTACTGTAATGCTTGGTAGCTTTCCATTGTAGGTTTATGCCACTATTGCTTATAATTCACGTGCTAGAAAATTGTTCTGATTATGTGCTTTGATTCAGTGTGATTTGGACTAAAGTCTTAAAATCTGCTCCTGAACTTGACCTACTGAAACGTCTCCCTGCAAAGTTACTGTCTCCAAATTGCTATGGTGCTCAAACTAGGCATATTTGTAAGTTCTTTTAGCTCTCCAAAGTGAAACATATCATTTCTTTGTCCTCTTTCATCCACACCCAAATGCTCATCCCATTCTATAGTTTGTGGATTTTTATATACACATAGACCAGTGGTTCTCAACCTGTGGGTCACAACCCCTTTGGGGATTGAACAGGGTCACCTAAGACCATCGGAAAACACTTATTTCTGATGGTTTTAGGAACCCAAACACAGCTCCTCTATCCATCTCCAGGTGGGTCTGCTCACATGCAGATACACCCACATAGGAGTATTAAAGGGTCGTGGCATTAGGAAGGTTGAGAACCACTGACATAGACCTTCATGATTTAAGAGTGCTGCCCCATTTCCTTTTCAATTAGAACTATTTCTTTTGAATAAGATATACCCTTTCCACTCCTGTATTTTAATTATACATCTCTTCATACTGAGTCTTGGTGACTTCTATAAATTTGTCAACTTATGTTGAAATTTCAAGTTCACTTTGTTTATTACATGTATTCTTTACATTAGTACATAGATGCCTAAGGCCATAATTAGTTTTTCTTTCACCTCTCTATTGCATACTGGCCGAGTGGCTGAATGACCTCTTTGGAGACAATGGTGTTCCATGACTTACAACTATTCAGTTAATACTGGAAGGTTACTGGTGTTAAGAGCCTTTGGGTCTGTTAGAAATTTGAGGTCATTCAAGAACTAAATAAATTTATTTCTTTACTCCAGTCTAAATCTTGTACAACATATTTGAACCTTGAATTGTGAAAAAGTAGACTTTTCTTGGCATTAAGAAATTATTTTATTTTTTTCAACCCTGCAGAAATTCTGCAGAAAATTAAGCTTATACCAAAATGGTGTTTCTTTTTGTAGAGGCTATTGGAAGCTGCTTGGGAGAAGTGGGTCCTATAGATTTTTCTACAATAGCCATTCAGCATGGTAAAGATGCATCTTATTTCAAGGCCATTGACTTATTTGAGGATAAAGAGCTTCAGTGGACTTTCATAATGCTCACATACCTAAATAATGCTCTGGTTGAAGACTGGTGAGTATTTAATGATGATTTCTATGCACTACTACTGCTTAATTTATCTGTGTCCTAGGGAATGAGATTACATGTAAGTGAATTTTACATATTTTCAGTTGTTTTCCAGTCATATCTTACTCTTTGTGACCCCCTTTGGGGTTTTCTTGGCAAAGATACTGGAATGGTTTTCCATTTCCTTCTCCAGTTTATTTTACAGAAGAGGAAACTGAGGCAAATAGGGTTAAGTGACTTGCCCAGGGTCACACAACTAGTAAATGTCTGAGGCTGGATTCGGACTCATGAAGATGAGTTGTCCTGACAAATGAAATTTTTAAAGTCCTAAATTTACAAAAATTTAGCCACTTTTGATAGAAACTTTTCTGGTATGCATGATACATTTCTCTGCCTTTTCAAACAGTGTATTGAACTTAACAGCTTTTCTTCTTGATTCAGAGTTTGATTTCCAGTTATTGAATTAGACTAAAATATGATAGCTTTCTTTCTCCCTTGTTATCTCCAACTATTTCTACTATTGATATGACTGTCTCCTACAACATTTCCTATTTTGGGTTCCTTTTAATCTCTTTTGGACTGAGAAATCAGATAATCAGTTTTGTTTTATATATGTAAGTATCGGAGGTCAAATTTGAACTCAGGTGCTCCTAACTCTGGCCCAGCTCTAAATCCACTGTGCCACCTGACTGACTCTTGGAAGAGACCTGTACAAGCCAGTTGTAGAGATAGAAACAAGGTTTGGAGATGATTGACTGTGTATAGTGATGGAGAGTGAGGAGTTGAGGATGAGGGTATGAACCTGGATGACTGAAAGGATGGTGGCACCCTTGATAGTAATATGGACATTCAGAATAAAAATAGATTTGGTGACCTGGAAGAGATGATAAGTTTTCTTTGGATATGTTGAGAATGAGATGGAACATCAGTTTGAAATGTCTAGTAGACAGTTGGGTGATGTTGGACTGAAACTCAAGACACAGTATGGATACCAGTGCTAATTAGTCATGGGACCTGATGAGATCACTAGTTAGAGAGAGCACAGAGAGAAAAGAGAAGAGGACCCAGGACAGAACCTTGGTATATACTCAAAATTCTGGGGAGCCAAGTTTCAGGGGACTCTGCCGTGCTGTGGCAGAGCTTCTGAGAAAATGTTAGAGGAGCCCTGCTGACCCGCAGCAGGACTGAGAAGGAAATGTTAGGAGAAAGAGTTACTTACCCAGAGGTTGATGATCATGAATGAGACAGGACTCTGAGGATGGTAAACAGAACCAATTTTATTCAGCTGAGAGTCCAGTATATATAGTGAAAAACTGCATAGTCATCATAAGATACTATCTTTGGGATTACACCATTGCCCTAGTTCCCATTTGCCTCATACGTGATGGCCTGGTTATACTCTACCCTGGTTATCAGGGTGTGAGTACTGGCCAGGATGTTCTAAACCTCTGGCAGGATTTTCCAAACCTCCCTAACCTCCCTAGAACAGGATGGCGCCAGCCCAAGGCTTCTAGTTATCTAGTCAGTACTATGTTGCAACAGTATGGTATTTTCCCCTGAGAACACTGCAAGCATCCTTCTTCCCAGGCTGGGAGTTCATACCAAGCCTCTCAAGATGCTCATGCCTTTCTGGGGTGGAGAACTGATCCGGGACTGGTAGCAGAATCTTTAGCTGATAGGGCTTATTCAGCCATCAGGGTCAGAGCCCCACTGGCCTGAGGTCCTCAACACAAAATTAGTTACATGGATGAAGAGGTAGCATAGCAGACTAAAAAGGAGTGGTCAGATAGATAGGAAGGGAACCAGATAAGTCGAGAGAAAGAGAGAGAGAGAGAGAGAGAGACAGAGAGAGAAGAAAGTATCCATGAGATTAGATACAAGTAATTCAGTAATTCTTTATGCTAGTTAAGATTTTTTAAGCTCAATTTTTGATTCTTTATATTCTTAATGGTTGAGTATGCTAGAACTCTGAGATAATATTGCTATATACTTAACTTTTAGTGATAATTGGGTCACCATTTTGAGAAAAATATACCTTTCTTTCCCTCTTCCTCCTCCTTTTTGTATTCCCTTCTCTTTTACTCTTCTCCCTTCTGAAGAAGAATAATCTCTTCAGCTCATAAAGGAGGAATAGATTTTAAAATCTCTTTTTAAACCTTAAGCGATTTTTAAGCCTAATATGACCTCTAACTTTCAAACGAAAAGCAGTGGCTCCTTATTAGATTGTGATATTGTCAATTACTCTTTTTTTAAATAAATTTATTTACTTTTAATTTACATCATTCAGCTCCACAAGCTTTTGAGTTCCAGATTTTCTCCCGCTCCACCCCCCATGGCAGCATGCAATCTGATGTAGCTCTACATATACCTTCACACCAAACATTAGTCAAGTTGTAAAGAAGAATTACAACTGATGGAACAAACAACAAGAAACAAAACAAAAAAGAGAGAGAACAAGTAGTTTGCTTCAATCTGCATTCAGACTCTAATTCTTTCTCTGGATATGGATAGCTTTTTCCATCATGAGTCTTTTGGAGTTGTCTTATAACCTTACATTGCTGAGAAGAGCCCAGTCTATTTAAGTTAGTCATCACAGATACAATATGTCTGTAATTATGTACAATGTTCTCCTGGTTCTGCTACACTCACTCAGCATCAGTTTATATAAGTCTCTCCAGGTTATTATGAAGTCTGTCTGCTCCTTATTTCTTATAGCACAATAGTATTCCATTACATTCATATACCACAACTTGTCATTCCCCAGTTGATGGACATTCCTTTGATTTCCAGTTTTTTGCCACCATAAAATGAACTGCTATACATATTTTTGTACATATGGATCCTCTTCCCACTTGTGTGATCTCTTTGAGATGTAGACCAAGTAGTAGTATTGCTGAGTCAAAGGGTATGGACATTTTTATACCCCTATAGTTCCAAAATACTCTCCAGAATGGCTGGATCAGTTCACAGCTCCACTAACAATGCATTAATGTTCTAATTTTCCCACATCTTCTCCAGCATTTATCATTTTCGTGTTTTGTCATGTCAGCCAGTCTATGAGAGGTGGTACCTAAGAGTTGTTTTGATATGCATTTGTCTAATCACGAGTGATTTAGAGCATTTTTTCATATGCTTATAAATATTTTTAATTTCTTCCTCTGAAAACTGTTCATATCCTTTGACCATTTATCAATTGAGGAATGACTTGTATTCTTATAAATTTGACTCAGTTCTCTGTATATTTTAGAAGTGAGGCCTTTATCAAAGATACTGATTATAAAAATTTTTTCCCAGTTTTCTGCTTCCCTCCTAATCTTGGTTACATTGGCTTTGTTTGTACAAAACCTTTTCAATTTAATGTAATCAGAATTATCCATTTTGCATTTCTTAGTGCTCTGTATCTCTTGTTTGGTCATAAATTCTTCCTTTCTCCATAAATCTGACAGGTAAACCATTCCTTGCTCTCCCAGATTGCGTACAGTATCAACCTTTATATCTAAATCATGAACCTATTTAGACTTCATTTTGATATATGCTGTAAGATAGTGGTCTGTGCCCAGTTTCTGCCATATGTTTTCCAGTTTTCCCAGAAGTTTTTGTCAGATAGTGAGTTCTTTTTTTAAAATTTATTTTATCTTTTTTTATTATCTTTTTAAAAATTAATTAATTTATTTTCTTGTTTACATCATTCATTTCCATGAGATTTTGATTTACAAATTTTCTCCCCATCTTTCCCCTCCCCAACACCTCAAAACAGCCATCCCGCTGTATAACCCCTCCCCCAATCTGCTCTCTCCTATGCTCCTATGTCCTCCCCCTCGCCCCTCTGACTTTCCAGTAGGGCAGGATGGATCTCCCTACCACAGTGCCTGTGTATCTTAATTCCCAGTTGGATGTAGTTAATAATAATAATTATAATAATTATTTATATATATATATATA
>CM053588.1:120573532-120592710 GCA_028646515.1 Pseudochirops corinnae | reverse complement strand
CCCCCCAGAAAAATTTGAAACTCAAGGGATTATGGAACTGAATCCTGTAAACTAAAAGTAAATTAACAAATCAATTTCTTAAAAAAAACCCATTTTTTCTTTTTTAACTATTCCCTTTGTATATTTATTTTGAATGCTACTTCCCCAATGGAACGTAAGCTTCTTGAAGGGAGAGTGAATGGGAAAATGTGAGAGAAAACAAATTGATTATGGAGTCGGTATATAAAGACATGGGTTAGTATTGATTTTAATTTTTAGTTGCATATCTAAGGGAAAACATTCTGTAGACATGTTTAAATGAGATTAGAGATCCATTCAGTGGGTCAGGACTGACTTGATACGCAGATTAAATAGTCAGCAAAGAAATAATAATTGAAGCTAAATGAGTCCTTTAGGGAAATAAGCAGAGAAGTCAAAGTACTGACAAATGAGAAAGGCTAATAGTTGGGGGAAAGAGGATGCTTCCAAGTTGCTCTTAGAAAAGCTGAATGAAATTCATAGGAAACATTAAGGAAGTGGTGCTCCTTTAGTGGAAAAACTATCTAGAGAGTTAGGGAATGAGGACTTGTGGAAAGTCCACTGAAATATCTGTGAAAAAGCATTTACTAAGTACTTACTATATGCTAGATACTCTACTAAGTGTAGGAGGTCAAGTATTTTGAAGAGAGATCATCCTTGCACCCAAAAAGCCTACATTCTAATAGAGGAGGATAACAAAATGATTAGGATGGAATATTTTGTTCTTGGAAGGTGGTGAGTACATGAAATGGCAGGCAGGTAAGATGTCTTCTTGTTTCTGTTCCCATATTTTTAAACAAAATGTCCTTCCTTCAGTCTGCCACTTTTTTGCATTTTTTTGGGTGATTTCACTGCTTAAAATGGCCCCCAGCATAGTGCTGAAGTGCCATCTAGTGTTCTAAGCACAATGACGCTGTGATGTACCTTATGGAGAAAACATGTTAGATGAGCTTTGTTCAGGCATGAGTTACAGTGTTATTGGCCATGAGTTCAATGTTAATGAATGAACAATAGGCTATTGGAAAAAGGAAGAGAAAATTAACATATAATTTCTTGTAAGAAATATATATTTAAAAAGGTGTCTTTAAACAGTAACACAGATAAAACAAGGCTACATACTGATCTACCAACAAAAATGTTGACCAGAGGTTTGCAGGAACCTAACCCTGTATTTCCTCTTGGAGCAATGGTTCAGTATTCACTAATTCAGTGGTCATGTTGACTTTACAAAACAAAACTGTGAATGATGAGAGACTATTTATTAACTTTATAATTATACTGTACATATTTGTGTGTGTGTGTTTGTTTCCTTCATTAGAATGTAAGCTCAATGCAAATAAGGATTATTTCATTCTTTGCACTTGAATCTCCAAAGTCTAAAAATGCCTGGCACTTAACAGTTAAATATTTGTTGAGGTTTCCATGAAGATAGGGAATTTTTCACATTAATGGAAAGAGAGAAGGAACCAATAGAGAGAATGACACTGAAAATGTTAAGAGATGGAAGGAATGAATACAGGATCAAGTATCCTGAGGAGATAACAAGTGATGGCATCTAGAACCAACTGCTAGGAACTGATTTTGAAGTAGAGTGGTAGTAGTAGTAATAGTAGTAGTAGTAGTAGTAGTAGTAGTAGTGGTAGTAGAAGTAGATTTTGAAGTAGATTTAGAGAAATTAAGAGGAGAAACATCCCTCCCTCAGAAAATAAGGATCGATGAAGAGAGAAAAAATAATTTATTGAAATGAAAAAGGGAGCTGAGTAGAGGGGTTTGAGTTCTTTTGATAGCAGTGAAGTTACAAGTTCATCTCTGACTATTTAGGATGGAGATGAGAGACTTGAGAAAGTTACATAACAAGTGTTGTGGACATTCTTGATATCAATATCTCTCCACAATTTGAACCACTGACCATGTAAAATTTTTTCTTTAGGTTTTAGGTTTGGGACAGTATGGAATCCAGTATTTAAATCAGACTTTTCTCCTGCTGGCCTGGAACAAATGAAAAAGGAAGAAAATGTGAAGAAAGCAGCAAAAAATTCATAGCTACCTGGAAGAGACCTCTGATATGTCACGTCCTTCAGTATATTTTTCTTTGATTTTCTGCACACATCAGTTATACCCTGGGTATCTGTTTGCCTTATTCTTTAAGAAGTAATCTGTATACTTATACACATCATACATAGGATATAGCCCCTTAGGCAATACAGTTTAAATAGAAATAGAACATTTTGCTTAATGTAGTGACTATGCCATAAAGAAATAAGCTTTGTTGCTGTATCTTTAATAATCACAACTCATTAAAGATTATTTTAATACTGGAATGTGAAAATGTGAATTTGGCTACTAATGAGAAGAGACAATGGTTTGTGGGGATGGTAGGGTCTAGTGAGTTTTTCAGAATGGCTATGACTAGGGCATGTTTGTTGGTAGCAAGGTGAGACTAAAAATTAGAGGGAGAGGCCATGGAAACAATACAGTTGGAGATATATGGGAGGGAACAGGATCAAGGATATTTGTAGAGAGAATGGCTTTGGCAAGAGGAAACAAACAAACCATACCATCTGCAAAGTGGCCAGGAGGACCCACCCAAGTGCAAAAGAAAGCCTGATTGATAGTTTTAAAAATGAAGATCATACAGAGCTGAGGTTTTAATGTATTACACTAGACCATTCTCTAATTATGAAGGAAAATAAAATCCCAAAGTTACACATAGCTTTTAACCTGTGATTTTATAGGCATTAACAAAATCATATAGCTAATACAAAATCACCACTTTGAAATCGAGTGTATAAGTTTTTAATACTGTTTTACAGTTCTCTTTTTATTTAAATGGTCTGCTGTATATTTTACATTGATGTGTTAAGTAACAATAATTCTACAGAAATAGAAAATTTCATTAATATATAACTAGAATTTTAATTATATATTTCTCTGCATTCAAAATTAGCAGATTGTGTCCTTAATAAAGTTTTATAGTAGACTGACCTACGGCAGTGAAAAGAGTAGCCCTTTAAATACATGCAAAAATTCATTTCATCACCAAATTTTAATTTTTTTTAATCCTCAGAATTTCTAAGTGTATACATTTCAAAGAGAACAAATACATTAATGTAACTAAATAACTTTTCTTACAAGATATATAAAAAATTTATGGTTTTGTACTTTTTTCTTCATACTATTAACTGTGAAATGTCTTTATTCACCTAATCTATAAATTTTTGTTGAGAACGAGCCAATCAATACCATAGGCCCTTGCTAACAGAGAATTCAAAAGTGTCAACTTACTGAAGTGGCAAAGCTCCAAACTTCCAAAACAGAATACAGTGTCTCTTTTGGCATACCTACTAGAGAATACTACAGTAACTAACAGACAGTGAAGGTAACCAAAAACTCTACTGAGGATGAACACCATCAACAACACATTAAAAACTAATCATGTCCTTTAAATTCTCTTACCAGATTTCCTTGAACTAAAAGCAAAAAAGTAACTTTGAGAATTCGGTGTAAATTATACACTGTTTTGTTCAGCCTAAAGAAAGCAAAACCGCCGTCTTCTAGTTTTCACAGAATATGAGCATGAAATGTGGGAAGTATAAACAACATGGTGGCTGCTTACCAATAATACTTAAGGGTATTGCTAAAAAAAAAAAAATCATTAAAATATTCCATTTCTAGCAGCTAGCTATTTTGGAGTCAGTATTTCACATAAAATAACTCCCTTCTAGTTAGTTAGCCCATTTCAAACTGGTACTTGGTAATTTTGTTCATATAAGATTAAGTAACAGGATTCCATTTTAAGAAATGTTTTTAATGAGAATAATTTTAGGTTAGGTATTAAACATTCAGCTTCTTATATGTCACACAAGTAATTCAACAATTATTCATCAAGATATCATTAGAAAATAACACCAATAGAAATTGTGAAAAAAAAGGCAGTTTACTAAAAATGCAAATGGTTAATTAGAATTCTAAGATCATTCAATGAAAGAATTCACAAATACTGTCAATCAGTCTATGTCTGAGAATTCATTAATTTCCATTTATAGTCAAATAATTGGTAGGTAATTATGACTCATTTATGAATGTAACTAAATACTACTGTACCATGAGAAAGGGCAAAATGAAGAATTCAGAAAAACTTGAGAAGATTTGCATGAACAACTAAAAGCAAAGTAGAAGAAAGAGAATATTTTTCATAATGACCATAACAATATACAGGAAAACAAGACTAAAATACATCAGAACTCTGATCAATGCAATGACTTCTCTTGACTCCAGAACACTGATGGTAAAACACACAGAAGCAGGGAAAAGGTGCTTATTTCTCCCAAAAGAAAGGTGCAATACAAGGTGTGCTTTGTCAGCCATTGTTGGTTTATTTTAACTGTCTTAACAATATCTAACTTAGCATTATCTGACACTGGAGAGTTCTGTGGGAGTGGGAACATTTGTGAAATGATTTTTTTAATGACCTTAAAAAATAATTATATTTTCTTCCCTATACTGAGCTGAAATCTATCTTTATATAATTTCCATCTACTGGTCCTAGCAAAAGAGCAACTCTAATCCTGCATCCATATTCTAACCCATCAACTCTCTCAAGATTGCTATTACTCTATCCTTCCTTTGTTACAAGTATGACGTGATTTTCAGTGTTCTCACTATCCTAGCTATCCTTCCCCTAGATATGCCAAACATTGTATTTATTTTAATGTATTAATGGCAACTGAGGAAAAAATAGTACATCTATGTGCTTCTTCTATTATTCTTCCAAATGAATCATTCGCTAAGGTTTGTATCAGAATCTAAAACTATATTCATTAGATTCAAAACACTTAACAGAAGTCTATACTGAAATAAATTATTTCAACAAAGAAATCTCTAAGATTGGTTTAGAAGTACAGTACATTTGGCATCCTTATTTCCAACCAAAGAACCAAGAAATATTCTTCAGGACTATTATATAACATCTTTAGACTATCTTTTTAATGAAAAAAAAAATTATACTATCATCTAAGCGTACATTATTATTAGCTATAGTTATTAGCTATTCAGTCAATCTGAAAGCAAATTCTGGGGGAAAAAAGTGGATTGTAATTTCAATTCTGATTTTCACATGCCAAAGGTTATACCCAAGCTTTCCATCCAGGAAAAAGTCGGCTGAGATTTTTGGGATCCATTGCTTGTTGGATGAGCAAATTCACTTGTCCACCCACGCTGAGCACTGTTCCTTCCTCTACCCCTTTCAGCTTCTCCTGTAGCCTCATTAGAACGCGTTCAGCCACTTTGTTGAAACTCTGATCAATACGACTAGTAACAAAAAAAGAAATTTCACTATGACAGTATAGTTTCAAGAGTCTTAGGATTTTAAAAAATAACACAAGTATGCGTTTCATTCAGATACTACTCACCCAAGACTTCTGTTACATTCTTGATCTTCTGTATTGAGGGTAGAATTAAGTTCAGTCTCATCCTCTGGCCTCTGCTGTAAATACAAAGCTTTCAAGGGGTTCATGGTCCAGTCAAAGAGAGGATCATAGAGCAGGACCTAAATGTAAGGAGTATATGCCTTAGAAGAATTGTGTGCATGCTAAAACTATATTCAGAAACAGCTAAGGCTGATAATATGAAAGGAACATAGGCCTGACTACCATTATAGAAACAGATATAGTAGGTAGTATTCATTTATATATTAAATATTATGTTACTGTTTATAATCCTAAAACAGTCCAGAATACTATCCTAGATAGAAGTGCTGATAAGTAGGGCATTTGTCTCCATCTGAATCATCACAGTTCACCAGGATGTTACTCTATTCAAAAAGGAAGAGAACCAATAAACACTGCCTTACATTTTACTGCCTGAAAACACTTACCTCGACAATGGTTAAAAGAGTCTCTTGAGAATTTCTCATAACTTCCATGGTTTTTTCACAGCACCTATAACAGTCAAACAGAAATCATAAACCAACAAACAAAAAAGTAACATTCTATCTCTGCACCCTTATGGCAGTTAAACTTGACTGACACTCTCCTTGTCTTGGCGCAGCTTGGCCTCCCCTGGCTTGGATGCTCTCTCTCACTCTGATCTTTTCTGTCCCCATTCCCACCACTGCCTCTGCAGAAACAAGACGGGGGGGAGCAGAAGAGGTCTTTTCTTTCTTTTTTTTTTTATAGGGTGCTTTGGCCAAAGAATTCATCATCATCAAAGTGGTCAAGCCATTGCAGGTAAGGAGCCTCTGAATACTTTGCTAAAGTGGTCCTCAGAAAGTGGAATCTGTCACCAGCACCACGTTCAAAACTTTCCCAGTGTAGAATCTGCCAGAACTTAACTCTGCTAGCAGAGCCTTCAAAGCCCCCCAGCTGCTGCCATGCCTCAATGAGGCACTGGAGGAGGACTCTGTGAGGCCACACTTGCACATTGGAGGTCTGCTTAGGCTGGGTGAACAAGGCATGAGGTAGATGACAGTTGCAAAGAAAAACAGAGAGAGTTCAAAAATGTTTGACAAAGGCTGTGCTTTGGTATCATTCCCCAGATTCTTGATCCCAGTTACCTTCTAGTTTATCAGTCTACATTAACTGTGAATCTTTACTTGAAATGTTGTGTCTTTGCCTCTGCCTCTGGGATTCCCTAGCTCCCTTCAGCTCCAGTGCCCAGTGCTCTACTTCCCATGAGGCCTTTCCTGATCATTCCTCTCCCACTCCAAGTAAACCACTCCGTGCCCTTCTGGCATTCCCTCATTTGTGTGCATGCTGTTTCCCTCTGGTAGCATATGAAGTACTGGAGAGCACTTGTACCCAGTGGCTGTCATACAGCAGGTGCTTAATTAACATTTGCTGAACTGAACTGAAACTATCCTCATTAATGATTTATCTATCATTTATAATGAAGAAAAGACTTTCTAACAATTTCAGTTACTCAAAAAATAACCTGTACCTTCTGAAGACACCTTCCACACCGGTGATGCCCATTCCATCCACAATATCTCTGGTTAGTCTAAAAGGAACTGTTTCTGGGGTAGGAAGAATCTTCCCCTGTTCAAATGCAACTCCTAAAAGAAGAAAAATGACAGATCAAGAACAGTGTTCATGACAACCAAAGGTTTTTGTTTTTTATTACTTACCTAAATCTATGTGCACAAGCTCTGCTGATTGCTCATTAATCAAGATATTCTGTACATGTCGATCACCAAGTCCAAGTATATAACCAACTGAGGAGAAAAAAATCTCAAGATAAAACAAATGGCAATTAAAAATACTATGTTTTATCAATTCCTTTTATTTCTTAAATCAAAATGCCATCAATATTTCTTACAACTAGAAAGATCAGATGTTTTATTTTGAATATTTCACATAAAATCATATATACAATGGCTCTATCAAATCTTGCTAATTGTCTCCAAGTATTCTGTATTATAGAAATCCTAGGGGCACTTTGCTATGCATGTGAAGAACTCAAAGAAATAAGGTAAAGCTATGAAGGGTAAAGCGACGAAGAAAACAAAGTTAAAATGACAAAATACTCAAAGATAGCAATTATGTATAAGAAAACTTTAAATAGCTAAAAAATTCTCAAGTCAAATACTAATTCGTTAAAGTTAAAGCATATACCCTTCCTTCCTTTTAACAAGTGATACAATTATAAAAGTATAAGTTGCACATCCTATCATTAATGCTGTTTTGTTTGGCTAATTTCAGGAAATATACATTGCGGGTAATGTGTGAATGTATAGTCTGCATCAAAACTAAATTTCTCACTAAAAATAGTTTCTCATGTCTTAAGAGGACTTCAGTTCCATGTATATATTTTTAAAATACGCTCAATTTACAAGTAAGTAGGGCAAATTTGAGCAGCTTGAATTAAGATATGTTCCTAAGGACTCAGACACCTGTGACAGACAGGAAAGAAAGGAGGAAGGAAGAAAACAAATACCTAGGCACTGCACCGAGTGCTTTACAAATATCATGTCATTTTATCCTCACAACAACTGTATGAAATAAATGTTATTATTATCTCTACTTTAAGCCGAGGAAACCGAAGTAAGCAGAGATTCAGGGACGTCTCTAGGATCGTGCAGCAATAAGTATCTTCCTAACCCTAGGCCTGACTCTACCTAATGTGCTGCCTGGCTCCCTTTAGGAAATGGAATGCTCCCTACTTGAAAAAACTAATCTGTATAGTTTCAATGACCATTATCATGAAGAAGAGTCTTAATTCATACTAATTATATAACAAGAAGAAATACAACTTCTGTATGTTCTTAAGCTATCAGGAACAATTAGGCCAGAAGTGTGGTCTGCCTTAAAATGCCCAGATACTAGGATTGGTTTTCTGCTCAATTTTAAATTCGTACTATACACACTAGGTCATTCAGAAATAAATAAAAATATTGCGTGTGGGACACAGACACACGCATCCCTGCTTCAGCCCCACGACCAAAAACCTGCTACCAAATACGAAACATTCTTGCACTAATAAGGTAGTAGGAAATTTTTTATCTGTGAGCCACACTAGTTTTAACATTATCGTTTACATATGGCTGGTTTTTGTTGGCTAGGGTAAGGGACTAGGGAGTAGGTGGAGAGGGGGAAGAGGCGTTCAGAGCTGAGTTCATCTGGGTAAGGAACTTCCAGTATAGAAACTAAACTTTTTCCACTGATGCAAGTCAGCAACTCATTTGCAATTCAAAATCTTTGGGAAGTGCCTGGGATGATGAAAGGTTAAATGACTTGCCATGCCATACAGCAAGTTATATGTGGAGGGTAGGACTTAAACTCAGGACTTCCTGATTTCAAGGCCAATTCTCTATTAGATATACGAGTTCTCATTCTATCTGATACACAGAAAGTAATAAACTGAATGGAAAATTAATGGACATGTTTCTATATGAAATAAATAACTACCACCAAGCCTATTCTCTTACCTAATGGTCAGAAGTTAATGGTCAAATGCTTACAAAACATGACAAGTTTTATTCAGGGCTGGGCAGATTTTCCCCTGCAAAGTAGTGGGAGAAACAAACAGGCTGACTATGAAAATAATTTTCAAATAACAAAAATTTTGTCAAATAATGCAGGTAAGCTATATTTCTCCACTATCACAGCTTGTCAAGGGAAAAAGAACTCACCACATTTAAAAGAGTTAAGGTTATCAAGCATTTAAGACATTACCAATAGAAGAAGTAGCCACACTGCGAGTATACGCCAACCGCTTTTCAAACCAAACTGCTGGGTCCAAGAATTTTTCCATGCAAAAGTAGCGGAAGACTGGCTGAAAATTTTGGCAGACATCCATGAAGGCTTCATACTTTTCTTCAAAAGATTTCTTCTGCATGTCCTTTAAATAAAATGCCAAAGCATTACTACCAAAAAAATGCATCAAGTCCTACCTTGGGCATTTGTTGTTACTGTTGTTCAGTTGTTTTTCGGTTGTATGAGACTCTTCAGGAGCCCATTTGGGGTTTTCTTGGCAAAGATATTGGAGTGGTTTGCTATTTCCTTCTCTGGCTCATTTTACAGATAAGGAAACTGAGGCGAAGATGGTTAAGTGATTTGCCCAGGGTAACGCAGCTGTTAAGTGTCTGAGGCTGCATATGAACTCAGGTCTTCCTGACCCCAGGCCTGACACTGTCTAATTTGCAACCTAACTGCCCCTTCGGGCACAGGACTCTACTAGGTATTAAGAGTGGGGAGGATAATCCAAAACAGAAAGCCTTATAAGCAACTACATTCCTCTACAGTTTTTGTTTTTGAAAATTAAGTTGATAGCAATTGTTACTGCTATGAGTGTGACTGAAAAGATGGCACGGCACATACAATCAAAAGTCCCAGGTTTAAAACCAGACTCCAGCTACATAACTGAGGGCAAGTCAGACTGTCTCTGAACTAATCCTGGAATAAGCAAATAAATGCAGGTCCTGACTAATACACAACAGGGCTCTTTCCACTAGGCCATAAGACTGCTTCTGTGCAATAAAGTATCTCACAGGATTTTTACTAGAAAAGAGCAGTATAAACTGTGAAGCACCAAAGAAATAAAAGCTACTATCATTATAACCAGGAGTCACTTCCGGTAAAGTCTGGCCCCTTTGTTCCTGTAGCTGCAGCCAAGGGAAAGGTCTGCTTTTGGTACCTACAATTTGTCTCAAGATTCTCCCCCCTCAAAATTCTCAAAAGAGAAACACCTCATTCCTGATGAATATACTAGAGCTCTTCATTTATGAATATAGTACTACCAACCCATCACTCATAGGGCATAAATTTTGAGTTGTTTTCCAATAGTGATCCAATTTTAGTGCAGGATGGCATAGCAGGGAAAACAACAGACGAGGTCAGGCTCTGTCACTCTGAACTAATCATTCCATCTCTCTAAGCCTCAGCTGCTTCATCTGTAAAATGGAGAGAGAACTACTAGCTCATAGTTTAGCCTCCCATACAAATACGTATGAGAATTAAATAAAAATATACATAGCGGGATTTGTAACTGTAAAGAAATTCATAACCTAGACTGTGATTAGTAGTGATATTACCTTTGGGATTCCAGTTTTTTGTAACTCAGTCCCTTTTCAGAAAGGGCTGGACAGTTTGTAATTCCATCATCAACAGAAGATGGCCTTTAATTAACTTTATGTACACACACACACACCCCTCATTTGGTCTTCATCACAACGCTATGGAGTCAGTATCATGAATGCTATCATCCTCATATTACAGATGAAAAAAATGAGACTGAAAGCTGAGAAGTGTCAGAGATGTGATTTGATCCCAGGTCTTCCAAGTCTAGCACATTTTGCCTTACATTGTACTGTCAGAAAAGATAAAACCTAACCAGCTTATGTTAGCCTAGAACTTGCACCATGTCGTATCATTAAAATTATAGTTAACGCTGAAAAATACCCTATTGTGACTAACTTTCATGTGACTGTGTTGCATTAAAAATTAGAAACAAAGAAGCTCTTAAAATGAACGAAAGAAATTTTAGAAAAAATAAATTGGCCAGAACTTTCCAAAAATCCTAAGTTAAACAAGCAAAAGATGACAAGATTTCCTTTAGTATGAATTTAAACTACTTAGGAGGAAAATGCTTTTATATATTAACAAGTTATTTTACCAGCCCTATTAACACAGTCTCTTGTTCTCAGCACCAGTTTTTGGTTCCTACATAGAAAGGTGCCTATGTTTCATTATAGTCACTGAATCAAAGAATCTGAGAATGTGTGTTTAAGTGCTTAATGTGCTTCATCACACACATAAATACAAATATATATGTATAAACATGCATATAACTACATTTATCTTTACATACAGATCTTAATAAACAGTAGAAAAATCATTCAGAGCAATTTCCTTCCTGCCTTCCCCCACCCCCCTATACTCAATAACCCTCTCCCAAAACAAGACATGCTCAAAACAAGAGACTTCTTAATAAGCCTCTAATGTATGCCAAGCCTAGCTTTCCATTTTCTTCCTTCTGTCCCCATTTCCTTTAGTATTCAAATAGCCTGTGAAATAAATATGAAGTTTCAGTTGCCTCATCATTACTGGTATTACTACACTTCTGATGAAAAGTTTCAGTATTCAAACATGGTCCCAAAGAAAAGACATGAGAAGATGCCTCAAATCCTACTCCTCTGCAGAGGGAAGAGGTCCATAGATGTGGAACACTGCATTTATTTTCAGACTTTTAAAAATGTATTCATAGGTCTTGTTGATTCTTCCTCTTTTTTCATTTTTTTTTCCTTTAAAAATATTTATTGTATGATATGGATTTCTGGGAGGTGGAGGGAAAGAAATACTGGGAGAAATTCTGGCAATATAAAAACAAAAGTTCTATAAAAGAAAGTTTCAGTATTATGGTCTGTTCCCCAGGCCCTTCAAGCTGACACCTTTAACTGCTGATATTAACAAAGTCCATAGAGAACTACTCTGCTCTTGTCTTCCTGTCAACTTTTATCAATCAACTTCTCCTAACCAAATCAAAGCCAAAAAAATCCAAAGGGCCAAGCTACCAGGTGCCTAGGGGGCTAAGGATGGGGTAATGGTGAGGACCTAAGATAAGAAGAGAGTTTAAACCACAAGTTCTTAACCTAGGGTCTAAGAACTTGTCTTTTTTATATTTTGGTAACTATTTCAAGATAACTTTGTAATCATATGCATTTTATGTTGTGAATTTACAAATATTATTCTGAAAAAGAGTCCACAGACTTCACAAAACTGCCAAAGGGCCCACGACACCCAAGAGGTTCAAAGTTCCCGGTTTAAATCAAAACCTTTGAGCTGGCTAGGGTTGGTACTGTGTTTTCTTTTGGGGGTGGACAAGTCTGGACCTCTGATTTCTTCAATGCAGTGGAACACTCAATGTAGCAACTCCTTCCATGAAAGTCAATTAGCAATTCATTTATAGCTGAAGGTATTGGAAAGCTTCCAAAGGTCCTGGAAGGTTAGGTAATGGAGCCAAAATCTGTCAGGCAAAAGATGTGGACCCAGGTCTTGCTGATTCTAAAGAAGGCCCTCCATCCACTGGACCATGGTGCCTCTTGGTGTTTTATAAAGCTTAAGAATCAACCTTACCTTACTTTATTGTCATACACAGATATTTTCATTGTGATGTCACATATTTGAAGGTATTTTATATATTAAAACATTCTTAATTACAAATATCAATGTTTGAAATATACAACAAGGCAATCTTAAATCAGTCTCTAATTCTATGACTGTGACTTACCATCATTTTCTTTTGGCACTGATAAGCACTAAAGTCCTTTGGTCTATATCTTTTATGAGCTCCATCTTCATTATTAACAAGAAATTCGCCAATAGGCACTGTCCCCGTACACCATTCAAGGACACCACTTCGCTGAGAAAGGGGAACCACCTATGGTTGCAGGAAAGATATTTTTTATATATGGTAAGGCACTATTAGAAATAAGCAACATAATTAAAGTTCAGGTATGAAACACTGTGTGGTTCTATAGAAGCTTTGTAGACTCTTTGGCAAAAAATGATACAGTGATAAATTTGCGAAATTAGTCAACAGTGATAATGTTTGTGTGTACAACTTTCCTTCCATATAAGATAAAGAGCAGTACAGTGGGAGAAGTGTTGGCTCTGAGGTCAGAGAACTGAGGTTCAAAATCCACCTTGGATGCACACTATCTTTATGATTTTAGGCAAATTACTTAAACTGCTCAGGCCTCAGTTTTCTTGACTATTTAATGAGGGTGTTGGACTAAATGGGCTCTGAGACTGTCACTAACTCTAGAGCTATGGTCTGAGGATCCTATAAAAACTATAATGAAGTAGTAATCAGCAAAACTATTTGGTGCTGATGATAAAAAAGGAAAGAAGATCAGTGGAACAGACCAAATAAATGAGAAAGGTAAGCAATCAAAAAAAGTAGATCAGTTTTTGACAAATTTAAGAACATGAATTACTCAGGGAAGGATTCCCTTTCTGACAATAACTGCCAGAAAGATTGGAAAACAATATGACCAAAAATTAATTCTGAACCAATATCTTACCTCATATACTACAATAAACTTAAAAATGAATTTGGAATCAGAAAACAATCCCAGTATAAAGAAAAAAATTAAGAATTGAATGAAAGTATCTTTCACAACTCTGGTCAGGAAGGGAATTCTTACTCAAACGACAGATAGAAGAAACCACAAAAAGCAAAAAGTCAGTTTATATTATGTAAAATTTAAAAAGTATTTGCATGGAGAACTAATGAAAACAGATGAAGAGAAGCCATTAAATGGGGAAAATATTTGCACCAAATATCATTGATAAAAGAGAAGTCGTTCTCCAATAGATAATCAGCCAGAGGATACAAGTGGCCTTCAAAAGAACTGTAAGCTCTGAACAACCATTTAACAATATGCTCCAAACCACTAACTGCAAGACAAATACAAATTAAACTCTGAGGTTCCAGCCTTCAAACTGGCAAAAATTACAAAAACCATTAACAGTTAATGTGAGCTATGAGAAGCAAAGCACATTAATGTTGAGGTAGGGGCTTTGCCCACCCAAAAACTGTTGCAGTTTCATGATGTGTTGTCGTGGAACCGTCTCAAAGAATTCAGTCAGACCTCTTCTAATCCAAGTATAGGCATTTATTGAGATTGATGCCTCTCATGAAGTGGGCTAAGTTCCAAGAGGAACTAGGAACTTTAGAGAAAGCAAGATGGATTTTTATAGGGTAAAGATGCAATTACATATCAGAAATTTACATAGAATAGTGGAATATCATTAATATCAAAAAGGCAGGAGGAGTTTGTTAAGGGATTAGGTAATGGAGGAGGGGTCCCATCCATGGTTGGGTGGTTAAACATTCTGGTCATGCTGCCCTCCTAGCTACTGTGGTCCTGTCTAGTCAAGATGGATGATGTGATTGTGACTGAATACAAGAACACACCTATTTCTGTGGGAATGGGTCTGGGGGCAGTGACTAGGTTTAGGCAGTAGCTGGGTTTCCATCACATAGACACACCTGCCATTACTGTGGGTACCAAGAGATCAGGGACACACCTGTTGTTCTAGTGAGCAGTGAGGTATATATGGTGAAGTTAGGACATTGGCAGGGGGGCTGGGTGGGTACAGTGGGCCTACTGTTCAGCAGAGCCAGGCCTATAATGAAGTTAGAATACTGGGGCTTGTGGCAGCTTTATTAGGCTTATATCACTAATACACTGTTGGTAGAACTGTGAAATAGTATAACTATTCTGGATATCAGTTTGGAATTTTATGCAAGGAAAATGACTAAAATATCCCCTCCCTTAGATCCATCAATCTTATTACTGGGCATATGCTACAACCAAGTCAAAGACAAGGGGGAAAAAAAGGCCCACTATATGCCAAGATATTCATTATGGCAGCCAAGAAGTAAATATAAAATGGGTGCCCACTGACAAGGGAATGACTGAAAAACCAAACAATGAATATAGAATGTTATTTCATAGAAAACAATGATAATTATGAAGGATTCTATTATAATAAACATGGAAACATCTGCAAGAAATGACACAGACATATATATACGAAACATATATACATACAATGAAAACAATGTGAGGAAGGAAGTCCAACTCTTAAATAGCTGAAAAAATTAGCAATGATCCAAGATAATAGGAAATATTAAAATATACTTCCAGCCTCTTGGTATAGAGGACAGGAACCACTATGCCACAATGCTGCATACAATGCACCTGAGAAAAAGGTGACAATTTCCAATCCTATGGATGACTCCATTTAGGATTTCTGTAGTTATGAACCACAGTCTTCCTTAATCAAAGCTCCCTTACACCTGGTCACTACAAACTATCTTGGCAACTCCTGTACCAAAATCACCATGCATTTATTTGGTGTATACCTTAAATTTATTTTCCTATGAAAATGTTTCATGTCCCTCGGAGAACGTAAGCTCCTTCAGGGCAGGGACTATCACATTTTTGTAACTGTAATCCTAGCACCAAGTATCTGAAACGAAGCAGGTGTTTAATAAATGCTTATTGATTTTCAGATGAAGTCATCATACTGCATATTTCTGCTTGCTTTTTTCGTTTGTTTGTTTTAAAAAGAAGTTTCCAGGGGATAGCAGCAGGTAGAGGAAGGAGCAGGTTCCAAAAAATGACTCTAATAGGAAGACAAAAGTAATCAATAAAACATTCTTAAATGGAAAGAAAAATATGCTGGAGTCAGACTGTAAAGGGTCTTAAATGACAAACAGAGGTATTTGTGCTTTTATCTTACAGCAAACAGAACCACTGAAGTTTCCTAAGAATGAGATTGATTAGACCTATGTTTTAGGAATATCCATTTATAAGTTATCTGAAATATGAATGAGAGGAAAGAATGAAGGTAAGGTAGATTATGTGGGCCTTAACTAAAGTGAGGGTTTTTTGAGTGGAAAACAAGGGGTCAGATATAAGACTTTTTCTGGAGAGAGAACTGACAACTGGCAAAGACTTGGGAATTGATTGTATATGAGAGTAAGAGAGAGGGAAAAGTCAAAGATGACTTGGAGGTTACAAATCTATATGAATGGAAGAATTGTGGTTACCATGATAGAAACAGAGAAATTAGGAAAATGGGTTGGTTAGTTAGGTTTTGGTCATGTCGCTAGAAAAATTTGGTCAAATCCCTTTCTTTCTCTGTACCTTAGTTTCATCACTTGTAAAACGAATAGATCAGAAATGATCTCCAAGGTCCCTTCCACTCTAACAATGCATAATCTATGAACATACATTCAACACAAATTTATTAAACATCTGTTGTAAAGGTCGCTGAAGAACACAGAAACTACAATAGTCCAGGTAATACACAAGGAGCCACTGCAGAGTTATTGGCAGCATGAAATGAAAGGACAGGTGTGACCAATGTTGTGGAAACAGGCAAGACTTGGCAACTAAATGGATATGAGGGGGAGGAGCGAGTAGAGAGAGAGGAGTCAAAAATGATCCCAATTTTGAAAACCTAAGTGATTGAAGTGCACTTAAAAAAACAGCTAAGTTTAGAGGAAGTTTTCCAGATCAAGTTTTATAAAAGATAATGAGTCCGACAGAAGAAGATAATGAGTACTCTAGAAGATAATGAGAAGCTTTACAGAAGAAGATAATGATTTCTGCTGTGGACATGTTGAGTTTGAAATGCCAAAGGGAGAACTAGGAGGGGTTCAAAAAACAGTTGGTGATATAAGACTACTCTTTAGGAGAAAGATTAAACCTGTATATATCATTAGAGAAGTTATCTACAGATGATAATTAAAACTATAGGAGAGAGAATAAGACTGTCAAAAAGGCAGGAAGAAGACTGGAAAAGAGCTGTGCCAATGAAGTCAAGGGAGAATAACGCATCCGTAAGGGATGGCTAACAGTATAAAAAGCTGCAGAGAGGCCAAAATGGGGTAAGAACTAAGAAAATGCCAACAAATAAAATAAATAGCTTATAAATAAAATGGCACATATGCTTTAAGACATGGATGAAACAAGGGTAGAAGGTGATAAATCAGATTATTTACTCTTAATGATTAACTACTGTTATTTTCAGTGATTTTTTTAAAATGCCAAAAGAATCTATATTATATGAAAGCAACATCTAGATAGCTGTTATGGTAATGTATCAGAACAAAACACTTTTACCTTATATGTGCAAATGGTCAATTTTCTCTTTCTTGTATCAGTGTTTCTCTGAAGTAACATATTACACATCTGGAAAACTTGCTGCATCACTGCATCTTGCCGCAGGTCATCTCGACCCTTTAGAAAAAGCAAACACACATATTACTGAAGTATAGCTTATTTTTGTTTTTAGCAGGCGAACAGAAAAATGATGTTTCTTAGAGAGAAGATGAAAAAATTGGCCTGAGTTCTTCAAGTAATTGATATTGAATGCCATCTTTTCCAGAATAGACTATCATTTAAGGTAGACATGTACTTAAAAAAAAAAAAAAACCAAACAGCCATTTTCTCCCTCTGTTGTCCTTGCTAATTAACTACTAGAATTTTCTGAAAATGAGGCTGAGAGGACTGTTTGTTGACTTCTAATTCTCCTTAGCTTTGTCAGAGACTTTAGGGAGTTACTATCAGGAAATTGGAAAGGGTGGTAATTTTCACCTTCTGGAATCTTTCACAACTGAAGAAGGGTTCTTAATATGAATTCAAGAACACAGAATTTAAAAACGTTTAAACAGAAAACTTAAAACCTGAACATAAAGTCTGCTTTTTTTCATCTCCTCCTTATTATACCCTTCATGACTTCTTGTGGGAGGAATGGTAACAGTGTCTAGCGGCTTCACTAGTCAGCTAATATAAGTGAGGTCTTTTGGAATCAAAAAAAAATAAATCATCATAATCTATTTACATAAAAAAGTACGTCAATTCTCCAAATATGCTGACTCAGCCTTCTTACTGATTGAAAAATGAAAAAAAAAAAAAAACAAAACAGCTCCAAACAAGATGTTCAGCAATTCAACTCAATAAGCATTTATTAGACAGTCTACCAGGGACTGTGCTAAGTCTAGGGATACAAAAACAAAAACCAGTCCCTGCAAGCAAGGAATCTGATAACTTACCTCATGATAAGTTGCACTTAACACTTACTAGCTGTGTGACCTTGGGCAAGTCTCTTAAGTTCAATTGCTCTGCCCTCCCCATTCGAAAAAGAAAAAAAACTAATTAAATGTTGGACAGAATTTGCTTGTAAATCCATCTGTCCCTGGAGATTTTTTCCTAGGGAGTTAATTGATGGCTTGTTCAATTTCTTTTTCTGAGATGGGGTTATTTAAATATTTTAATTCCTCTTCTGTTAATCTGGGCAATTTATATTTTTGTAAATATTCATCAATTTCACTAAGATTGTCAAATTTATGGGCATATAATTGGGCAAAATGTTTCCTATTACTTAATTTCCTCTTCATTGGAGGTAAGTTCTTCATTTTTATTTTTGATACTTCTTTTTCTTCTTTATTTTGATCAAACTGACTTAAGTCAAGTTTCTTTTTTTAAACTTTTATTTTTAGTTTACATCATTCATTTCCATGAGATTCTGAGTTACAAATTTTCTCCCCATCCTTCCCCTACTTACCACCCCAAAACAGTGATCCCACTGTATACCCCCTCCCCCAATCTGCTCTCTCCTATATCCTGCCCCATCACCCTTCTCACTTTCCAGAAGGGCAAGATGGATCTCCTTACTCCAGTACCTGTATATCTTATTTCCCAGTTGCATGTAAATAATAATGATAATAATATATATACATATATATATAAATATATATTTTTAACATTTGATTTTAGAATTTTAAGTTCTAAATTCTTTCCCTTCCTCTCTTGTCGTCTATCCCCATTGGAAAGACAAGCAATTCAATATAGGCCATACATGTGTAGTTATTCAAAACATTTCCACAATGGACATATTATGTAAAACTGACTATATTTCCCTCCTTTCTATTCCACCCCCCATTTGTTCTATTCTCTACTTTGTCCCCGTCCCTTTACAGAAGTGAGTGCTTCTAACGACCCTCCCCCCCACCTGCCCTCCCTTTTATCTTCCCTCCTCTCATCCCCTTCCTCCCTACTCTCCTGTAGGGCAAGATATCCAATTTAGAGTGTGTCATTCCTTCCCTAAGCCAAATTCAATGGGAGTAAGGTTAACCCATTCCCT
>CM053588.1:120556345-120573032 GCA_028646515.1 Pseudochirops corinnae | reverse complement strand
TTGCTCCACTCTAATTCTGAAGGAATTATTCTCTTCAGAATGCTTTTGACATTCTTTTTCCATCTGGCAAATTCAACTTTTTAAGGCATTGTTCTTCTCATTGGCTTTTTGGGCCTCTTTTGCCATTTGAGTTAATCTATTTTTTAAGGTGTTATTTTCTTCAGTCAGATTGTTGACTCTCTTTTCATGATTTTCTTGCATCTGCATTTAATATTTCTGCCTTTCTACACTGGATTGTGAGGTTTTATGTCCTAATACATGGTCAATTTTTTTGTACGTGCCATGTACCACTGAGAAGAAGGTATATTCTTTTTTATCCCCATTCAATTTTCTCCAGTGGTCTCTCATCTACCTTCTCTAAAATTCTATTCACCTCCTTAATTTCTTTCATGTTTATTGTGAGGTTACATTTATCAAGTTCAGAGAGGGGGAGATTATGATCCCCTACTAGTATAGATTTGCTATTTATTTCTTCCTCTAACGCCCTTAACTTCTCCTCTAAGAATCTGGATGTAATACCACTTGATGCATATATATTTAGTAATGATATTACTTCATTGTCAATGGTACCTTTTAGCAGGATATAGTTTCCTTCCTTATCTCTTTTAATTAGATCCAACAGGTCAGATTTTGCTTTCAAGGATTTATTTTCTCTGGTTAGGTTATGAACTTTCCTTCTCCATTTGGGTAACTGTACTTTTAAAATAGTTATTCTCTTCGGTGAAATTTTTTTCCATTTTGCCAACTGTATTTTTAAAATAATTGGTCAATTTTTCTTCTACCTCTTAAAAAATCCTTCTGGAGCTCTTCCAAGAATGCTTTCTGGGCTTGAGACCAGTTCATATTCCCTTTTGAGGCTTCAGAAGTGGATGTAGTGTCAATGCTGACCTCTTATGAATGTGAACCTTGCTCTTCCCCTTCACCATAATAGGATTCTAAAGTTTTTATTTTTTCCGATTTGTTTTTTGCCCATTGTGATGGCCTATTTCCTGGCTTTTGAAGTGGATCTCTGCTTCTGGAGCAGAGGGCTCCTTCTTTCCCTCCTTTCTTCCCTTCCCAATACTTTGTTTTCTGCACTGGTTTCTTTTTCTAGCCCTGGGTGCAGGTATCCCCACAAGCTTCCTTTGACCTTTTCTCTTTATTCTTCCTTAGTAATCCTGATCCCAGCACATGACTTTAATTATTACTTCTACATAGATAACTTGTAAATCTTTATCTCTATCCCCAACTTCTCAGAACTTTAGTCCTATGCTTTCAAATTACCACTATACTGAAAATTCACTTTAGATGTCTTCCTGGTATCTCAAACTTAACATGTCTGAAGCTGAACTCATTTATTCCTTCCAAACCTGAATCTCCTATTTTCCTTATTTCTTTTGATGTCACGATCATTCTCAAATAGCCCAGACTTAAATCATGTAGTCATAATAGGTTGATATTTGATTAAAATAAGGAAAACTTTCCTAAATAAAGGTCCCAAAGTAGAATGGACAACTGAGGAAGGAGACAGAGTTCTTTTTCATTGAAGTTTTTAAAGGGAAAGCTGGACAATCTCTTTGTGTGGAAATTCACTTTTAGGTATAGGTTGGGTTGGATGATCTCTGAGGTCCCTTCCCAACACTAGGATGTTGTAATAATGTAGAAATCAAAGAACTTACCTTGACAAGCTGTCTCCTCTCTCTGCCATCTGACCCTATACAATCTATTATTTTAGGTAGATTCAGGCCTCCTGCTAAACGAAACTCTTGCTTGAATGACTGTATAGTCACCAGATTTTCATATTCCCCTGTAGGGTCAACCTAGAAAGATTCAAACACAAGAGTGAGAGATCAGATTCACAATATTAATAAACCAAAAAAATACAGTATCAGTTATCAGTAAAAAAAAATTTTGGTTTTAACATCAAACAAAGAAAGAAGCAGCATTTAGCTGCATGAAAATGTCAGCTGCTAAGGACAACTTGGATAGCCACTGTCCTGTCTTACTTGATTAGAAGAGTTAGAATAGGAGAGTTTTAGTTACAAAGAGATACCATAAAAATTCTACTTAGATTACCAAAAAGTAAGCCCAAATTGAAATCTCTGTATAAAATAGTGTTATTAATTTTCACACATTATAGTTTTTAACAGAAAAAAGAAACAGGAGCTCAATTTTTTTAAAAGGGAAAAACCATGGCAAAATAAGGCTAGAGAAATGTTACAAGGAAGGTAAACGAATTTTCTAAATCAGTACTATTCAATTTTGCTTTTTCCAGTTAAGCATGAAGCTAGAAAACATAGCTAGAATAGGTGGGAACATAATAGTTATTGGTTAGTTAAGAGTGCTTAAAATGTTGCCAAAGGTTCAAACCAAATAATCTCAGAGGCAGGGAGGTAAGAGTTGTACAGTTGTACACTAAAAAAAGGGCAACTTATCTTCCCCTTCCAATATATTTAATTACTGAAGTAGCAGATTATTATTCTGATGATCTGGCACCCAGAGGCCTACAGAAAAGGTTTTACCTTGAATGTCCAGTGTATAGTTGGCCATCAGTCTGTCTATAAGCAGATTCAAAACCATTTATTTTTATTGTAACTTTTATCCCTACCTATTTGGGATTATTAATTAATTAATACATTGTTTTGGGTTTTATTTCTTAGAGACGTGCTCTATACTATGAGGTCTTATTAATGGTTTTAAAAAACAGACTAACAAAATTATTTAAAAGGAAGTTTCTTAAGAAATCTGAAACTCGGGGCAGCTAGGTGGTACAGTGAGTGGAGCACCGGCCCTGGAGTCAGGAGGACCTGAGTTCAAATCTGACCTCAGACACTCAACACTTACTAGCTGTGTGACCTTGGGTAAGTCACTTAACCCCAACTGCCCTGCCCTCCCCCCTCCAAAAAATTCCCCCCCCCCCAAGAAATCTGAAACTAAGCCTGCTACTTGCACAGGGGATTTCAAATTCCTATAATCAGTTAAAGAACAAGCCACATAGTCTCCCTTCATGAAAGCAAGATGAGTAGAGATAAAAAAAAAATGGAAGAAGAAAATCATGGAATACTTTAGAGCACTGTAAAGAACAATTAAAAAAACACATTAAAATAACCCAAATTTAGGCCAAAATTATTTGAAAGAGAAATAATTAACATCACACATAGCTCTAATTACCTTAATTTCCATGGTGGGAACAACAACGTCGTCTAAGTTCTTTAGTCTAGTGATGAGCTGGTCTGCAGGAATATTTATACCTTCTGCATTTAAAATAAGGATATTTTTAATGAGAACTATCTACATGATTCATTAATAACTTGAGAAGTGGGGTTGCAGGCAAGCCAAGAATAGCAGATGTGTTCCAGTGGCCATGTATCAATTTTTACCCCAATTCTATACAGGGTAACACTTGACCACAATCTCTATTAGGCCAAAACCTGAATGGATGGGGCATTGTCCCAGGTCTCACCCCTGACCTGGAGTTCCAAGGTTATATAGTCGATCTAGAGTCAATATAGTAGATAATACTGTCCTCTGTTGACACTGATTCAAGCTCTCAACCTTTCCCACTTTAACTTCCCTCTCCATCTTTTAATTAGGTTAGAATCCACCTGTGAGTATAAACAATAACTTCTAGGCAGTATGCACAATAGCATCCCTAATAGGGGCATGGTGCATTATTTTAATAATACATTAGTAGAAGGAGTATTTCAATATTGTGGGTGTAACCTGTATGCTATGGCAATGTATTATGACAAAAGGAAGTGGCAGTGAGCCTATATATCATTAAGTAAACCCTATCTATAGTCCCAATCTTTTATTAGGGAAAACATTAATGTTTTGGATAAACCGGAAAAAATTAGATAAACTGCAAACCTTTTAACAGTTAAAGAGGAATAACATTTGGGCAAAAGAGATTTATCTAAAAAGAAAATGAAAATGATAAGCCTGTAAACAGAGGTTATATAACCAAACATAATAGTCTCCAAATATTTAGAAAATAGTATTGAAGAATACTATTTTATAATAACAAAGAAACAGACTTTGTTCATGCTTAAAAGTTTAGCATTGATGGGAACAGGGGAGAAAGTGAGTGAGGTTTTTTTTCCTCCTAACTTAGTCATAGTGCCTGGCACATAACAGGTGCTTAATAAAAGTCTACTGACTGACTGGATGAGCCTGTAATTATGTTATTTGATATTTCATTTTTAAAAAGGCTCTCATCTGAATACTAACAGGAAACTGTTAATCAGAATAGGGGCAACCTCCAATTTTTCAATAATTGAATATAGTAGCTTATGGATTATCTAGGCCCTTTGCTTCCTTCCTACCTCTGATTTATTTCACTACACATGAATATTTGTACCAGAGCAATACTGGGAGAAAAAAAAAGATTAGACACAAATGATTCTATTTTGCTAGTTGCCAGATCTATTAAAAACTCTCAAACATGCTGCCTACCTCTTGATAGAAAGGTGATGGACTCAAGTGTAGATTAATACAGAATTTCTTTGGACGTGGCCAACATGGGAATTTGTTTTGCTTGATCATACATGTTTATAACAGATTTGCTGTTCTTACTTTCTCAGTGATGGGGAGAGAAAACTACAAGTACATAGGAAGGTTAAATTTGTAGGATACGAACACATTTTTCTACTCTCTATAGATAGATATCTTTATTTCCCATTACCATGGATAATAGTCAACCATGGTTGACTGTATTTGATTATCTGCATGCTTGTGTATACTATTAATATATAACTACAGAAAAAATATTGTACCATGTCAATAGTATTTTGAATACATACTTCTCTGAGTCTTCCATGGACTGGCATCCATATTTGCTAATGTGATATAAGCATCACAAAGTGCCTCCACATTTCTGACCATCTTAGCTCTTCCATTTTTGATAATACTTATTATGTTGTTTGCAGCCTCCATTCGATCCTAATTTTTTTTTAAAAAGATGACCGTTATAGTGGAAACATACACAGTTAGCCATCCAAAACCACGCAGAAAGCATAGAAGCAAAACAGAGAAAAATCTAAAGTGTAGCTCTACACCTACAACTATCATAATTCCTCAGACACAAAACATGTACCAAAAAGAGGATACCAAAAAAAGAATAATCTACAGGTAAATAATAAAGACCATTCTAATCTTATTAGTGTTTTCTTTTTCTGTTTATCAGTATTGAGAAAAATTTCAAGATATACTGAATTTCTTCACTGTAACACAGATGGTGCCTTGAAAGATCTGTAGGAATCTTGCACCAGTCTGACCTGGTGCTACAAAAAAAAAAAGAGATTTAAAAACTGAACACTGTCACAATCACTATTTCCTCCAAATTGTCAAAGGTACCAGTTCAGCAATAACAAGAAATGCAATTATAGCAAACCAATACATTATATACAATTTTATGGTAAGAAAAAGGAAAAAAATATATGAGAAAAATATATTTATTCTATGAAGTCAAAGAGTGATGAATTCATGCCCTCCAAAAGGAGAGGGATATTAATTAGGAAAATAATTTAAGTGCTATTTCAACTTCAACTATAGCTTTTTGGTTTTTAAATCTTATAAGAGAAGGCATTATGCACAGGACTGTGGAGACAACACTCAGAAATAAATGTGAACCCAAGGCAAAAGGCAACAATAAAACCTTTTTTTAAAAAAAGAAAGGAGAATCTTTTCTTGTAAATGATACAGACTTTGCTATCTGTCCTACTGAAACACAAATAAATAAATGTTATAAAAAGTCTCAGTACTCTGGAGATATGGTCCAAAAACATCTGATGAAATGAATAAAGGTTTCTACCTACATACCTCATCAAGCTGAGAAATTTGCTTCGGTGCATTTTTTGTTATTCTGCTTCTTGTCGCTGCTTCTGGTTTGGTTAGAAGTTCATCCTTATTTGCATTAGCTAAGGCCAGTATAATAAACAAAGTGTGATGGGGGTGATCCAGTGAGATTCTAGCGATGAGCTGTTGGAAAGGTAAGTACAATTAGTTATCAAGGGGTGAACTGAACGAACTGAACTATAAATTTCAAACAAACTGAAAAATAATATACAAATTTATAGAAGAATTGTGGAAGAAAACAGACTTTCACTTTATTAAGTAATGTCCCTTGGGGATGAGGGGAGTGAAACTGTGATGCACTGCCCAAGAAAAAATAGAGGGCAGAGGTACAGAAAAGTACCAACAGATCTAGTTGCTACTCTCATGGAGAAATACAGATCAGGCTAAACATATTATGTATTTTCTTCTCCTGGGATTATAATACATAGTCTAACCATACTGAAAAAATAGCCTCTAATGCAGTATAAAGAAAATCATTTATTCTCTATCAAGGTGATAAGAAAATGCTTTTGGTTTCAGGTATTAAGCATTATTACATTATTCAGAACTTCATGAAATCCTAGGCCTCCCATCATCTTGGTTCCCATTCTAGCAGCAAGCTGGTACATAAGAGGCAGAAACTTGTAGGAGGGAATCTTCACTCCATCTTTCTGTTTTGGAAAAAAACCAGAAATCATTAATTAAAAAAAAATCCTATGAACCGCCAACCCACAGATTATTCTAAAGACATTCAAAACTGTTTTAAAATATTATATACATATCTTATGTTATACATATATAATATTTTATATTTAAAATACATTTGCATTGTAAGTAATAATAACAGTGATTAATAGTAGCTTGATTCCTCTCCCTTGCCACTCATTCTATTCCAAGCCCTCTGGCAAAGACAGTCTAGGCAGACTGCTATAACATGCCTGATGACTGTTATACCAGTGTTGATCCTAAAGTCATAAATTAAATACATTAAAATCATCATTATTTTTGGCACCATTTGCACTGAGTTTTATTAAATAAGCATGGATCAAAAGAAGCCTACAGAAAGGCAAGCATAGAATAGAATGGGGTTATTATTTTTCTTTTACTTTCTAGTAAAAACAGCATGCCATTATCAAAAGTTACAATAGAATAGGAATCTGGGTCTACTTTGAATCTGTTTGTTCTTTTTTCCCAGGAAAATTTTTCATTTCTTTAAGACTTTTTGATCTTAAAGCATAACCACAATGTATACATTTTAAAAAGTGGAAATTTCACTGAAAGTGAAGAGACTTTCAACAAAAATTTGTACGGCCTTCAACATAATTTTCAAGGACAATGACAAGTGATTTTTCTGTTCTAAGATTTAAAGGAAAATACATCTTTCAAGGCCACAGAAGGGAAGAAAAGTCCTGGAGTGGGGGTTGGGAGGATAGGGAAGAGGACACAGAATTCTCTCATCTCTACACAAAAATCACACCACTAACCATGATCTGCAAGTATTTACTAAATGCCTATTATGTACAAGACAGTTTGCTAAATTATTTAGAAAACAAATATAGATATGGTCCCAACCTACCTTATCCTCCAACCTCTTGTCTTAAGGGATGGAAAAGACAAGCTTACCTTCATCATGCTATTGACTCCAGAAACTGCAAAGTTTTCAAGCCAAAGGGAACAAAGTCGAAATATCCACATATCATGTTCTTCTCCACTAAGTAAACAGTTGATGTAGTTCTCAACTGCCTTACACAAGAAGCGTTTGCGATCTTCTCTCAATGCACGGATTGCACATTCATCCAGTTCTAGTTCTCTCTGAACCTTTACTGTATATCTAATATTGAAGAATTAAAATAAAAACAATAAATCAACTACATTTATAAAATCAGAGAGGTGGAAGAGATGTTAGGAATTATCTATCTCCCCCATTTAACAGATAAGAAAAACTGAGGCCCAGAGAAGAGACTTGTCCAGTTAAGTCCCAAGGTAGTTTAATTAAGTAGCAAAGGTGCATTCAAGCCTAGTCAAGGGTTCTTAGCATAACATCACTGTTACAGTTTTCAGAGTTTATGTCTTATCCTTTACTAAACTCCATAAGGGTCCAGCTTGTGTCTTATCTACAACACTACACATTTTCTACTGACAAGCACAAAGTTCTATAGAGAACAGGCATTGAATATAAATGTTTGTGAAATGAACAGACGAACCACAAAAGTCACAAACAATAATCAATACAAATAGATCTCAAAAATGTATCATTATGTGGATTATTAATGTTGAGAACTCAATACCTTAAACACCTTAATACCCTGGATGATAGAGGCAAAAGAAGGTAGATTGATAAAAGTAGCTAGATTTCTTAATTCTATATTTCTTCAACTAGGCATAGGGCATAAATAGGTGAGGAGATTTGGTTACACTAACAGAACTTATTTGTATTCTGCTTCTTCATATTTTTCAGTCATAAAACAAATCATACCTACCACAAATAGCACTCAGATTGCAAAGTATGTTTACAATGGAATGCATAGACATCAGAAATTAATTCCCTAAACTAAAGAATAGTCATGATAACCCATCTCACCAAAACAAATTCAAGTACCAGAATGAGGATTATCAGATTTCAGAGGTAAGAGGGCTATAGAGAAGTCATCTTGCCCAAACTCTTCACTTTATGAAAGAAAACTAGGGGAAATGCACTAAGAAATGATCTGCCCAAGGTTCAAGAGTGACGGAGTTGAGACTTGAACCAGATTTTCTACCTTCAAATACTATATTCTTTTCCAATATAGATCATTGCTTCTAGAAAACAAATAATCACGTGAGAAGAAAACAAATTCATATCTTCCACAAACATATCCTCATTCAGCAGTCTGATGAACACAAAACTGTCAAATTAAACATTAATTAGCTCTTCTGTTCCTCTTTACTCAATTATTACCTGTTTGTCTGGATTTTGTGTTCCCTAAGAAGGCCCACTTCTTGTTTAGCCTTATTCAGCAGAGCTTGTTTATTTTCAAATTCTGATGATTTCATATAGTTTTCAATTCTTTGATACTGAATATCTGAAAAACGTGCCAATGATAGGAAAGCCTTCATCTTTCCACTCCTAAGTTTATCACTGCATCCTCCATCAAAACTACCAGCAACTTCCACCGCCTAAAAGAAATATCAATTAACATCTACAAATATATATGCAAATAATGATACATTCAGTAAAAACGACCAGTCAGTAAATCAAAGCTGCTGGCATATTAAATATACTGAACTAAGGGAAATAAAGCACTTTTTATGTAGATCTGTAGAAGGCTGACAAAGCACTTTCTCTACAGAAATTCCATGAAGTAAGTAGTATAACTATAATCTTTTATTTTACAGAAAACTGAAGTTCAGAGAAATTAAGTGACTTCCTGTGGATTATCTAATAGTGCCCCAAATGAGACCTGAACCAGAGTTCCTAACTCCCAAGTCTAGAAATAATCTACTTTCATACACAAATCACAGTATTTTCTGGTCTTTCTGGGACCAAACATATAAGACACTTTATTTGCATGTGTAGAATTAGCAAAGTACTTATTAATGACAAGTTATGTAAAAACTAAATTTTGTGGAAATTCTAAAGATAGAACATGTTCTGTGAAAACTATACAACTAAGTGTTACTTGTAGGGCTGCTGATATTCTGCTTCAAAAATCCGCAAAGTCAGTTAGATGAAATGAAAAGGCAGAAACTTGGATAGGGGCTAAAATTTTTAGGTCTCCAGACAGAGCAGTTTAACTATGGGTGAATTAGAGAGAATAAATAACTCTCTCACACTCATCTACAGCTTTGTAGATAAATAAGTAGGAGAAGTAACTAGGAGATCACCCAGACGGAAATGAGGGAAAAACAGGCAGGTGTATATTCCAAAGTGTGTATTTCAAACATACCTCTGAAAACATGGGTTCTTGCTGATACCACTTGTATTTTAAGGAAAAAAAACAGCCCTACTTAGGAGGGATTATATAGATCTGTTCTAAAACTGTATTGCATTTAGACTAAAAACTACAGCACTAGGGAAAATTAGGCTATCTCCTCAAAAACTATTTTATAATTCTTACCTTTTCTAGGTATGTCTGCATAATGACTGTGGGATTTTCTAGGCAAGTTTCTGCCAACCAGTTTCCACATACTCTCAAACATTCTGTATATATCAGTTTCAGACTTGGGTCAGTCTATACAATAGAAGCAAATTTTTAGAAAATGGAGATACTTATCACATGTATTCAAAAGGGTATACTAAAATAACAAGCTTAAAAATTACTGTCCTTCACCACCACAAGTAATATGAGAAAAAATGCTGCCCTGGTTAAGGATTCCCAATGCAGGACAATGAGTAAACATTTATTAGGCACCCATTCCATCAGGCACGGTGGAGAATATACATATGAATAAAACATAGTTCCTCCATAGTTTCATCAAGAAAACTAGTAGGAGAAATAAAATATATGCACAAACAATATTAATTAGAATTTTCTAAGTACACAGGAGGGTCACAAAATGGTATGAGGGTAGACAAGGAAGACAAAAATTTTCTTGGCTGAGGAAATCAGGGAAATCTTCAAGAGACAAGTGGCACCTGAATTAAGCTTTAAAAAGTGGGAAGGAGCTCAACAGATGAACAAGAGAGAAGAGCAGAAGGCAGTACAAAGTCAAGAGACAGTGAAAGAAAAGGCACTGAAGTAGGAAAAGAGGAGGACAATAGTAGAGAATGGGAAATAAACTACTATATTTGCAATGTAAAGGACAAGAATAACAGTAAAGGAGATCAGGCAGAAGAAGGTTCCTTCAAGATTAGAAGAGCAGAAAGAAATTCTCCCCAATAACTACTCCACAAAGTCCTAGAATATGCATAAGACCAAGTCTAACCAGGAAATTCAGGAAAAAAAAAAACATAGTGAGTCATCTCTTACGCCAGGCTACCATAGGAAGGTAGACAGAAATGGACAGACAATGTGGACAGAGTCTAGCCAGAAATGGCTGCCTGGAGCATTTCAACATGGAATGAACAAGACACTTGTCTGAAGCCATGTACAAGGACAAGAAGAAACCAAGTGCCAGCTAGCACCTGCCACTCCTCTCACCCACTGCCAAGTCACAGGAACAACACAGCCCAGTGGATGCCAGTCCAGGGCAAAGAGTACTATCAGGCCCTGGTCTGTGCACTGAGACAAACAAGGTCAAAAATGGACCACAGATCTGTGGTTTTGATTCTTAGGAAGCAGAGCAGGGTCTAAGCCAGCCTTCCAAAAAAAAAAAAAAAGCTAGCCCTCAACTTAGTCTGCAATCCACCTCAGAATGTTAAGGGCAGGAATCACAGACCCTGGGGGAGCCTGTAGTTGTGTCATGCTGAACCTTCAGAGCTTTCCAAATGGATGACTGTTTGGGTCCAGAAGCAGTCTGCTGGAGCTTCAAACTGAGAAACAGCAACAGTTGTGTTGCTCAACCCCAAACCCAGATCAGGAACTCGCAGAGTTCAAACCAGGAGGTCATTTCACTTTAGGATCAGACCACTTTAGGAGCAATGAAAAAAGTCTGAAATATCCTTGAGATACTAGAATGATACTCCACTTCAATACCCCAAGAAAGCATCAGAAAGACCCAAAAGGACCCAAAACAGGACCAAGCTAAGAACAGATATTTCTTCTAGAAATGCAGAGAACCTTGTTCTAATACAAAGTCAGACAGAGAAAAATGAGCAAGCAAAAAAGAATTCCTCCATAAGCAGCTAATAGTGACAGGGATTCTAAAGGCACAAACCCAAAAAAGAATGGCTTCCAAGAAAAACAGAGCTTGGGCACAAGTTCAACTAGGATTCCTAGAAAAGATAAAGAGTTTTTTTTAAAAGAGTTCCAAACAGTTTTTAATACGTGGAATGAGAACACCAAAGAAAAAAATGGAAAAGCACTGAAAACTATGGAAGAAAGAACTGAATAGGAAATTAACAGCTTAAGACAAGATGTATAAAACCTCACCAACATAACAGACTACTTGAAAATTATAAGGAACCAAACAGAAGATAATTATTCCATGAGGTAACAAGAAATATTAAAACAAAGTCAAAAGACTAGGGAAAAAAAAGGAAGTATAAGGTATCTCATAGCTAAAACAACTAACCTGGAAAACAGATCAAGGAAGAGTGAATTTAAGAATCACTGGACTACCTGAAAGCCATGACCAAAAAAAAACCAAAAGGAAGTTAGACATCATATTTCAAAAATATCATAAAGGAAAACTGCCCAGAGTTCTTAGAACCAGAAGGCAAAGTAAAAATAGAAAGAATCCACAGGTCAACTCCTGAAAGAAACCCCAAAATGTAATCTCCCAGGAACAAAATCTAAAATCTCCAAGAAAAAATACTGCAAGAACACAGAAAAAAATTCAAGGATCAAGGTGCTATAGTCAGAATCATAGAAGATCTGGCAGCCACTAATATAAAAGAACGGAGAGTTTGGAATATGATATTACAGAAGGCAAAGAATACAGTCTTACCAATTAAAATTAACTTGCCCAGTAAAATTGGGTATAATCCTACAAGGGAAAAAAAATAAGCCTTTAATGAAATAGAAGACTTCCAAGCAGCCCTGATGAAAAGATGAGAACCAAACAGAAACTTTAAGATACAAACAAATGAGGCAAGAGAAACAAAAAAGTAAATATGAGCAGACAATTATAAAACACAAAACAAGGATGAACTGTTTACATTCTAATACGAGATAACACATGTATCACTTTAGAACCTTATCTTCAGGGGTCATAGGATTCTGATAATTGTAAGGAGCTTTTTCAATGTCAAAAATCTAGTTTTTAAACTCCTAACAGTCAATAAAAAAGGAGCAAACCTGTGAAAAATTTTCATCTAGTTTCTTGATCATCTGTTTTAGAATACTTAGAGCAAGACTCTGTTCCTTTTTAGCCCAGAATACTTGAGCTTCCTCCAGCTGCCATTCAGAGATTCCACATCTGGCTGAAGTATACTGTTTGATTTGAAACATTGCCCTTTCAGGAAGCTGAAATAACAAGAGTGACATCTGAATATAAATTTTACTGTTACCTCTTTCTCTCCTATTAACACTGTTTTCCTTTAACATGACCAGCTTTATAACTATTAAAAAAACAGGCTTATGCGTTGCTTGAAAAATTTTAAGTTTTTATTACCTGTGTGTTTCTGGCAGTCCGGGCCAATGTCGATAATTCTACAAGATGCTTGGTGAGAATATCCTTAATCCCTTCCTTCTGTGAAGCCTCAGTTTCTTTTTCCATTAGGGTCTCTAGAATGACTGTACGCAAAGCCATAATAGGCTCCTGAAAACCAAAATCACTATCCTTGAGAAGGCGGGACTGTCTCTGCCATTTCCCATACACCTCAGTGAGTTCTCCATCAGTGATGGATCTGAAGGCAAAGAGTTTTCAAATTCATACAGATGATGAAACATAAGGGGAAACAAAAACTTATAATCACAGGGAAATAAGAACTGAAAAGAAGTAATACAAAAGTGCTTTTGTTACACAAATAAAGAAGTATCTAATTTTGATTTTAAATATCTACCAGATTCAACAAGGAAGACAGATACAAACATGCCATCAAAAATGAAAGTATTTTTCCTCTCATTCCCTATTCTTTTTCTCCTCCCTATGTCTTTAGAGTTTTTCTTAACAATTTTATTAATTTTCTTAGGCTAGGATATTTCTCATTTTAAGGATAAATCCCTAACTTTCTGAGAAAGAAAACTTTGAAAGATCTCTGTATTTCCACCCCACTCCATTTTCTCCAGGTGAGAAAACCAGAGGCTCCACCTACTGTAAGCATTTTTTTTATTTGTTAGCCTCAAGACAATTTTTTACAGTTGTACAATTTTCACTTGCAACTTTACTATTTTATTTTTGCAAGAAGGTTCTACACTGAAAAACTTTAATCTTTCACACATCTTCCTCTTCTTCCACCAAACCATTACATGAAATTATGTCTGTCCCAGGTCTGACACTCACTCACTCCAGCTCTTACTTTACAACCCCCAAAGCTTCCTAGCAGTCTATTTTACCAACCCTATCCACAAGTTAAATATAAAAGAAATACCAAATCTATTCACTAGAGAAATAGAACAATAAAGTACAAAGAACACTGTATCTAGTTTCTAGCCCCAGTATCATCACTCATCAGATATGTGACTTCATATGTGTCATTTAAACACTCTCTCAGTTTTCTTATCTGTAATAAGAGCTCACATTTACAGAATATTTTAAGTTTTCTGAAGTACTTTATTACAATATTTTGTAGCTGGAATCTGGTCCAATTTCCTTATTTTACAGGTTAACACAGAGGTTAAGTTACTCAAGGCTAAAGAGTAAGTAAGAAGCAGAGACGGAACTATTATTACTTAGGTACCCTGAGAATGAATATAGTACTTTTCTCATACCATGCAAGATATTCCTTGCCTTTCTCATAGGGCTTTATGAAGATTAACTAGCATAATATATACAAAAGTACATTGTAAGCTAAAATGCCTTATAAATTTAAAATATTATTTTCAAAGGATGCTGAATAGAAAAGGAGTTGGGGTAGGAGGGGATCAAAGGAAATTTGCTTCTCAATTACAGCTGTTTAAAAAAAAACAAATAGGATTACAGTTCTAGAAAATAAAAAATAATCTCAGATATGACCTATTCCAATCCCTTCATTTTGTAGTCAAGGAAACTGAGGTGCAATGAGGGTGTATGAATTACCCATATTGTAATAAGTTAAATGCATGATTAATGGAAGTTAAAACATGAATTTTACCTGGAAAAATTTAATCAAACAATATGCAAAATCAATTTGTAAAACATCCTAGGGTATATGGTTATCTGATTAAAGATGTGATAAAAACCTATATAACTGGTCCTGAAGTAGTTTGTATCTGTTCGAAATCACTGACAAAAGTAGGATGTTATGAGGTTTATTATATTTGAAAGTTTAAAAACAAGTAAATTAATCACAGACGTAAAACATACCTGGAGAAAAGTTGTCCTATATTTTCCAACTCTCCTATAGCCTGTAATCTGCTAAGAGTAGGGTAGAGTGAATATACAGATTCAAGGCTGCCTTTACACAATTCTTCCACCTCTTTCACTCTAGTGACATGAGAAAGAGAAATTTTAAGAATGAAAAAGGTGGTTCAGGTAAGCAAAATTTCAAACTGACTCTTAAAGATCTGCTATAATAGCCTTTGAGCATGCCTAGATGACCTGATCATTGTAATGAAGTCATAATATCCTATCTGCTGAGATAATTAGTACTGGGAATAAAGAAAAATTATACACAATGAAGGCATACAAATATACTGATGATAAAGAATATGCAGTTAAGTTGTAGCTTTTTACTCTTTAATTTTTAGTCATAACCAACTATTTTTACAGTTACCTAGAAATCTAAGCTATAGTTCATTAACTCTGTTGTCCAATCATTCAGTTGTGTCCAATTCTACAAGACCAAAGGACTCTGTCCATGGGATTTTCTTGGCAAACATACTGGAATGGTTTGTCATTTGCTTGTCTATTTTTTTTTAACAGATGAGGAACTGAGGCAAACAGGAGTTAAGTGATTTGTCCAGGGTCACACAGTAAGTGTCCAAGGCTGAATTTGAACTCAGATCCTGATGACTGGGCCAGATGCTCTATTATTACACCACCTAGCATTAACTCACTAATTCCAACAACTATCTCCAGGCTTTGCATTGGCCAATCCTTCATTTCTGAAATATATTCCTGTAACAAAATTTTCATAGAATTCCTCACTTCCTCCAAGTCAAATCACAAGTACCACTTTCTATATGAATACTTCTGTGAACCACGCAAATGCTAGCTCTCTCCCTTCCTAACTGGCATCTAACTATGTTGTAATTATCTGTTATCTACACTCTCTCTCTTAGTTCCTATTTGTATTCCCACTGCCTAGGAGAACACCTGGGACACAGTAGAGATTACTCTAGTACCCCATATACATACACACACATATACATACATATGTATTTTTTTTTTCAGAAAAATTTTCTTTCTTCCATACCTGGCATATTTGAGGGTTTCGTAGAATGTAGAGAATTCTTTGTCTCTTAAAGATTGCAGGGCATTGTACAATGATTCATGGTAGCCAGGTCCTTCTGTTCCTTTTCTTTGAGATCGTGGAAAGATAAAAACACAAATTTAATTTTAAAAGAGGCATTCCTGCCATCTTTATCAGTAACTTGAAGGCAAAAAGTATATGTTTAAAATTTTTAATTTTTAAAATGCCTTTTGACGTAAGCTGAGATCTCAATTGTCCTATATTTTTTTCTAATTTCTAGAAATTTTGGTACCAGAATGAATTGTGTTGGATTATTTAAGCAGAAAAAGGTCTTATTAATATGCAGAGAAAAGTACCTCAGCACTTTGGGCATTATGACTTTGTCATGGAATATTTCAAAAGCTAAATATTAATAATCTTTGTCTGACAGATCTAGGTCTAGAGGGGATGTTGGAGGTCATCTAATCCAATGCTAATTTTACAGATGAGAAAAGCGAAGCGCATAGAAATTAAGTGATTTGTCCAAGATGACACAAGTACTAATGGATTCAAACTCAGGTCTTGTTACTCCAAGTTTAGCACTCTTTCCACTGCACCATCATTTAAAACTCAGAATTACGTCTTTTACAAGGTATGAATATACAGTAGTGTTATGGGAATCTGAAGATCTTCCCTGCCCCTAGGCCCTTTGCTAAAGTGGTTACGTGACTCTGAGAACCTTCCCAGATTCGAAAGTATACTGTTCCCTAATAGGCTGAATGTGGTCACGTGGAGCCTGTGGTGCCAGGCTTGTTTTTC
>CM053588.1:120526888-120555845 GCA_028646515.1 Pseudochirops corinnae | reverse complement strand
CTTCCAGAGAGGAGAGCTTTGTCCCAAATGACTGGGGTTTTCACAACTGCTGGAGCTAGTTGGGTGACCTCTCTATAGCCCCCACAAGCTCTGGCTCACTGGTCACACACCATAGGACCTCCACCCAAGACAGGTCAAAGCAAGAGTGATCATCCTCTGAATGATTGCCTGGTTCGCCTATGATCTGCAGGCCAGGAGCTCTGAAGCAGCCACATGGAGGTGGCTGCATGGCTGCAGCATCTCTGCTGCTTCTTGTCTTCTAGCCCCTTTGGACAGGGATCAATATGCATTCTTGGTCCCCCTGTTCCCACAGAGTCCACGCTGACCTTTTACTTTGTCTTTAGCATTTATGGGTTGATATTTCTGGAAACTGCCACAGCTGCTGGTGATCCACTCTCCCAAAGTCCACTCTAGCTGCTGCTGGTCAGGGCCACCCTGGGGCTAAAACCACAGGCTCATGTGGGGCTGGGCTCAGCTCCCAGCATGCTGCAATGGACTCTTCTTGCTGGCCTGATGGGCTGCCTTCAGCGGGAGATTTGTTTCTCTCTGTCACTTTGTGGGTTCTGTAGCTCTAAAATTTGTTTAGAGTCATATTTTATAGGTATTTGAGGTGGTTATGGGGGGAGCTCATGAAGTTTTTCTGCTTCTATGCTACCATCTTGGCTCCATCCTGGTACTTTGTTTTTTAATAATATTTTATTTTGGGGTCAGCTAGGTGGTACAGTGGATAGGACACTGGCCTTGGAGTCAGAAGATCTGAGATCAAATCCAGTCTCAGACACTAGCTGTGTGACCCTGGGTAAGTCACTTAACCCTGATTTCCTCTAAAAATAATAATATTTTATTTTCCCCAATTAGATGTTACAAGACAGATAAATACAGCACACAGAATGGCTGCTAGTACAGGTTCATTCTTGATATAGTTATACAGGAAAGACACTAATAAGGGGCTAATAATCTTACTTTATTCTAGTCTAGTTTCTCAGAATAGCATTGCTGATAATGAAAGGACAAACTCCTACAGCATTCCCTAATCACCCTTCTCTCAGGGGCTGGAGAAAAGGGGAGGCAACTCCACTTACATCTCAATGGGGTCAATAAAGACAGACACAACTTGTGCATCCCCCTAAATACCCTCAAGCCTCAGTGGGGGCCGGTTGAAGCAAACACAGTTTCCCCCAAAGCCTTGATGGGAGCCAATCAAGGCACATAGCATTCCATCTTGTGCATTCAACCCTAAGGTTCCCCATTCACTGACCAATAACCACCTATTTTATAGGGGCATCAAAGAAGATATATTGCCAGGAATAGCCTTATAAAATTTATATCACCTCATCTCTGTATCTCACTGTGCAGTTACAATGGATGTTTATATTATTTATCATTATGTAATGCTGCATGAGTGTGGTGGAGATATTTTGAACTGTAACTGTGGGAACTCATATCTAATGCCTGGGAACAACAGATTGTTATGGCTATGGATCCTGGGAAACTGAACTCTAAGAAATAATAACAAAAATCCACTTGACACATGCGAAAATCTACCTAATTTACACTAAAATTCACCTTACAGATGCAAAAACCATTTTTTAATATTATTTTTTATTTTTTGCTTTTCTTTGGGGAAGGGGGAAGGCAGAGCAATTGGGGTTAAGTGACTTGCCCAAGGCCACACAGCTAGTAAGTGTTAAGTGTCTGAGACCGGATTTGAACTCAGGTTCTCCTGACTCCAAGGCCAGTGCTCTATTCACTGTGCCACCTAGCCGCCCCTTACTATTCTTTTTTGAAGTTTTGAGCCCCAAATCCTCTTTTTCTTCCTCTTCTCCTCACTTCCTTAGAGAGTAAGCAATCTGATCGAGGTTACATGTTAGCAATAAAACATTGCCATATTAGTCATTTTGTGGAGGAAAATTCAAACTAAAAAGAGAAAGAGAGGAAGAAGAAGGAAGGAAGGAAGGAAGGAAGGAAGGAAGGAAGGAAGGAAGGAAGGAAGGAAGGAAGGAAGGAAGGAAGGAAGAAGGAAGGAAGGAAGGAAGGAAGGAAGGAAAGAAAGAAAGAAAAGAAGAAAGGAAGAAAGAAAAGAAGAAAGAAAGAAAGAAAGAGGAAGAAAGCAAAAAATAACATGCTTCAATCTCCATTCAGACTCTATCAGTTCTTTCTCTGGAGGGGGACAGCGTTTTTCATCATGAGTCCTTTAGAATTCTCTTGGATCATTGTATTGCTGAGAATAGCTAAATCGTTTATAATTGTTCATCATACAGTATTGTAGTTACTGTGTCCATTGCTCTCCTGGTTCTGCTCACTTCACTCTGTATCAGTTCATTTAAGTCCTGGTTTTTTTCTCCCCAAAATCATCCTGCTCGTCTTTTCTTATAAAGCAATAACACATATACTACAGCTTCTTCAGCCATTCCCCAACTGATGGGCATCCCTTCAAATGCCCATTCTCAGACACCCCAAAAAGAGATGCTATCAAAATTTCTGTACAAATAGGTTCTTTTTTTGGCCAACATTTTGGATGGACGTTGAACTTGGTCCAGAATTGAAAAGTGGACTGGGTTGCTTTTAGAAAATAGTGCTTTTATATAATGCATTATACTTAATGTGTTTCAATCTTCATGTGTACATATGTAATATACATATATATGTATATGAAGAAAGGGAGAGAGAAAATAGATAAGGAAACTCATATGTATGAGTCATTTTAGACTATCCAGAATCATAAAATCAATCTCTGAGCTAGAAGGAACCTCAGAGTACATTTAGTGCAACCTATACGTTACCAAGAACCCCTTTTTACAAACAACATCCCTGAGAAGTAGTCATCCAAAGGTACAATAATGGTTCTCTTATAGTCCACACAGGCATGGGCACTGTGTGGCTAGGACAGACTGGCCATTCATTGATCCTAGGTTGGTCCAACCTCAGAGCAGTTAGGTGGTGCAGGGGATAGAGCACTGGATCTCAAATCAGGAAAAATTGAGTTCAAATCCTATCCTCAGACACTCCTTAGCTATGTGACCCTGGGCAGCTCACTTAATCTCTGTTTCTCAGTTTCCTCAATCATAAAATGGGGATAATAATGGCACCAGACTTATTGTAAAGGTAAAATTAAATATTTGTAAAGAGCTGAGCACAGTACCTGGCACATAGTACTACATAGTAGACAGTTAATAAATGTTCATTCCCTCATTTTCACCCCAGTATTCTAACTCTATCTATGAACTAATAATAGGAGGAAACAAGGTGACAGCCAGCATGTCAGATTTGGGCTGCAAAACATTTTGCTTTTTTCCAATATGAGAAGGATCATAATCATGATTATTGCAAATGCCTTGCCTCAGTTAATCACGAGAATAAGGAATGAAATAAGCAGCTTGCACAGGCAGCTGCTACCAGCTTTAATTAGATTTAACTCATGAAAATAATTGCTTCTACTATTTCTGATTTTATTTATATTTTGCATCTTCCCATAGTTGCAATGGGCAATACCATCATAGGTTTAGCACTGAAGTCCCTCCCTTATCTGTTTTCAGCTTAATTGATTTCTTTGAATACCTAGAACTGTGTTCTTAAAACTTGGAGACCAGGAATCCCTTAAGTTTGGAGAGAAAGTTGAATTATTGTGGAGCATGGTACAAAAAAAGAGGCCTTTCCTGGTTTCCTTCCTGCTGCTAGTCTCTTCCCTCTAAAATTATATTCCATTTACACTGTTTGTATCTTGTCTATACATGATAATAAGAACCTTATATAGCACCTTAAGGGGTGCAAAGCACTATGCAAATATTATTTCATCTGATCCTTATAATAACCCTGACACATAGGTTCTGCCTTACTTTACAGATGAGGAAAGTGAGGCAGTCAGGTAACTTGCCCAGAGTCATATACCTAGTTGAGGACTCAACTCAGGTTTTTCTGACTCCAGGTCCAGTACTCTGTCTACTGGACCACCAGCCGCCTCCTGGCTGTTTACATGTCATTTCCTCAATAGAACATGTGCTCTTAGAGAGCAGCTATTGTGTTTTTGTCTTTCATTGTGTCTCCATCACTTAGCACCATGCCAATCACATAGTAAGTGTTTAGTAAATGCTGATGGACTGATTGATTATTTAATCACATCTCCAGTGACCAAGTGCAGGTTGTAAAAAAGAAGTATATGGCACTCCTTAGCATGACAGATCTTTCCCAGCCCTCTGTAAATATAGCAGGCACTCAGAAACTTTTCTTTCACTTATTTTTGGCCCACGAGGTTTGTTTTGGTACCAGAAGGGAGACGTGTCCTTGACAGATTGTCTTCCAAATAAAAAGGTTTTCAAGTTTCAGACCAAAGAGAGCCTTCATTGGATCACAGGAAGGAAAGAAACAAGCATTTATTAAACACCTATGTGCCAGGCATTGTGCTAAGCACATTACAGTATTATCTCATTTGATTCTTACAACAACCCTGGGAACTATGTGCTATTATTAACCCATTTTACAATTGAGGAAATTGAGGTAAACACAAGTTAAGTGACTTGATCAGGGTTATACTGTTAGTATCTAAAGTTGGATTTGAACTATGGTCTTTCTGACTTCAAGACTAGGGCTTTATCCACTGTGTCACCTAATCTAGATCTCGAACAGGAAAGAGCCTCAAAGGTCATCTAGTCCAACCCCCTCATTTTCCAGATGAAAAATCTGAAAACCAAGGAGGTTAAATGACTTAAGATCCCATAGGTAGTAAGCATCAGAAGTAAGATTTGAATTATAGTGCTAGGGCACCAGAACCAGGTCTCTTTCCATCATACCACACTGCTTTGGTTAAGATGGAAACATTTTAAGCATTTAGCTAATATCTCCTGCCTTGGTCCCTATCCTTCAGCTACATCTCTTCATTTTCACATCATTCAATCTCTTATCTATTCATCCATGTGTATAGAGAAGTACTCTAAAAGGTAGTCCCCATCCCTAGGGGACATGATGATCACAGCAACAGCTTGTCCAAGGGAACCAGAAAGTTCTCATCATCAACATTGAAAGACAAGGCAATGACTCAGAGAATCCCAATGATGCAGACATCTGACAACAGAAATTTTAAAACCAAGCAGCAGTTATGAGTCACAAATGTCAAGTTGTCATTGGAACAGCCAAAGTATTTTGCATCCTTGATAAATAACAGAAAGCAGATCTACATGGAGACCAAAATAAAAAGTTGTACTACTTGATTATGTACTTATACTCTTTAAACTCAGAATTCCTGTGTATATCTCTAGCTGACCATAGGAAGAATGGACCAGATGGTACACATTTTTGTTAGTTTTATAAACCTTTATAAGGATTTCTAGGGGTGGTTTTTAATGTCCCAGTAAAAGGATAATTTGAATTAAAGTGTTAGTATTGTTTCAGCAACTTGAATTGATAACTTGCATCCATCATACCCAACTTTGCTAAAGTTCTTGAATATCATGAAGTCTTCTGTAGTCTCTTATGTAATAGAGCAAATAAGGAAACATAGTTTATTATTTTAAAAAATATTTTATGTTTTGTGTTTACATCACCTTCATGTCCAAACATATGCCTTCCTTCACCCTACTCCAGAGAATCATCCCTTGCAACAAAGAACAAAAAAAAGAGAGAGGAAGAAAAAGCAGTTCAGAAAAACTCACCTAAAAATAAAACAAGTCTGTCAGTAGGTGCAACATTCCACACTTTTGGTCTCCCACCTCCGCAAAGAAGGGAGGGAGGTATGGCTTTTCTTCTGTTCCTGTGACCAAGTTTGGTCATTATAGTTACACAGCCTCTGGAGTTTTTCTGTTTTGTTTGTTTGTTCTTTCCATTTATGTTATCATAATTATTATATATTGTTTTCCTGGCTCTGCTTAATTCACTTTTTGTCGATTCATTTAAGTCTTCCTAGGCTTCTCTCTATTCTTCACATTCATCATTCCTAACAATACAGTAATTTTCCACTATAGTCATGTACCACAATTTGTTGATCCATTCCTCAAACAATAGGTTTCTTATCTAATTCTTTGCTACTCCAAAAAAGTGCTGGTATAAATATTTTGCTGTACTTTGGGCCTTTCCTTTCTATCTTTGACATCCCTGGGGTAATTCATAGCAGGGGATCTCCAGGTCAAAGAGTATGGACATTTTGGTTACTTTAAGACAGTTTAATATTGTTTTCTAGCATGGTTGGACCAATTCACAACTCCACAGTGTATTAGTGTGCTTGTCATTTGACAAGTCTTCCAACATGAATGAGTCATAGTCAAAGAATCTATTTATGGGGCAAGAGTTTAGATGAATTACTGACAAGTTATTTTTTTCTGACGGTGATTTTGTCAAACTTTTAATAGAGCAGAATAGGCCACTGCTCCATCTAGATCCTTCTCCTTATCTCAGTGGGCTTCAACATGACTGATTATCATTTGCTTTTAAACTTTTCCTCATGGCATAGTAGGTAAGTAGGGAAGACCTGGTGGATTTAAATCCAGTCTCTTCTGCATGTCACCTGTGTGACCATGGGCAGATCATTTAACCTCTCTGTGCCTCAGTTTCCTCACCTAAAGAATGAGTAAAATAATACCTATAGTATCTATCCAATGAGGTTGTTGAGAAACTCAGATGAAATATGTATAGAGTGTTTGTAAAGTTTAAAGCCATTATTATTTCTATCTTTGGCTTCTAAACCACTGTTGTGGATTAGTTTGCTTCTTGAATAGTATAGTACATTGCACATAATAAGTATTCACAAATATTTCTTGAATGTATGAATCTATTCTTTTACTTACTATATATTGAGTATATAGTACACATTCAATAGTCTTATTTCATTCTTCCTTAAGCATCTTCAATTCAACAAATGTTAAGTAAACAAGGATTAAAACTTATGAGAAGTCAGCTCCATAATATTCATGACCAAGAGGGCTCCCAGGACTCAAAAAAAAGGACAGAGAAATATCTACTAAACAGCTCTTGCACACACATACCAACCACATCCCCATCTTTGAATGGACCAAAATATAGACCTAAACGTGAATGAGCTCTCATTCTGCTCACTTGGCAGCTAGGTGGTACAATGTGCTATCCGTAGATCTAGATTTGGAGTCAGGAAGACGTGAGCTTGATTCCTGCCTCAGACTCTTGCCAGACTCTGCACAAGTCACAACCTCTCCTAGCCTCAGTTTCCTCATTTCTAAAATGGGGATAATAATAGCACTTGCGTCACAAGACTGTTGTGAGGATCAAATGAAAGAATACATACATATATATATACATATATATATAATGTGCTATGTATCATATAAATATTAACTCATTAGTAATTATTAGAGTAGGTACATAGCTCAGTAGAGTGCTGGTCCTGGAATCAGGAAGACATCTTCCTGAGTTCAAATCTGGCCTCAGATACTTATTAGCTGGGTGATCCTGGTCAAATCATTTAGTTGTGTTTGCCTCAGTTTCCTCACTGTAAAATTGAGCCAGAGAAGAAAATGTCATGAAAAATTGCACACAATTGAAAAGAATGAACAACAAAAATTAGTAATTATTATTATTTAACTCAAAAATTCCTCCTCTGTCATCAATTTCAAGTCAGAACACTGGGCACTCAGCAATATCTCTTTTACCCTCTTCCTCCTTCTCCCCACCCTCACTGACTGTTGTAGTAAATGATTACTTATTTTTAATTAAAATTTTTCTCTCTTGCTGAAGTGCTTGATTAAGGTGCTTGAGTCATCTGCAGAGTAGGGCTATCTACCTTTTAATGTCTGTAACCTCTTCATTGAAATATTAATTCATTTAGCATGTGACTAAGTGTTTCATAAAATCATTAACAACATAATGAAAACTGAGTGTAAAAACTAGTACATTTTGACTTTTCACAAAATTCAACAAGCAAATATTTATTGATGACCTACTAGGTACAAGGTACTGTGCTAAAATTTGGAGACACAAAGATGAACTAGTTCCTGCCCTCAAGGAACTCTTATTCTAAGCACAATATGGATTTAAGTAAATACAGTATAAGAAAAAGTGAAGAGAGAAGGAGCTTCACAGTTGAGGTGGCACCTGAATTGAACCTTGCTTGAAGGAAGACAAGGATTCTAAGAGGAGAGAGAAGGAAGAAGTTTATATACACTAAGCATGGAGAATGCTTAAGTAAATTCATAGAAGCAGGAAATGAAGTTTCCAGTTCAGGTATTCAATTTTGGCTTGGAAATAGACTTTGTGAAGAGGGGAAAAAACCTTTAAGGAATTATTTTTTTATTCTTCATGTTTCTCACATGAAACCTGAAGGACTATATATTGGAGAAGGGAAAAGATTATGCAGTGCTTCTATCCACATAACCCACATGTGAATCAGCTAGTCAGGTCTTCTTAAAATAGCATCTCAATAATTAAAATATTTTACAAGTTTTTAAAAATATTTTAGGGTTTGTAAAATGTTTGATGTTCTATTAAAATCATTTCATAAATAGATGAAATTAAAAGAGATAAGCATGGAAACTATTTGTTGCTAAAAGTACCATAGACAACAAAGTAATGTCATTACTAAACATATACGCACCAAATTGTATGACATACAACTTCTTAAAAGAAAAATTAAATGAGTTACAGGAGAAAATATAAAGTAAAACAATTCTAGTGGGAAATCTTAAATTGCCCCTTTCAGAACTAGATAAATCTAGCCAAAAAAAATAAACATGAAAGAAGTTAAAGAAATGAATAGAATTTTAGAAAAGTTAGATATTATGATAGATCTCTGGAGAAAACTGAATGAGAATAGAAATGAATACACCTTTTTCTCAGTGGTTCATGTCACATACACAAAAACTGATATATTAGAGCATAAAAAAAACCTCACAACCAAATACAAAAAGCAGAAATGTTAAATGCATCTTTTTCAGATGAAAATACAATAAAATTACATTCAATAAAGGGCTGTGAAAACAAAGATTAAAAATTAATTCGAAAGTAAATAATCTAATCCTAAAGAATGAGTGGGTCAAACAACAAATCACAGAAACAATAAATAATTTCATTAAAAAGAATGACAACAATGATAACAATATACCAAAATTTATGAGATGCAGCCAAGGTAGTACTTAGGGGAAAATTTGTATCTCTAAATTCTTACATCTATAAAATTGTGAAAGAGCAGATCAAAGAATTGGGCATGCAACTTAAAAAAACTAGGAAAAGAACAAATTAAAAATGCCCAGTCAAACACCAAATTGGAAAATCCTGAAAATAAAAGGAGAGATGAATAAAATTAAAAAGTAAAAACAAAAGCAAAAACATTGAACTAATAAATAAAACTAGGAGATAGTTTTATGAAAACAAAGAATAAAATAGGCAAGTCATTACTTAATTTGATTCTAGAAAAGAAAGAAGAAAAACAGAATACCAGGATCAAAAATGGAAAGGGTGAATTCATCCCAAAGAAGATGAAATTAAAGCAATTATTAGGAGCTCTCTTGCCCAAATATGTGCCAATAAATCTAACAATCCAAGTGAAATGGAAGAACATTTACAAAAATATAAACTGCAGATTAACAGAAGAGAAAATAGAATATTTAAATAACCCTACCTTTAAAAAAAGAATTGAAACAAGGCATCAGCGAACCCCCTATTAAAAAATATCCCCAGGGCCAGATGGATTCACAAGTGAATTCTACCACACATTTAATGAACAAGTAATTCTAATACTATGTAAATTATAGGCAAAGAAGGAGTTCTTCCAAATTCCTGTTACAATGCAGATATGGTGCTGATACCCAAAACAGGAAGAGCTAAAACAGAGAAAGAAAACTGTAGACCAATTTTCCTAATGAATATCGATGCAAAAAAAAATTTATAAACACTAGCAAGTTGACTACAGCAATATATCAAAAAGATTATACAAAACTATCAGCATAATTGATAATAACAAAACCAACAGAAATCATATGATTATCTCAATAGAAGTTTAAAAAAAGCTTTCGACAAAATATAGCACCCATACCTGTTAAAAACACTAGAAAGCATAGAAATAAATGGAGTGTTCCTTAAAATGATGGGTAGTATCTATCTAAAACTATCAGCAAGCATTATCTGTAATGGGAATAAGCTAGAAGCCTTCTTTTTAAAAAAAATATATTTTTTAAATTTATATTTTACAGCATTCAGTTCCACAAGCTTTAGAGTGTTAAATTTTCTCCTTTTCCTTACCCTCCCACCTCCCCAAAATGACATGCAATCTGATATAGGTTCTATATATACATTCATAGTAAACATATTTTCCCATTAGTCATGTTGTAAAGAAGAATTATAACCAATGGAATGAACCATGAGAAAAACAAAACAAAAGAGAGAGCAAATAGTATGCTTCAATCTGCATTCAGACTATGTAATTCTTTCTCTCAATGTGCATAGCATTTTCCATCATGAGCCTTTTGGAGTTGTCTTAGAGTCTTGCATTGCTGAGAAGAGTCAACTCTATCAAAGTTAGTTATCATACACTGCAATTGTTACCGTGTACAATGTTCTCATGGTTCTGTTCTCCTCTTTCAACATCGGGTCATATAAATCTTTCCAGGTTTTTCTGAAGTCTGCCTGTTCATCATTTCTTATAGCACGAAAGTATACCATTACATTCATATACCACAACCTGTTCAGCCATTCCCCAACTGATGGGCATCCGCTCAATTTCCAATTCTTGACCACAACAAAAAGAGCTACTATAAATATTTTTGTACACGTGTCCTTTTCCCATTTGTATGAACTCTTTGGGACACAGCCCTAAAAGTGGTATTGCTAGGTCAAAGGGTATGTGCATTTTTATAGCCCTTTGGGCATAGTTCCAAATTGCTCTCCAAAATGATTGGATCAGTTCATAACTCCACCAACAATACAATAGTGTTCCAATTTTCCTACATCTTCTCCAGCATGTATCATTTTCCTGTTTTGTTATGTTAACCAATCTGATAGGTGTGATGTGGTACCTAAGAGTTGTTTTGATTTGCATTTCTCTAATCAATAATGATCTAGAGTATTTTTTTATGTGACTATAGATAGCTTTAATTTCTTCCTCTGAAAACTGTCTATTCATATACTTTGACCATTTATCAATTGGGAAATAACTTGTATTCTTATAAATTTGACTCATTTCTCTATATATTTTTAAAATGAGGCCTTTATCAGAGACACTGGTTGTCAAAATTCTTTCCTAGTTTTCTGCTTCTCTCCTAATCTTAAGTGCATTGGCTTTGTTTGTACAAAACCTTTGCAATTTAATGTAATCAAAATTATCCATTCTGCATTTCATAACATTCTCTATCTCTTGTTTGGTCATAAATTCTTTCGTTCTCCATAAATCTGACAGGTAAACTATTCCTTGCTCTCCCAGTTTGCTTATAGTATCAGCCTTTATATCTAAATAGTGTACCCATTTTGGCTTTATTTTGGTATATAGTGTAAGATACTGTTCTGCCATACTATTTTCTGCCATACTATTTTCCAGTTTTCTCAACAGTTTTTGTCAAATAGTAAGTTCTTATCCCAGAAGCTGGAGTCTTTGGGTTTATCAAATAGTAGATTACTATAGTCATTGGCTACTGTCTTGTGTACTTAACCTATTCCACTGATCCACCACTCTATTTCTTAGTCAGTACCAAGTAATTTTAATGATTGCTGCTTTATAATACAATTTAAGATCTGTTATGGCTAGGCCACCTTCCTTATCATTTCTTTTTATTAATTCCCTTGATATTCTGAAACTTGTTCTTCCAGATGAATTTTGTTATTATTTTTTCTAGCTCTATAAAATACTTTGTGGTAATTTGATTGGTATGGCATTGAATAAGTAAATTAATTTAGGTAGAATTGTAATTTTTATTATATTAGTTCAGCCAACCCATGAGCAACAGATGCTTTTTGAATTATTTAGATCTGATTTTATTTGTGTGAAAAGTGTTTTTTTTAATTATGTTCATATAGTTCATGAGTTTGTTTTGGCAGGTAGACTCCCAAATATTTTATAATATCTACAGTAACTTTAAATGTAAGTTCTCTTTCTACCTCTTGCTGTTGGGTTTTGTTAGTAATATATAGAAATGCCTACGATTTGTGTGGGTTTATTTTATATCCTGCAATTTTGCTAAAGTTGTTTATTTCAAGTAGTTTTTTACTTGATTCTCTAGGGATTCTTTAAGAGTATCATTACATCATCTGCAAAGAGTGATAACTTAGTTTCTTCTTTGCTTATTCTTATTCCTTCATTTTCTTCTTCTTCTCTTATTGCTAAAGCTAATGTTTGTAGTACCATATTGAATAGCAGTGGAAATAATGGACATCCTTGTTTCACCCCCGATATTACTGGAAACACTTCTAGCTTATCACCATTACATATGATGCTTGCTGATGGTTTTAGGTAGATGCTATTTATCATTTTGTTTTTGTTTTTGTTTTTAGTCAACCAACAAGTGTTTATTAGGCACCTACTATATGCCTTTCACATTAGGCACTGTGGATAGAAGTATAAAGAATGAAAAAAATCCCTCCCAAACACCTTTTACATTCTAATGGGAAAGACACATAGATATAAATATATAGACAGCATAAATACAAAGTGAATGAATACTAATATAGAGAAGCTACTTATCATTTTAAGGAAGGCTCCATTTATTCCTGTGCTCTCTAGTGTTTTTAATAGGAATGAGTGCTGTATTTTGTCAAAAGCTTTTTCTGAATCTATTGAGATAATCATATGGTTTCTGCTAGTTTTGTTGTTGATATGATCAATTATGCGGATAGTTTTCCTAATATTGAACCAGCCATGCATTTCTGATATGAATTCTACCTTATCAAAGTATATTATTAATGATAAGTTGCTGTAATCTTTTTCCAATATTTTATTTAAAAAGTTTGCATCTATTTTCATTAGGATAATCGGCCTATAATTTTCTTTCTCTGTTTTGACTCTTCCCAGTTTAGGTATCAGTACCATATTTGTATCATAAAAAGAATTTGGTAGGATTCCTATGACTATTTCCCCAAATAGTCTGTATAGTATTGGGATTAGTTGTTCTTTAAATGTTTGATAGAATTCACTTGTAAATCCTTCTGGCCCTAGAGATTTTTTTTCCTATGGAGTTCATTGATGGCTTATGCAATTTCTTTTTCTGAGATGGAGTTATTTAAGTATTTTACTTCCTCTTCTGTTAATCTGGGCAATTTATATTTTTGTAAATATTCATCCATTTCACTAAGACTGTCAAATTTATTGGCATACAGTTGGGCAAAATAGTTTCTAATTATTGTTTTGATTTCCTCTTCATTGGTAGTGAAGTCACCCTTTTCATTTCTGATACTAGGGATTTGGTTTTCTTCCTTTTTTAAAATCAAATTAGCCAAAGGTTTATCTATTTCATTGCAGTTTTTTTTTTTGGCAATTCTTAGCTTTATTTATTAGTTCAATAGTTTCCTTAATTTCAAATTTATTCATCTCTCCTTTCATTTTCAGCATTTCTAATTTGGTATTTAATTGAAGATTTTAAAATAATTCTTTTTCTAGCTTTTTAAGTTGCATGCCCAATTCATTGAGCTCCTCTTTCTCTATTTTATTCATGCAAGCATTCAGAGATATAAAACTTCCCTTAAGAATCATTTTCCCTGCATCCCATAAGTTTTGGTATGTTGTCTCATTATTGTCATTCTCTTGAATGAAGTTATTGATTGTTTCTATGATTTGTTGTTAGGATTAGATTATTTAGTTTCCAATTAATTTTTAACCTATCTTTCCATGGCCATATTTTTACATATAGTTTTTATTGCATCATTATCTGAAAAGGATGCATTTAATATTTCTGCCTTTCTTCATTGGATTGTGAGGTTGTTATGCCCTAGTACATGATCAATTTTTGTGTAGGTGCCATATACTGCTAAGAAAAAGGTATATTCTTTTCTATCTCCATTTAATTTTCTCCAGAGGTCTACTATATCTAACTTTTCTAAAACTCTATTCACCTCCTTAATTTCTTTCTTGTTTATTTTGAGGTTAGATTTATCTAGTTCAGAGTAGGGGAGGTTGAGATCCCCCACTCATATAGTTTTGCCATCTATTTCTTCCTGTAACGTCCTTAACTTCTCTTCCGATAATATGCATGCTATACCTCTTGGTGCATATATGTTTAGTAATGATGTTACTTCATTGTCTATGGTGCTTTTCTCTCCTTATCTCTTTTAATTGGATTTATTTTTGATTTTGCTCTGTCTGAGATTAGGATTGCTACCCCTGCTTTTTTTTTTTTTACTTCAGTTGAAGTGTAATACATTCTACTCCAGCCTTTTACCTTTACCCTATGTGTATCTCCCTGTTTCAGATGTGTTTCTTGTAAATGAAGCCTTCTTAATAAAATCAGGAATGAAGCAAGGATGCCCATTATCACCACTATTATTCAATATTGTTCTAGAAATGTTAGTGTTAGCAATAAAAGAAGAAAAAGAAATGGAAGGAATTAGAATAAGCAAGGAGGAAACGAAACTATCACTCTTTGCAGATGATATGATGGTATACTTAGTAAATCCTAGAGAATCAACTAAAAAACTAGTTGAAATAATTGACAACTTTAACAAAGTTGCAAGATGTAATATAAATCCACAGAAACCCTCAATATTTCTATATATTAGCCCCCAAAAAGTCCAGTAGTATGAGATAGAAAAAGAAAGTCCATTTAAGATAACTTAGACAATACAAAATACTTGGAAGTCTACCTGACAATACAAACCCAGGAATTATATGAACACAATCATAAAACATTTTTCTTACAAATAAGCCAGTTGGAAAAATATTAATTGCTTGTGGGTATGATAAGCCAATATAATAAAAATGACAATTCTACTTAAATTAATTTACTTCTTCAGCGCCATACAAATCAAACTTCCAAAAAAAATGTATAGAGCTAGAAAAAAAATGATAACAAATTTCCTCTGGAAGAACAAAAGGTAAAGAATATTGAGAGAATTAATTTTTTTATAATGTGAAGAAAGGTGACCTAGCCAAATCAGATCTCAGACTATATTATAAAGCAGTAATCATCAAAAACAATCTGGTACTGGATAAGAAATAGAGTGGTGGATCAGTGGAGTAGATTAAGTACACAATACACAATAGAAAATGAACATCATAATCTAGTATTTGATAATCCTGAAGATCCAAGGCTTTGGAACAAGAATTCACTATTTGACAAAAACTGCTGGGAAAACTGCAAAACAGTTTGGCAGAAACTAGGTATGGACTAACACCTCACACCATATACCAAGATAAAGTCAAAATGGGTACCTGATTTAGACATAAAGTGTGATACCACATGCAAATTAGAGGAGTATGTAATAGTTTACCTGTCAGATCTATAGATAAGGAAATAATTTATGACCAAATAAGAGATCACATTACAAGATGTAAAACAGATGATTTTAATTATGTTAAAGTTTAAAAAGTTTTGCACAAACAAAACCAATGCAGCCAAGATTAGAAAGAAAGCATAGGCACAGGTAGTTTGTTCAGTGGTTAGAGCACTGGCCCTGGAGTCAGGAGGACCAGCGTTTAAATCCGTCCTCACATACTTACTAGCTGTATGACCCTGGGCAAGTCACTTAGCCCCAAATGCCTCAAAAAAAAATATAAGCAAAGCAGAAAGGTGGGGAAAATTTTTTTACAGCAAGTGTCTTTGATAAAGGCCTAATTTCTCAAATATGTAGAAACTGAGTCAAATTTATAAGAATACAAGTCATTCTCCAAATGATAGTCAAAGGATATGAACAGGCAGTTTTCAGATGAAGTAATCAAAGCTATCTATAGCCACGAGAAAAAATGCTCTAAATCACTACTAATCAGAGAAATGCAAATTAAAACAGCTCTGAGGTACTCCCTCAAATCTATTGGATTAGTTAATGTGACAGAAAAGGAAAGTGATAAATATTGGAGGGGATGTGGGAAAATTGGAGCACTAATGTATTGTTGGTGGAGTTGTGAACTGATCCAACCATTCTGGACAACAATTTGGAACCATTTTCAAAGTTGTATAAATCTGTACATACCCTCTGACCCAGCAATACTACTATTAGATCTATATCCCAAAGAGATCCAAAAAAAGAGGGAAAGGATCTATGTGTACAAAAATATTTATATAACAGCTCTTTTTTTGGTAGCAAAGAATTGGAAATCTAGGGGATGTCCACCAATTGGACAATGGTTGAACAAACTGTAATATATGCTTGTGATGGAATACTGTTGTGCTATAAGAAATGACTAGCAGGATGCTTTCAGAAAAACCTGGAAAGACTTAACTGAACTGTTGAAAAGTACAGTGAGAAGAACCAAGAGAACATTTTACACAGTAATGGCAATATTGTACAATGATCAACGATGAATGACTTAGCTATTCTCAGTAATAAAATGATTCAAGACAACTCCAAAAGACTCATGATGAAAAATGCTATACACCTTAATAGAAAGAACTGATGGAGTCTGAACACAGATCTAAGAATACTCTTTTCACTTTATTTTCTTTGTGTTATCTTTTTTGGGGGGAGAGGGTTTGCTTTCTTCCACAAGACATCTTTGATGAGCTCTTATAAAGAATGGAACAAGAATATAAGTACCAGCAAACAAATGTTTTGTGCATTCAGTTCTAGCCCATCATGTATATAGAATTGTACTAGGCTCTGCAGAGGACAGAAAATGAATTGAGGGGACAGCCAATAAAAAGGGAAAGAAATGAGAACTAGGGAAGAAAGAATTGCAGAGGAAATTAACAGCTTGGCATAAAAGGTGTAAAATCTTACCAAACAACAAATCTCCTGAAAATTAGAATGGACCAAATAGAAGGTAAGAGAAGGAGACATATTACAACAAAGAGAAATATGAAAAGCAAAGTCAACAAACTGGAAAAAATGGAAGAAAATGTAAGGTATTTCATAGCAAAAATAAAACCACTCACCTAGAAAACAGATTGAGGAGAGAGAATTTAAGAATCATTGCACTACTTGAAAGGCATAAAAAAGAGCCTATACATCATATTTCAAGAAATCATAAAAGAAAATTCCCCAGATCTTTTGGAATGATCACCTCCTGAAAGAAAGTAAAAAATGAAAACCTGGAATATTATAGCCCAAATCCAGAGCTTCCAGGTCATAATACAGCGAACAGCCTGAAAGACAGAATGCAAGTACTGAGGAGCCAGAGTCAGAATCACAAATAGTTTATCAAACACTACTATAAAGAAGTGGGGAACTTGGAATACAATCTTGCAGAAGGCAAATGGATATAGGTTTACAGCTAAGAATAACTTACTTAGAAAAACAGGGCTGGAGAGTGAGGAAGGGAGGTGTTGATGAAATAGATGACTTCTAAGCATTCCTGACAAAAAGACTAGCCATACATAGAAATTTTGAGGAACAAACACAGGATTCAAGAGAAACATAAAAAGAGAAACATAATTAAATAATCATAAATAACTAAACAAGGATAAACTTAAAATTATCTTGAACTTTAAACTTAAAATTATATGATACATATACCCTCTCAAAACCCTATTATCAGCATCCCTTCCACCTCTACTCCAGTTTCCACCCTAACCTCCACTATTGGCCATATCATTGAAGCCACTGGAACAGTAATACACATTGCATACAATGAAGAGTAGAGATAGATTCTAGAGTGAGTCCCAGGGATAGGGAACCTGCAACCTTGAGGCCACGTGTGGCCCTCTAGGTCCTAAAGGGCAGCCCTTTGACTGAATTGCAACTTCACAGAACAAATCCCATAATAAAATGATTTGTTCTGTAAAACTTGGACTTAAAGGACTACACCCAAGGATCTACAAGGCCACATGTAGTCTGGAGGCTGCAGGTTCCCTATCCCTCTTAGACATTCACAGATATAGGGACCGTCACTGGAGGGAGAAAGCAGCTTTGAGGAGAGTAACCCTTGGCAATTGAGAGTAGAATTATGAGGAATGGACCATGGGAACCCAATATAAAGATTCTGTGAATAGAGAAAAACTTCCAGGTCCTGCAGTACTAGGAGTTGTGATTTGCCTTTAACACTCACTACCATTATTCACTGTTAGGGTCCATACTTCCCATGCTATTGAGTGTGTTTATGGGAGAGTTTGCTGCAGGTTAATAGAATGTTTTGTAACTACTTTTTCTTGCTATGCCATTTGAATAAATGCTTTCACTAAAAGCAAATTGAGTCTATTGCCTGATTACTGATGGGAAGTTCATTGGTAGGGTCTTGTTAGCTATTAGAGTCACCCACAAAGGTAGTCCTAGAACACAAAAGTGGCAGCCACCTTGTATAGACCCAGTCAAATAGGATTGCAAAGAGGGAATAGTCAGAGGAGGCAAAAGAAAAGGACCAGTCATGCCAGAATAATCTGATTTCCTTTTTGTTAAGTATAGTAGACTGATGGATCAGGGGAATGCTGCAAACGTCATCATGCTAAATTTCAGCAGAACTTTGACAAAGTCTCATATAACTCTTGTGTATAAGATGAAAAGATGATAGCATAGTAAGGTAGATTCAGAGTAAATAAAAAGTACATATAAAGTAAATGAGTTAATTTGGGAGACCACTAGCACTAGGATTTATAGGGATCGGGAAAGGCTCATGTAGTGTTTAAACTGAGGAAGCTATGATTGGTGAGGTTAGAGATTGGAGGGAAGCAGACCAATTAAGAGGTTGTTATAATAGTCCAGGCTAGAGCTGGTGTGGCCTAAACTAAAGTGATGGACATATGAGTGGACAAAAAGGGGACATGCAACAGTTCATGAAGGTCGATTCAATAAGATTTGCCACATGAATGGATATGGAGAGTGAGGAATCAAGGTTGATTTTGAGGCTGCCTATCTGAATGACCGTAAGGAAAGTGTTACCTCAAATTACAAAGAATTTAAGATGCCTCTGGGAATCTAGTTGGAAATGTTCAGAAAGCCACTGGTGATGCGGGATTGGAGGTCAGGAGAAACTAGAGTTAGGCATATATCATAAGCTGTAGGGCTATTTCCCAACCCTCACTTTCTCTGGATTTTGGCTGAGCACTACCATCAGTCTTATAAGGATAATATGGAGGGGATAGAGAGTGAGTTCTTGTTTGCCATTGTTGAATCATTTTCAGTCATGTCTGACTTCATGACTGACTTCATGAGATTTTCTTGGCAAAGATACTCGAGTGGTTTACCATTTCCTCCTCCAGCTCACTTTACAGATGAGGAAACTGAGGCAAACATGTTTAAGTGATTTGGACAGGGTCATACAGTTACTCTGAGGCCAGATTTTAACTTAGGAAGATAAGTCTTCCTGACTCCAGGCCCAGCACTCTATTCATTGTGCCATCTTGCTTCCCAGAGAGTATCTAGTACTATATCATCTTACCTCTTGATATCTCCCCAATATCATTTAAACAATTAACATCAGTCAGCTCTTACAAAGGAATATTTACTAAGAAGGTATAGCAAGTACAGAAATGCAACATCTCTCCAAAAGTCTTGGATACACTATTGTACAAATAGATACAGAGTCAAGGAGGAAGAGGACTCAAACTTTGAGAGAGCTCATGTGGTCAAAGGCTAAAGTCGAGGCTCCTGATTATTAGAAAACCTTTTCTCTCTTCTTGGAGTTTTCATGAAATACCTCTTCAATGTATATCGTTCTTTTCTAGGCTTTCAGGATTGAGGTCCTCATAGAGTACTAAAACCTCCTTTGTTTGATATGTTTGTTCTATTCTTGCTCCTCGGACACTGTTACTTTGGAGACAAGAAGTCCAAATTTTGAAGGTCACAAGACTTTCTTCTGATTAAAATTATCTTCCTTTCATCCCCCATCTGCCAGCAATTGCCTCTTAAGGGCTTGTCTGGAACTGCTACATCACTAGTCTGGCCTGCTATTGGAATCCAAACTGACTTTCTGTTTATCCAAGCCCTCTCATCCCACAGTGTATGACTGATTTTCTTTAACCATTCCCAATATACTTCTGGTACAGCACCATTTCATTTCACCTAATGACTCAAAACACTTTGCTCCTTCTTAACTTGATTTAACTAGATTGTTTGCACCAATAATGAATACCTTTGATTACTTGATTCAATATAGGTATCTGTGAATTGTTCACCCCACACCTAACTTATATTTGATTGATTCTCTTGGTCAAAAAAGCATTCTCACCAGATAGGGTGCAGAGCATCTTATTAGATACACTAATTGGGAATGGGTTGTGAGACATACTTTCTTCTACAGAACTGGGAACACAAGTGATTCATAATCAGAGAAGGCCAGGTGGCTCAGTGGATAGGGAGCTGGATGCGGACTTAGGAAAACCTGAGTTCAAACCCTTCCTTGAACACTTACTAGCTGTGTGACCTTGGGGAAGCCTCTTAACCTTTTGCCTGCCTGTTCTTGTAAAAATTACCTGCAAAATGGTAATAATAATGGCACCTACCTCCCAGGGTTGTTGTGGGGATTGAATGAGGTGACATTTATAAAGTACTTTCTAAGCCTTAAAGCACTATATAAATGCTAGCTATTATTGTTATTATTGTTTTTTACATTCAGTTGAGTCTTCATTTCATGATTAGAAGTCTACTAGGTTCTATGGCAATAGAAAACAAGTTGAAGTCAAGGGAAACGGTTAAGGCTGAAATACCACTAAAAACAGGAGTAATATATATCTCAACAAGAGTGCTCCCAAAATCAGTCCTTTGTCCTAAGCTTAGTATGTTTATTTTTTTTAATAATAATAACTCAGAAGAGAGAGATATAATTTGGTGTAGTGGCTAGAGAACCAGCCTAGGAACCAGGAAGGTCTGGGTTCAGGTTCTGCCCTTGATAATTATTGGTTGTGTAATTCTGGATAAGTCAGATAACTTCTCAGTGTTCCTGGTGACTCTCTAATACCACAGAATGCAGAAGAAGATACCAACCTGAATTGGCAAAAGGAACTTCCTTATCTGCAAGTTCCCTGTGCCAATGAAATCACAGGTCCACTTCCTTATCACTAACTTAGAAGAAGATATAGATACCCTGCTTATCATATCTGAATATAGCATAAAATTGAGAAGGGAAAGTAATTATGGATTACAGTGGATTATAATACAGGGCCCAAAAAGATCTTAAGAGGCTAGATTCAGGGGTGCAAAACCTGCCACCTCAAGGCCACATGTGACCTTCTAAGTCCTTGGGTGTTGCCTTTTGACTGAGTCTAAGTTTTACAGAACAAATCCTTTTATTAAGGGGATTTGTTCTGTGAAGTTTGAATTCAGTCAAAGGGCTTCACTTGAGGACCTAGAAGGCCACATGTGGACTCAAGGCTGCAGGTTCCCCATTCCTCACAAAGCATTGAACCAAATTTAATATGATGGAATGGGGGACAGCTGAGTGGCACAGTGAATAGAGTACTGGCCCTGGAGTCAGGAGGACCTGAGTTCAAATCCAGCCTCAGACACTTAATACAAAACTAGCTATGTGACCTTGGGCAAGTTGCTTAACCCCAATTGCTGTAAAAAAAAAAAAAGAGCAAAAACAAAAAACAAAAAAAATAATAAAATGGAATGGGTCAAAGAGGCAACTTCACAAATACATGACAGAGGAAGCATACATAGCTAAAAAACACTTCACAGGAAAAATATTAGGGAGTTATAGCGGACAACAAGCTCATAATGAGTTAAAAATATGCCATGGAAGCCAAAAAGAGTGTTAATGTTATCTTTTTTTCTTTTTTTTTAACTTTCTTTTTTGTTTCTTAACTTATTTTTATTTCATTAAATATTTCCAAAAGAACATGTAAAAAGATTTTAACAATCATTTTTTTAAAATCGTGAATTCCAAACTCTGTCCCTCTTTCCTCCCCTTCTCGAGAAGTCAAATACTTACTTTGATCATAGATATATGACATCACGAAAGCTAATATTATCTTAAACTGCATTGCTGCACCAAGAGCGATGGATTTGACAGTTCTCTGTGTTCCTCCTGGTCAGAACAACTCAAAGGTACTGTGCAAAGTTCTGGGCACCATATGTGAGTAAGGATATTGATAAGTACATACAGAGTAGAGTGACCAGGATGGTGAGGGGACCAGAGATTATGCCATTTATGAAGCAGTTGAAAGAATTGGGAATGTTTAGCTTACAGAAGAGGAGACTTAGAGAGTAAATGGCCAACTGTCTGCAAGTATTTGGAAGGTTGTCACATAGAAGAGTAATTGGACTCCTTCTGCTTCACTCCCCCTTGGCAGAATTAGGAGGATAGACGGAAGTGGAAGAGAAGCAGCATTAAGCTGTTTGTAAGGAAAACTTTTCAGATTCGATTAGCATTGTCTAAAAGTGGACTGAGATGCATGAAGGACCCTTGGAAGGGAGACTTAAAGTATATTCTATATGACTACTTGTCAGGGATGTTGTTGATGTGGATCCTTTTCAGTAACTGTTTGTACAGAATGACCTTCAGAGATATATCCATCTTTGAGATTCTGGAACACTAGTGTAGAAAGAACAATGTAGGTGAGCAGCCAAGATCATGGATAGGCTAAATTTTAAAAATCCATCTGCATGTTATTTTAAAATAACTATAGGAATTAGTTAAGCTTTTAGAATTTTTTTTTTAAAAAGGATCAGCATCATTATTACAGAAACTTTTAATTTAGTTATAATTTTATCAGCTTCTTCAGTCTGATGATTATAGATTAGGTTGGTAGTAGTTTCACTGGGGAAAGATGGCAATGCACAATAAGTTGACATAGGGAGTGTAGAATATTTATAATCCCCTGCAAAAGGGCAAAGCAACCCTGCAAAGATGTTCCTTCATTGCATTCCGTTTGTACAAAGGCAGCTGTGTCAGCATGTCCAAAACTGAACTCATTATCTTCCCTCCCAAATCTGCCCTTTTCTGAATTTCCCTATTACTTTTGAGGGCACCACCATCCTCCTAGTCACCCAACCTGGGTGTCATCCTTTACTCTTTATCCTCTCTTACCACACCCTCCCCCATATCCAGTCTGTTGCCAATGCCCCTCAATTTTGCTTTCATAACATCTTTCCCATATGCCCCCTTTTCTCCTCTGACATTGCTACAACTATATTGTTGACCCTCCTTACACCTGGACTATTGCAATAGTCCAAAAGTGGAGCGGTTGGATCTGCCTGCCTCAAGTCTCTTCCTAGTTCGGTCCATCTTTCCACTCAGTTGTCAAATTAATTCTAACATGCAGATCTGACCATGTCATCCCCATTTTCAATAAACCCAGTGGCTCCCTATCAGCCTCAGGATTAAATACAAAATCCTCTGTTTGGCATTCAAAGCCCTTCACAACCTAGTTCCTACCTTTCCTACCTAACGTAACCTACCTTTCCAGTATTCTTATGTCTTATTCTTCTTGCCTGTTCTTTGATCCAGTGACACTGGCCTCCTTGCTGTTCCTCGAATAAGGCACTACATCATCTGAAGCTAGGCATTTTTTACTGGCTTTCCCCCATGCCTGAGATGCTCTCCCTCTTTATCTTTGCCTTCTAGCTTTATCTTCCACCTTCTATAGGAAGCCTTTCTTGATCCCCTTTAATGCTAGTGCCTTCCTTCTGTTGATTACCTCCAATTTAGCCTGTATATAACTGGTATCTATGTAGCTGTTTTCATCTTGTTTCCCCTCAACAGCAAAGGCTGCCTTTCTTTGTATTCCCAAGTATTTACCAGAGAGGAGGCACTTGTTGGCTGACTATCCTGACAGCATAAGCACAATAAGTACAGACCAGTTAGAAATGGATGACTGATCAAAGATGCTTTCAGTTAAAATTGTGGACCACAGAAGAGAGTTGATTTGGGGAGAAAGGTCCTGGAAGGAAGAATAACAGAAAATCCTGCTTCCACATCTCAACACCAGTCAATATGTACTAGTTACATAAGTGCCCCTGTTGTTTGGACCATCGGCTGGGGGCAGGAGGTGGGTGGATTTGGCAAATGGCTTCTTGTTTGTCGGTGAATTAAAATCTGAACATAGAGATTGGCTTGGAGGAGATGTAAAAAGATTAGGGAAGCGGGCGGGATTTCTAAGATCTGTAAATCATCGTATGAGGAAAGTGGGTAATTGCTTGGTATTTGTGCAATTATGCATGTAAATTAGAGGAGTGTATAAATGAGCCACACACAAGTCAGACAGAGTTAGTAGCACAGCCCTGAGACACCATGCTAGTCAATCCATCCCTGCCAGCTGCCCGAGCGTAAGTAGCAGCCATTACGTTGCTTATGATTATTTATTCCAAGAGTCATATACTGAGGCAAAAGCTTTGTATTTTGGAGAGGAACAAATGAAATAATGTATGTAATGTGCTTTGAAAATCTTAAAGTATTATATAAACGTCAGATAGTGACACAGTCACCAGAAGACTGTCTTTGAAGTCAAGAAGGTCTGAGTTCAGTTCCCAGCTTGGTCACGTACTATCTATGTAACTCTGGGAAAGTTATTTAACCTCGCAGTGCCCCCAAGCAACTATCTAAGATTATAATTTACAAATTAATTGATTTTCCACTGGCAAAGGGAGTTTCCATACTAGGAAACTTTTATACCAACTCCTTCACCAAGAAAGCATTATTGGAAGTCTTTTTGCCTATATAGGTAGAAACAAACTTATTTTTCTATATTTTGCCTTTCTATCTAGATAGGTAGAAATAAGGTTATTTTTCAGTATTTGTCCCTGACATGATGATTGTCAAATGTTTTCTTCCACTGCCCAGTAATTCTTGCTCCTAAGATTGAGCAGATGATAAGTAGTGGATAAAAGGGGAAGGACTGAAATACCAGTGGGTGCCCTCTCTTCCAACACCTAACTATGGGTATGGATATTTTCAATAGTGATGGATTGTTTTTGTGGTGCCTGATTGACAACTAAAAGAGGATTGGCTGCTATGCTTCTTTCTCTCAATAGCTCCCAAATTCATATTTCAAGCCTGAAAACTAGATGTTTTTTATTTTAAAAAAAAACTGTATACTCAGAATTCCATGGTTTACTTTGGTCCAGTTGACCTTCAGAACTTGATGAAAGGTGTGCCATTTAAAATCAGTCTCTATATTGGTAAAGGCTGGTGGTTTCACGAAAATGTTAAAATATTGAAATCCATAAATGCTTTAATATTTATGAGAGCTAAGTATTGTTTTAAGGTTCAATAAATTAGAAGAAATAAGTAAATAAGAATCTTAGAACTCTAAGTATTTTTTCAAACCTAAGAATATTTCTTTGAAGAAGCTGGAGAAATTGCATTTTTTCTCATTGTCCAAGAAGAAAATTAAAACACCAAACTAAATGAAATAATTTGCCTAGCTTCTCAAAAATAGATCTGGGTGTGCTTATTCCTAGTTTCTTACCTACTTATTAGTCACATGGTCTCCCATGTGACTAAAAGACAGATGTAATGGAGAAAATGTAGCCCCTGATCTCTCTGTGTTTGCTGCTTTCTTGGTCCCTGATTTTCTGCTTTATCTCTGGATTTAACTGCCTGTCTGACCTTTTATTATCCTTTCCTATTACATATGTGTCTCCCTTCTCAGACGCATGACTTGCACAGACTTTCATACTTATGGGCAGTCTGGTGTGTACTGCCTAGTTAGATAGTGACTGCCAGTCTCTCACCCTGAGTCCTACTTGTCTTTAGACCATTCTATGGTTTCCTGGATCCTGGCTAGCTGCCTAATACATATGACTTGCCTAGTACTCATGGTTTGGCACTGAATGGAATTATAATGAAGACATACAATGATAGGTTAGATGATAGCACTTAATGATAGGTTGAATACAGGAGATGAAAGACAAGGAAGAGTCAAATATGAACCCACTATGATATCTCTCCTCCCTCTTTGGTCACTCATCTCTCTCCCTCACAAGCTCTTTGTCTTCTTCCTGCCTCCTAAACGTTGATTTCCCCCAAGTCTCTGTCCTTGATTATCTCTCTTTTTTTAATTTACATCTCTTCCTTGGCAATCTTATATATTCCAATGTCTTCAACTAGCACCTTCACACCTTCATTTCCATAGACTCCTAAATTTCTATTTGTAGTCCTAACCTCTCTCCTAGGCTACAGACACTGCCCATTGTAGGGAAGGAACAGATCCCTGTTTGTGATTAGGGGTAATTTAATTAATAGGGACCAAGAGAGAAAACCAGGGAAAGAAAGAATAATCCAAATCATGATCTGGTAAACAGGATACTTTGATGGGACCAAACAGAATATGTGGGATAATCAAAGGGTCAGGCACAAAGAGGAACACACTAAGAAGGGAAGCAATGGGAATTAGCGAGATGATTTGTCTCATGTCTCTTTTTTGTCTGAGAGAGCATTCTTTTATGGAAAAGGCTTGTTAGATTTTCTTCCTCCCTGTTCCTCTATGTTGGCATCCACAATGGGCCCAGAAATTACTGTCTTCCTCTAAAATACCTTCCTCAAATATAAAACTATCCATTGATGGGATTAGCATTGATGGAAGTCATTCACCAACTCTAGGGCATGCATGTTGCTTGTTGGTTTACATGTCTTCTCCTTGGACCCATAATTCTAATAAGTCATTAGATGTTGGAAGAAGTTCTACATCCTCCATAAATATAGGAACCACTGTAAAATGTGTTCCTTTTGCCCATTTATGGTGATCGTGAGTTGGTGGGTGTAGTTAAGGTCTATAGTTAAAACTCATAGATCAGCGATTCTCAACCTGTGGGTTGCGACCCTTTGGGGGTAGAACGACCCTTTTATAGGGGTGACAGGGGTCACCTAAGACCATCTGAAAACACATATTTCTAATGGTCTTAAGAACCAAGACACTGCTTCTCTATCTGTCTCCAGGCAGGTCTGCCCACATGCAGATACGCCCACATATGAGTATTAAAGGGGTCGCGGCATTAGGAAGGTTGAGAACCACTGTCATAGATTGATCAGAATGGTGAAGAACCTTAAGTTTATGATACATAATCATAACCGACATTTATATAACACTTTAAAGTTTGCAATGTTTGCATCTTTATAGATCTCTATGCGAGAAGTATTATGGATATTACTATTATCACAGTCTTTCAGATGAGGAAGATCAGATGTGGAGAGATTAAGTGATTTGTCTTGGGCCATACAATGTTGGAGGCAAGACTTGAACCTAAGTCTTTTTCTCTCCAAGTCCATGACTCTAAACACCATACTAGATGTTTACTAGATGAGCTAGGTGACTCATTTCTTGGGCACCTACGATAAGAGAGGCACTGTATTAGGTGCTGAGGATACAAAGATGAAAAAAGATAATAATTACTTAAATAGTTTGGTAGGATGTTTGATGAGGATCCCGTCAACCGATTTTCCTCTAGTTCACTTGATGATACCACAAAATGTAGCGGCAAGTAATAAAGACAGCAGTCTTACATGAGGTGTAAAGAAATGTATTTTCTTGTCATTAGCTTCATCCTGACTTCACCTTCCTCCATTTCCAATACCAACCCTATAGTTAGCCATTTCACCTCTACACTGTTCTCTGTTCTCAAATCCCTTGCCTCCCTATTCTGTTGCCACTCATCTCTTGCCAAACCTCACCCCTGAATTACTCCATCATGTGCCTCTTTTCTTACTCACAGGCTGCTAAATGGAGCTTGAGGAATTCATATAACTCTGTTTACTGGGTACATTATGAATTCATGTTATGCAGTTTCAATTGGTCCCTCTCTATAGAAAAGCAGTCCATTTATTTCTCCCTAATTCTCTATCATAATGACTGTTCCAAACCTTTTCTTCCCTTTTCAAGCATCCTGTGCTTCCCACTCTCTTTCAGTTGAGTCTCACTCACTTTTTATTTCTCTCAGGAAATTGAGATCATTTGAAACTATTCCCCACTCTCTCCTCCTTTCCCTCAATCTATGAAAATGTGATTGCCCTTTTTACCAAAGCCAACTCTGCTATATGTGATACCATTTCCTCTCAGCTTCTCTGGAAGATTACAACCACAACCTTAATTATCTTCTTTCTGGCTCTCTTTCTCTCTGTCTTTGACTTTCTTCTTCCTCTTCCTCTTCTTCTTCCTCCTCTTCCACCTCCTTCTCTCTCTTTCTCTCTCTCTCACACACACACAAACATAGCCTTTCAATCTCCTCCCAGTGGTGCCTTCTTTACTGCCTTCAAATCTCCCCATCCTTAAAAATGCTCTCTTAGATCCTATAATCCCTTCAAACTATTATCCTATATCCCTTCTCCCTTTATCAGTCAAACTTTTAGAAAAAAAATTTACACTTGTTGCCTCCACTTCCTCTTCTCTCATTCGCTCTTGAAACCTTTGAAACATGGCTTTTGATGTTACTGCTCCATGGAAACTGCTCTCTCCAAAGTTACCCAATGATCTCTTATTTCCTAATCTAATGGTCCTTTCTCAGTCCTCATCCGACTTGATCTAGCTGCTGCATTTGGCACTGCTAACCACCGTCTTCTGCTGGATACTCTCTCCTCTCTGGATTTTCATGACTCTTCTTATCTATATGATCACTTATCTATATGATTCACTTTTTCTCTATCTCCTTTACTGAATCATAAACCATAACTAGGTGTTCATCAAGGTTCTGTCCTAGACTTTCTTTTTTTATCTGTCTATACACTCTCGCTACCAAGGATTTAGATAACATCTCTTTGCAGAAGATTCATATATGTATGAATCTTATATATACACACTATGTGTGTGTATTATATATGTATATATATATACATATATAATACACACACATATATATACATATATAATACACACACATATATATACATATATAATACACACACACAATCACCAGCCATAGTTTCTCCCCTGAGCTTCAGTCCCCAGTTGCCCATTGGACATTTCAAACTAAGCATCCTGAAGACATCTTAAAGCCAAATATTTAAAACTGAATTTATCTTTTCTCCAAACCCTCCCATCTTCCAAACTTCCCTATTTCT
>CM053588.1:120495631-120526388 GCA_028646515.1 Pseudochirops corinnae | reverse complement strand
TTGAAATACAGTTATCAAAAATTTAAAAAGTAAAAAGTTTATGGACCCCAGATTGAGAACTCATGGCATATAGTGTCTAACACAGTTAATATATTGGTTGGTTTTGCTGAAATAGTTTTTTCTCTTTCTTTTTAATCTTTATTACCTGGAAGGACTAGGGAAGGTTAATGGTGTGCAGAAGTCAACTTGTACCAGCTCCCACGAGCTAACTGTTAAAATTTTCAGCTCAAACATTCATATCTCAGATACTGGCAGCAAATGCTATTAATCAGGGATTAATTTGTTGTTTTGTTGATTGTCTAGCCTTAAGAAAATGATAGAGAAAATGTTAATAATGCAGATTAAACCTAAAAGTATGTTATGCATACTTTTTTTGGAAAGACAATTGTTAAATATTTACCAGCACTGGGTAATAGTGATGCATAGATTTGGAAACAGTGATTGCAACCACAAACTAGACAAATAAAAATAAGATTTTAAAAATAAAAAGATATGGCCACTAAGGGAGTAAATGAGTAAGGCCAAGAGATCTCTGGTTTCAAGCAATGACCACTAACTAGCTACGACCTCACTAAACAGAGCTCACATTGAGTATAAGTAGAGACCTCACTAGCCCACACAAGCAACAAGTTCCCAGTGCACTCAAGTAAAAGAATTAACTGCTTTTCCCACAGTACATGATTTTCTCAGCTCATCCCTTTTCTTCCTCACCCTGGGTTCATAGAGGAAATAAGTGAAAGTTCAAATAATCTTTAATATATTCATAATTAAGTGCATAGATTCTCTCTGATGGGCTCTGGTCCCCATCCTTAGCATGTAGCAGTCAACTGGACTAAACAGTCAAGAATTAGATTCACATCCTGCCTCAAAATTAATTAGCTGCGTGGCCCCAGCAAGTTACTTAACCTCTCTAAGACTCAGTTTCTTCATTTGTATAAGAGTGATGGCCTCTAAGGTCTTTTCCAGATCAAATCTATGATCCTATGATTTTATGTACTCCAGTTTGTGTCAAGGGGAAACTTGTCCCTTGTCCCTTTAAGGGTTTGGCTTCATCTCTCCTTCCCTCCACCCTCCACCCCATCTCTTGTGGCACACATTCAGCAAGCAAACAGGTTAGTGGCTATCAAATTTTTATAATGATAATTTAGCTAACATAAAAAGTGAAAGTAAACAATCAGAATAACTTTCACATTACCCGTGGGACAAGGTTGGCTTTTCTCCCCTCTGCTTTTTCTCCTTAGATTCAGAAAGCGAAAAGCAGAAAGTTAGCAAGCAACTTTGGCAAGCAGGAAAATGGTTTCTGCATTGATTAGGGAGGCCAATCAGGCCAGTCAGTCAGTATACTTTATTTATTATGTGCCTACTATATGCCAAACAAATCCTACTAATGCTAATTAAGCAATAATGCTAAATATTAGGGGCACAAAGAAAAGTAAAACAACAGCAACAACAACCCAAACCTCCCCCCCCAAAAAAAATCAGTCCCTACTCTGAAAGAGCTCACAGTCTAGGAGGGGACACAACATGCAATCCCTTATATGCCAACAAGCTGTATATAGGATAAATTGGAGATAATCAATAGAGGGAAGGCACTAGAATTAAGGGGGATCCTGTAAAGGATATGATTTTAGCTGGGACTTGAAGGAAGACAGAGAAGCCAAGAGGCTGAGATAAAGAGGGAGAGCATTCCAGGCCTGGGTTCTGGAAATGGAATGCCTTATGCAGAGAGCAGCAAGGATTGCAGTGTATGTGTGTGAGAAGATTGAGGAAGGCCAGACTATGAAGGACTTTAAATGCCAGAGAATTTTACATTTGATTCTATAGGTGACAGGGTGCCACTGTCATTTTTTGAGTAGAGAGGTGACAAAGTCAGACTTGAGCTTTAGGAAGATCGCTTTGACAGCTGAGCGGAGGATGGGCTAGAATTCAGGGTACCTTGAGGTCACAGGTTCCTCACCCCTGGACTAAACTAGGAGAGACTTGAGAAAGGGAGACCATCCAACAGGCTACTGAAATAATGCAGGTCTGAAGTGATGAGGGCCTTTACCAGCATAGGTGCAGTGTTAAAGGAGAGAAGAGAGCATATGGGAAAGATGTTACAAAGGTAAAATTGACTAGCTCTGGCAACAGACTGGATATGGGAAGTGAGAGAAAGTGAGGAGTAAATAAAGGATGACATGTAGGTTGTGAGTCTCGTTGAATGGAATGGTGGTGTTACCCCTAATAATAACAGGACACATTAGGGAGAGGGCAGAGTTTGGAGGAAAACATAATGAGTTCAGTTTTAGACATGTGGAGTTAAAGAAGTCTATAGGATATCCAGATTGAGATGTTTAATAGGCAGTTGGAGATCTGAGACTGGAGATTAGAGCTGGATAAATAGATTTGAGACTCATCAGCATTGAGATGACAAATTAAATCTGTAGAAGCTGATGAGATCACCAAGTGAGACAGTATAGAGGAAGAAGACAAGGGAACCCTGGACAAACCATGTAGGACAGCCACATAGCGGGGGCATGGCCTGAATCTAACAAAGGAGACTGAGAAACAGCAGTCAGATAGGTAAGAAGAGAACCAGAAGATTAAAGTGTAACAAAAGCCTAGAGAGAAAAGGGCATCAAGGAGAAGAGAGTAAGCAACTGTTTCAAAGGCTGCAGAGAGGTGGGTGGGTGGAAGGAAGACAACTAAGAAAAGGCCAGTAGATTTGGTGACTGAGAAGCCATTAGTAACTTTGGAGAAAGCTGTTTCATTTGAATGACAAGGTCAGAAGCCAGACTCTAGAGTTAAGAAGACAGTGAGCATAAAGGAATTGGAGACATCTCTTGGAGGCAACCTTTTCAAGGAGTTTAGCTACCAAAGGGACGAGAGATATGGACAGCTAAGGGGACAGATGGATCAAATGAGGATTTTTTTTGAGGATGGAGGAGAAGTGAACGTGTTTGCAGGCTACAGGGAAGCCACAAGTAGAGAGGAGAGATAGAAGATAACATAGTAGGGATGATAGAGGTGGCAATTCATTGGAGCATCTTGGATGGAATGGGATCACTTGTGTATGTAGACAGATTAGTCTTGGCAAGAAGATGAGCCAATTTTCCACATCAGACAGGAATGAAGGAGGAGATACTGGCACAGGGCATCTGAGTGATGTAAGATAAGGCAGAGGAGAGAAAAATTTTTTTTCCATGAAATATGAGACTAGATTCTCTGTTGAGAAGTTGGGGGAGTTGAGAGAAGAAGCTATGGGAATTTTGAGAAGGGATTAAAAAGTTTTAGAAAAACCACTTTGGTGAGTGGGATAGTGAGTCAACAATGGAAGTATTAAATGACTGGTAGCAGCAAGGGCCCAGCTGAGATTATGTAATGTAAATTTGTAGTGGATCCAGTAAGAATGATTTGATGATTATCTCCAGCTTTGTTCAGCAGCACATGAGTAGAAACAAAGGCAGCAGATGGTGAGAACGATCAAAGATCAAGGCTTGGCAAGGCAAGATTGGTGATAGAATAAGGGGACAAGTGACTCAATTTAAGAGGATACTATAGAATGGAACTGGTTCACCAAGAAGTCAAGATGGGGAAAGTAGAAAAGTGAAGTTAGTACAGGAGTGATGGTGTTTGAGGGCCCCTGCCTGAGGGCAGGAGCTGAGGAGGAGAGACTGGAAGACAGTCACTAAACTCACTGTGGAAAGAAGGGCAGTGTCCTCCTGTAGGATCACTGACAACAGTTGTCCAAATTTTTACCAGATAGTAGCTTTTTTATTTCATTAACATAAAAAAAAAGAGCGATTACTGAGTGATGGTGGTAGAGGGAGAACCTGGAAGTGGCAATGGGAAACAAGAAGTGTTCTAACTCCTCCATCTCAACCAATACATTGGGGAAATGAGTACAAGTACAGACAGTACTGGAAAGGGCAGTTAGGGAGGTTGTTGTAAGGAATGAGCCAGGTCTCAGTGAGAGCCAGAGATGGAAGGAATGAGAAAGGAAAAGATTTGAGATGAAAATAAGTTTGTTGCCTATGGAGTAGGCATTCCAGAGAATACAGTAGTGAGGGACTGAGAATGGGTTTGAATGACAGCTGAGAGTTCAGAAGCATCCGGATAGGGAAGGTATGACCAAGAGGTAAGTATATTAATCATTGAGGAATGAGTTCAGATAGGTTTTCACTGTCCATAGGGGTTTGGCTTCAGGGTGGAGTCCTCTTAGGGTGTTGGACATTTCAAGTGTTGAGACCAGTGCTGGGAGCTGAAGGAATTATGTTACTCCCCTTCTCCCAAGGCAGGAGACCAGTCTGGAAACTTGATGGAAAGGCTTTTTCCCTTTACCCTGGGAAAGAGAAATTTGGTGTTCAATGGTATGTGTTTTTTTAGCATGGTTAACAGGATGGACATTCTTCACCAGTCATAAGTCCTGATGGTCACCTCCTTTTTCCTCCTGACTTATACTGAGTCACCACCTCAACATGCGTGGTTTACAATTTTCTCTGGTCTTCACCTTTTCCCATTCTGCTCACCTCCACTCTTTGGATTCCGTGATTTCCACCCAGAGGCTGAGTCTTGGCCATTGGTCATTGCTCAACCTTCAGCTCAGAAATCCAGGATATAGTCCAAACCTCAAGCCTCTCCAGTATGGCAGACTTTCCTTCTTTAGTTGCTTCTTGGCTTCTTGTCTAAAGTCGGTTTGTGGTCACAAACAAAACCTCTGGAACCTGGTGATCTCTAGCTACTTTGCTCAGCCTTCAGACAGGTACCTGTCCTACTAAATTTCTATGGTAACAGACAAGCCCAAGTTACAAAGAAAAAATGAAGAAAAAGAAGAATTGCTAGAAAGATGAATAGGAGAGAATCAAAACAGAAAAGAAAAAAAGAAATGGAAACTATGTGGTGCAAAAAAATCGCTTAAAAGAAAACACAGAGTACCCTTAAAAGAACAAATAAATCCATATAAGAATCCAGTGAAGGAATCGGAACTATTTAGCCTGGAGAAGGAAAGGCTCGGGGGAACATGATAGCTAGCTTTAAGTATTTTAGTCATGTGCTTTAAGTATTTATGTCATGTGGAAGGATTAGATTTATTTTGCTTGTTTCCAGAGGGAAGACCTAGGAACAATGGGTGAAAGGGGCTAAATGGCAGATTTAGGCTTAAAATCCAGAAGAAGAAGAAGAAGAAAAAAAAAGCAATTTCCTAATTTGTTAGAATTATCCAAAAGTGGAATGGCTGCCTTGGGAAGTTGTAGGTTTTCCCTCATTTGAGGCACCAGATCCAAGTTGGATGGGCACTTGTTAGGAGTCGTAGAAGGGGCATTTCTGCTTAGGTACAAGTTCAAGTAGACAGCCTCAGGTTCCTCCCAACTCTGAGATTCTGTGAATATAGGAAATGGAATTTGATGCAGGCAAGGAGAGGGACTTAAGTCTGTTATAGACACAACAATTTGACAGGCCCTGGGGAAAATATGCACTTAGAGCAGGCTGCCACATCATTCAGACCAACCTTCAACAAACAGATGAGAAACTCTATAACTTTTCATTTGCATATTTACTTTTAATCAAGTTTGGCCATTTACCACCCTTAATGGCCTATATAACATGACACTTAGCAGAAGAAAAACATCTTGACTGAAGGTTTGAACAGAGAGCTCCAGGAGCTCTCTGTAAGTGTGCCTGTTATTATGTAAATTGTTTATAAGCTTGGATTTGGGCATGTGGTATTTACAGGATTAAATGACCACTGATTAGTCAGACTTTTGGATTTCTATACATGGCTGGTATTTTTTTAAGTGACAAATGCTTTTTTCCCTCCTCATGGTCATCAGTTGAAATACAGTATCAATTAAAACAGTTGTGTGTCCACTAAAGCCCTTGACCAGCATTTCTAATATGGTATATACCGTCATATGACTATTGATAAATATAACTTGACAAATAGTTAATTAAAGTCCAGTCCTAGTGTTGTCTACACAACCATTAATTTAATAGGATTGGGCAAGACCATACAAGTCCTTAGCATTTCTAAGTCCAGGGCCAAAAGGACCTAGAATATATTTCTTTACTTGCAGCAGGAATATTCCTGTACCTGTTGGCAGTTCATCTGCTTATCTACCATTTTCCTTTATCCCAGTGTTGTAAGAGAGTGTGGCATTGCTTCTTGGCACCCAGCAGCATTCCTCAATTAATCCAGCCTCCTAAATTAGCCCAATACTTGAAAGCTTGGTGCCAGTTTCCTCTTCGGAAGTATTTGACAACAATGTAGTCAGTCATCCTCCCATTTGACAATGAGCCTCATTATCTGACTCAGTAGATTTGTAAATGAAACAAACTCTGCTATGGAAACCATTGACATGTGGACACTACACTCTGATCATGGAAAACGTAATGCCCATGAACCATCCTAAGCATTTTCAGAATATCTATCTTGTCTGGAACATTCCCTATGGAAATTAGAACAGATGATAAAAATTCCTTCAGGGCAGGAACTATTTTCTTGTTTTGTTTTTTCTTGTTTCTTGTTCTGTGATCCCCAGCATCCGACACATTGCCTGGTGGTTAATAAATGTTTGTTCGTTGAATGATATGGATAATAAATTCTAAGATGAGGGATTCCTGATCTTGCTACCTCTGTGACCTTGTTTTAAGACACTTCATTTTCCTTGTCCTCAGTTTCCTCTTCTGCAAAATGAAGGATTAAAGGATCATAGACTGAGAGCTGGAAAGTTATCTAGTCCAGTGCCCCCTTTTGTATAAACAGAGACCTGGGGCTCAGAGAGGTTAAGTGATTTGCCCAAGGTCACACAGATAGAAATTAACAGGGATTAGAGGTGAGACTATCTAAGATCCTCTGAGGTTCTAAATCCTATTATCCTATAATTCAGGGAAGCAAGAAGGACTTGGTATGAAATGTGAAAGATAGGTTGATCTATCCTTCAAGGTATTATCTGAGGCACTGTCTCAAGAGAGTTAAGATACTCTATAACATCTAGGCAGGTGTTTCCCACATATCTCTCTCCAACTCTGCTCTTTCTCTGGGACCCTTTCACATCTCTTAACTACTTAGATGGCATCTCTAAATGGATTCAATGATTTTAACAGACACTTGTTAAGTGACTATCATCTATGAGTGACTACCATCACTGAGCTAAGTGCAAAGAATATGTAATATATAAAATATATATTCTTACAACATATAAGATATAATATATTTGCCAATAAACAAAAACAAGATAATATAAAGAGGGTAAGATTCTAATAATTGAGAGGAATCAAGGAAGACTTCCTGAGGGGATAACTGAGCTGAACTTTAAAGTAATCTAGGGATTCTAAGAAGCAAAGAAAAGGAAGGAATGTGTTCCAGGTATAAGGGACAGTCTATGCAAAGGCCCAGAGGTGGAATATGGAATGTTGGAGAGAGCTAGGAGGTCAGTTTGACTGGAACAGAGAATGTGTAAAGGGGTAGAATATAAAAAAAATTTGGAAAGCTAGGTGGGAAAAGATCATGCCAGGTTTTAAATGCCAGAATGAGAAATGTATATTTTTTCCAGCAGTCTAGAGGGAACCACAGAACTTTTTGATCTGAGGACTGCTATGGTCAGATCTGTGTTTTAGGAATGTTAATTTAGCAGTTGTGTGAAGGATGCATTGGAGAGAGGAGAAACTGGAAGGGAAGAAATCAATCAGGCTGTTGCAATTATCCAGGTAAGACGTGATGAGGATCTGAATTAGGACAGTAGTTGTGTGAGTGGAGAGATGAGATGTAAAGGCAGAACCCACAAGATTTGACAGTTGATTGGCTATGGGATTGAGAGAAAAGGAGAAGCCAAGAATTACTCTTGATGAATGGAAGGATGGTAGTACTATCAGCAGAAATAGGAATGTTTGCAGATTTAGCAGAGGTTGAAATCCATTTAGGACACACAGAGCTTGAGATATATATGAGACACTCATTGAACCTCAATTAATAATATGAAAATGGAGTGTGTGAGAGAGATTATGATCGGATTTATCAATCAATCTGAGTGTCATCCCTTATAGAGTTAATACTTCAACATATGAAAGCAGTCTTGTCATGTTTCTTATACATGTTTGATCCATTAACATGCTGGAACAACATGACATAATTGATGGAGGGTTGGTTTTGGGGTCAGAAACCTGGGCTTGAGTCTTTACTTTGCAATGTGTTTGTTGTGTGGCCTTAGGCAAGTGACTTAACCTCTGTGAGCCTCAGTTTCCTCATCTGAAAAAATGAGCAAGTTAGACTAGATGATCCCTAAGGTCCTATCTAGTTCGAAGGCCTACGATTTTATACTATAGTCAATTGTATGTTATAACCTGCCCACAGTAGACCTAAAGTTCTATGAAGACAACTTTGTCTTGAGAGACAACCACGTATCTCCATTGCAACCTATGGTCCTATCCAGAACTACAAAGTTGTGTTGAATAAATACTTATTAAACTGTAATTATTAGAAGGTGGGTATTACCCACTTTAAAAGATTTGGAGTCAAAAGACTTGGGTTCAAATTCCAGCTCTACCTGTGATCTTGTGATCTTGGGCAAGTTCACTTAGTTTCCACAACTGGAAAAGGAAGGATTTGTACTCAATGACTTTAAAGATCCCTTCCACATCTAAATCTATGATTCTGTGGCTTTTTTAATCCTAAAATCAACAGCACTTAGACAGTTTTACTATATGGGAAAATTTCCTTACAATAAAGGTTTTGTTTTCTCAGGATTGGAAGCTGCATTAGGTTTCCCAGAGATTGTTAAGGACAAAACCAACACTGTATGTAAACAATGATTCAGGATAGTCTTGCCTGGAAGCAAGACTCCTACCAAAACAGAAGGGGGAGGAGGGAGTAAAATACCATGATCCTCCAGAAATTCCCCCTCCCCCCCTCCTAGAATCCTCTTTGCTTTAAAAAGATAAAGAGAATGAGTAAATATGAATATATGAAATTCAGAGCCCAGCACAGTCAATTCAATTCACAAAACATTAAGTACTTATAATGTACCAGGCACTGTGCTAAGCATTACCAGAGGAAGGGGGTGGGGGGTGGCGAGGCAGCACGCCAGGGAAACTATAGATGGAAAATGGAGATGTATCTGAAAAGTCCAGATTCTAGTCCCTCTATAAAGGAAATTTCTGGGAGGAGTTCAGGGCTCTACTCTCCTGCCCTCTGATCAGAGGGGAGAGGAAGCTGAGAGAGAGGGGAAGATGATGAGTATTCAAAACTGAGTTAAACAGCATGATGATAAGAATTCAGGTGACCAATGATTCTGGGCAGGGCATCATGTTCCAAGAAGTCCATACCAAGCAGAACTGCAGATGGAAAGTGGCAAGTTAGCTGGAAAGTTGTAACAGCAAACACCCTGGCACACCCAGGATCGCCTGGTTCTTTGATCTGCTTTTAAAGGAAAGACTGTTCAAAAAGGGGTTTACAATCCTACTTTTAATTATTTTCACTAGTTCAGGGGAAAGGTTGGCACCCTGAACTTGGAGAAAGTATAAGCAGAGAAATTAGCACAAAGACCAACAAACAGGTCTCCAGCTGTCTGAACATAACAATATTGCTATACACTTTACAGACATCACTTGATTGAGGGAGCAGAGAAATCTGAGCAGTTGGGAGGTCCTGAACAAATGGCTACTCAGAGTCTTGACCAGGAAGTCAAAAGATCCTTCTCATAAGTGAACCCCCAAAGCAAAATGCCAGTGTCCCAGAATATATAGCAAAGACTTGGCCCCTGATTGGCCAGAAGGCATGAAACCTATTTGATTCAGCATAGCTGTGAATTATAAGGGTTCAAAGATGATTAATCCTTCAGATGTTTACAATTTAGCATTAGCCTAGGATACTGAACACCAAAAAGAAAACAATGAAAAAAATACCACCTTGTTTGCACTTACTAAAGTCCAGATCCCAGGCAGAATGGACATTTATCTAATGTTGAAATGAACTGAATTCATGGCAAACCAACTTGCTTCCTTTCCCAGTCAGGAAACACAGTGGAGTTGTAGACAATTTGAGTAGAGTGTAAGCTTCATGAATGTAGGGACTGTTTCATTTTTGTCTTTGTATCACAGCACCTTGTAGATAATAAATTCTTAATAATTACCTGATTGATGGGTTGGCAAATATATGGGATGGAAAAACCACACACACTAGAATATTTATTGCATTACAGTGTGTGGTAATAAGGTTTTGGAAATAGCTTGAACGTCTATTTTTAATGGCTTACTTAACATACAAACTCTAGCCTCTCAGGTCAAGTCAGTCCTGGTAATTTTGCACTAATTCCAGCATCTAATACTTCCCTCTCATCATTCAAATGGAATAAGATTCTGGGGTAAAGAAACCTTCATGCCTGGACAATAGGACTAAAGGCAGAGATATCCATAGAGCATTGAAGAAACAGGTGCCCATGCTGCTAGGTTTCTGGTTTATGGAACTAAAGCAGAAGCCTCCACTGTGTTTGACCCAAATGTGGCCCCTTTTTCTCCTAAGACACCTCGGTTTTCAAGACTATACTCTGCAAAATCTGTCTCAATCCTATAGAGGCTAGCTCTTTGTTTAATTTTGCATTTGCCTCTGTGTGTGTGTGTGTGTGTGTGCATGTGTGCGTATATGTACACATGTGCGTATTTGTCTGTCTCTCTTTGTCCCTCTCTCTCTCTGTCTCTGTCTCTCATTCTCTCTGCATATCTTGCAAAATGTCTCTATTATTCATCATGTGAATGACACCTCTGCAGGTCAGCCTTCTTTTCTGTCCTTCTCCTGTCAATAGGTAAATATGTTTAGTACAGTACAGTTAGAGCCTTACACAAGAGTTAATTATACGAGGAAACACCCATACTCTTGGTTGACAAGTGCACTTTTCCACACAGTGTGCAAATGAAATATATGTAAGCATGCAAGGGCTCACAATCTCTCTGAGTCTCAGTTTCCTCATCTGTGTATGGGGAGGACTGGACGACATAATCTTTAAATCTGTTCCAGCTTTAAATCTATCATGCTTTGACATTTTCCTTAATTGGGTAATGTGGAGTAATGGAAATAACTCTGAATTTCTAATCAAATGTCCTGGGTTCAAATTCTAGATCTGAAGCACAATGTACTTTATATAAGAGACAATGAACAAGGCACTAAATTTAACCTCTCTGGACTTCAATGTCTACATTTCTAAAATGAGGGACTTGGACTAAATTATCTCCTAGTTCCCTTCTAGCTCTAAATTCTTTGATCCTAATAATTAATTTATTTTTTTTTAGTTTTCAACATTCATTTCCACAAGATTTTGAGTTACAATTTTTTTCTCTCTCCATCTTTCCCATACCCCCCACCCAAAAATAGCAAGCCTATTGAATACCCCTTCTCCTGATCTGTTCTTTCTTATATCATTCCCCTTCACCCCCCTAACTTTCTAGTAGGGCAAGATGGGTTTCTGTACCCCAGTACCCATATATCCTGTTTCCCAGTTGCGTGTAAAAAAACCAATTTTTAAACATTTGTTTTTAAAACTCTGAGCTCCAGATTTTCTTCCCCTCTTCCCTCCTCACCCACCCCCACTGGGAAGACAAGCAATTCAATATAGATTGTACATGTGTAGTTACCCAAATAATTTCCATAGTAGTTATATTGTGGAAGACTAACTATATTTCCCTCCATCCCATCCCACCCCCCCATTTATTCCATTTCCTCCTTTGACCCTATCCCTTCTCAAAAATGCTTGCTTCTAAATGCCCTCTCCCACAATCTGTCCTCCCTTCTACTATCCCCTCTCTTATCCCCCACCCCACTATTTTCCTGTAGGGTAAGATACCCTATTGAATGTGTTTGTTATTCCCTCCCTAGGCCAAATTCAATGAGAATCAGGTTGTCCCATTCCCTTTCACCTTCCTGCTCTTCCCCTGCATTGTAACAGTTTTCTTTTGCCTCTTTTATATGAGATAATTTACCCTAATCTATCATTTCCTTTCTTCTCCCAATAAATTCCTCTCTCACTTCTTAATTTTATTTTTTTGATATCATCCCTTCATATTCAACTCATTCTGTGCCCTCTATGTATACATGAACGTACAAATGCCCACACTCACATACATATTTTTATCCACATACATCCTCCTGTACATACACATATATGTATGTATACATATGTTCTCCCTTCAGCTATCCTCATACTGAGAAGTCTTATGAGTTATAATTATTTTTTTTCCATGTAGGAATGTAAATAGTTCAACTTTAATAAGTTCCTTATGATTTCTTTTTCCTGTTTACCTTCTCATGCTTCTCTTGCTTCTTTGTATTTGAAAGTCAAATTTTCTGTTCAACTCAAGTTTTTTTCATTAAGAATGATTGAAAGTCCTCTATTTCTTTGAATGACCATATTTTTCCCTGTAGCATTATACTCAGTTTTGCTAGATAGGTGATCCTTGGTTTTAGTCCTAGCTCTTTTGACCTCTGGACTATCATATTCCAAGCCCTTTGATCCTTTAATGTAGAAGCTGCCAGGTCTTGTGTTATCCTGATTGTGTTTCCAACAATACTCAAATTGTTTCTTCCTGGCTTCTTGCAGTATTTTCTCTTTGACCTGGGAACTCTGGAATTTGGCTATAATATTCCTAGGAGTTTTCTTTTGGGGATTTTTTTCAAAAGGCAATTGGTGAATTCTTTCAATTTCTATTTTCCCTTCTGGTTCTAAAATATCAGGGCATTTTCCTTAAGAATTTCTTGAAGGATGATTTCTAGGTTCTTTTTTTGATCATGGCTTTCAGATAGTCCAATAATTTTTAAATTATCTCTCCTGGATCTCTTTTCCAGGTCAGTGGTTTTTCCAGTGAGATATTTCACATTACCTTCTATTTTTTCATTTGTTTGGATCTGTTTTATAGTATCTTGATTTCTCATAAAGTCATTAGCTTCCAATTACTCCAATCTAATTTTGAAGGAGTTATTCTCTTCAGTGAAGTTTTGAAATTTCTTTTCCATCTGGCAAATTCATACTTTTAAAGCATTCTTCTCCTCATTGGCTTTTTGGGCCTCTTTTGCCAGTTGAGTTAGTTTATTTTTTAAGGTATTATTTTCTTCAGTATTTTTTGGGGTTTCCTGTAGCAAGCTGTTGACTCACTTTTCGTGATTTTCTTGCATCATTCTCATTTCTCTTCCCAATTTTTCCTCCACTTTTCTTACTTGATTTTCAAAATCCTTCTTGAGCTCCTCTATGGCCTGTAACCAATTCATATTTTTCCTGGAGGCTTTTGATGCAGGAGTTCTGACTTCCATGTCTTCCTCTCACTCCATGCCTTGATCCTTTTTGTCCCCCAAAAGGATTCTATCATCTGTTTGTGCTTCTGTTGTTTGCTCATATTGGCAGCCAATAACCTGACTTTTGAGCTCTTTGCCATGGTAGAACTCTGCTTCTAAAATGGAGAGAGCAATGTCCCAAATCACTGGGGTTTTTGCAGCTGTTGAAGCTAGTAGATGGGCACCCTCTCTACAGCCTCCACACACTCTGGCTCACTGGTCACACACCCCAGGACCACCACCCAAGACCGCGATCTGGATCCAAGCAAGTCAAAGCAAGAGTGATTACCCTCTGAATGGTCACTTAGTCCCCCTACAATCTTCAGGCCAGGAGCTCTAGAAGCAGCCATGTGGCAGTGGCTGCAGCCACCATTCCTCTTCTGCTTCTCACGCCAGGGGTAGCAGCTGGACTGTGCTCCCCCTGTTTAAACAAAGTTCCACACTGACCTTTTACATTATCTCTGGTATTTGTGGGTTGAGAAGTCTGGAAACTGCTACAGCTACTGGTGATCCACTCTCCCAAAGTCCACTCCAGCCATGGCTGGTCAGGACCTCCCTGGGGCTAAAACCACAGGCTCACATGGGGCTGGGCTCAGCTATCAGCGCACTGCAATGGACCCTTCTTGCCAGCCTGCTGGGTTTCTTTCAGCTGGAGATTTGTTTTCCTCTGTCACCTTGTGGGTTCCGTAACTCTAAAGTTTGTTTAGAGTAATTTTTTACATGGTTTGGAGGAGGTGGAAGCCAGAGCTGCACAGAAGTCCTATTTCTACTCTGCCATCTTGGCTCTGCCCCCGTCTTTGATCCTAATAATAATTAGCTGATTAATACTAGAACATTTCAGAAGGAAACTTAAGAGAGGTTACTTTACACAGTAGATACAAGTTACACGTATTGTCCTTTGTGTATATACTCCTGTGTCTATGGGAAACAATGGAATCTAAGAAGATAAGGTAAGGATAATAACAGTAATTCTGATGATGATGATGAAAAAGCATTAATAATGCACTTGCTATATACAACACACTGTGTTAAGCTCTATGCATACAAATAGAAAAGCAAGACAGTTCCTACTCTCAAAGACATCACATTCTAGTGGAGGAAACAACACATAAAGAAAGGAGGAATGAGGGAATAAGCATTCCCATAGCACCTACTAAGTGCCAGGCACTGCCCTAAACACTTTACTAATATCATCTCATTTGAAACCCACAACGACCCTACAAAGTAGTTGCTGTTATAATGCCATCTTACAGATGAGGAAACTGAGGCAAAATAGAGGGTAAGTGACTTGCCCAGGGTCACCCAAATAGTAAATGCATGAAACTAGATTTGAATTCAGGTTTTCCTGATTCCAGGCCCAGTAATCTACCCATTGCACCATCTACCAGCCAAAAAGGAGATTTCAGCTGTAAAAGCTGTTCTTAGACCCTGAGGGCAAATAGACAGTGAACCATCTTCAGTGTCATTTCTATTAATAAAATCATATGCATTTTGGATGTCAAATTGTTAGACAATGCCAAGGACTTAGGAGGCAAGAACTTTCTTTTCCAAACACTCAGTGGCTACTGAAGAGGCAGCAGCATCTGTGGAGAACGTTGCCAGGTCCCACGTGTAACAAGGCCAGCAGTATGGAGGACAGCCTGCTATCCCTAGGGCTCCTGGGCTCAGGGTCTGAGAAGAGGATGTAGTGGAGGTGGTGGTAGTGGTAGCAGTATTGCTTGCTACTAGTCAAGCTAGTCTATCTGTCCCATAGCAGACAGCTGGTCAGCATTCATTGAAGATGGCTGATCCTTTCTCTGAAGAGGTTCCTCTTCTAGATCAATAGTGCCAAACTCAAGTAGAAATAGGGCCACTAAACCATAATAAGGATCCCTGCAGGCAGCATATTGACTCAGTTTTAAAATGTCACTTTATGTTGCATTGTATTTTTATCTTGTTAAATATTTCCTCACACTTTAATATCATTCAGGCTGCACATGGGAGCATTGGGGATACAGGGGTTCCATGTTTGACACCTCTGATCTAGATTATGGCTTTGAGGATGAAGGTGAAAGCAGGGCTCGTGGGGCAGGGGGCGGCTGCTATCTCTGGAACTCTGGGGCTTGGGGTCCTGCACGGTATCTATCTGGGATTTGGTGGTAGTGGTTTGGCTTCCCTGCCATGTGCTGTCTCCTGCCTTCCCCTCAAAGCATCTTGCTGTCTCAGCTATGCTGGCTTCCCTGCCCTGTGTGTGGCAATTGGTGGGCAGATGGTAGGGATAGATGGCCCCTTCTCTACAGGGGTTGCTAACATTTATATAGCACTTGAAGACTTGCAAAACTATTTTACACATGATATCTCATTTGTTCCATACAATAACCTTCATCCCCATTTACAGATGAGGAGACTGATCTTGTAGCTAATAAGTGTTTGAGGAATGATTCAAACCAAGGTCTTCCTGATTCTGTGTCTACCACTTTATAAATTACATCATGCTAGATAGATAGGTGAAGCCTGCAGGACCAAGTGTGAACAAGATGATAGTATGAAAAATGTGGTGTCCCTGGCCTGACATCTAACAGTAATAGTGAACGATTACATAGAGCTTTAAGGTTTGAAAAGTTCTTTACAGGTTTCCCATTTTTTTTCCTCACAACAACTCTAGGAAGTAGGTGTTATTATTATGCCCATTTTAAAGATGAGGAAACAGAGACTGTTTGAAACAAGAAACAAGACTCTGGCTTGCCCAGAGTCATATAGCTGCATAAGTGTTTGAGGCAGCATTCAAATTCTGGTCTTCCTGACTGCAAGCCTAAGGTTCTATTCATTCAGCAACCTAGTTCCTTCAAGGAGTATAGCTGGGTAAAACCAAACAGAATCAGCAAGGATGCCCTGTATGTAATTATCTTTATGTTCCTCATAGAACCCTTTTACAGAGGGCATATCCTTTTTCACACAGTGTATCATAAGAGGTAGCTTTGGATAATGAAAAGCAGTATTCACTAGACTTGAAATCAGAAAATCTTGAGTTCAAATCCTGCCTCTGACACTTATTAACTGTGATTGTGATCATCACTTCTCTTTGAGTCTCATGTAACTCTCTAAGACCCATTTACTAAATTACAGATTTTAACCTTCACTGAAATTACAAATCTTTGACATAAATTTAGAAATGAAGCTATAAGGGAATTGAAAGGGGGAATTTTCTGTCTAGATATCAAAAACTATTGGCAAGAAAGTCTTGTCTGGGGTATGAGAAGCATTCATCTCTCAATGTCAGCTGGCATTGGGAGAACCTTTCTCCTCCAATCAACTCTTCAAAACTTTTTTTCCAACCTACTCTTTCTAGTAGCAGAAGGCAGTGCAGGCTCAGAGGTCTTGTTGGGACCCATCTTTGACTCACCTCTGAGAATTCTTCTTGGACCCATTTGGAGGTCTGCTCTTGACAACCTTATTGTCCTAAAGTAGGATCTCTTTTGAGAAATTACTCAATTCTATTTTATGGTGAGAAACAAAATGCACATAATTGTCAATCAAACCACAATCAGAAGACATACAATGTTCCCATAGCCCTCACATAGTTCTGTTTGTGTTTCCTAGTAATAACCTTAAAATTTCATCCCTATCATATGTAAATTAGACACTAAGAAATACACTTCGTGTCTTTTCTCTATGAAATGCTTCCTAAATATTTCTTTCACAATATCCCTTCCTGCCCCTTTATTAAAATGAACAAAAATTGTCTAAATCAGAAAAGGGGAAACACTTCATGCTTGTTTTTTTCTCTTTTAATCTAAACTTCCTCCCCAACTCCCATCTTATTTCATGAGCTAAAAAAAGTAAACATAATGCTCCAAGGACTTTGCATTGTTCCATTGGGATTTTAAGTCAAGTTAAAGATGACAACATGGCTTAGTGGAAAGAGTATTGGATTTAGATTCAGTTGGCCCAGGTTCAAATCCCAGTTCTAGACCTGAAGAGAATCTCTCAATCTCTTTTAGTTTCAGCTTTCTCAACTCTAAAATGAGAGAACAGGACTAAATGACCCCATGGTTCTTTTCAATTCTAAATCTATAATCTTATGACCTTCAGACAGGCAGCTAAGTGGTGAGATCATGATTCTAGGTTGGGTAAGCTGATCAGAAATGGACTACCAAGTATCCTGGTGTAGAATCAAGCCCATAGACTGGTGGAGTTGGAAGTGTGGGAAAAGATTCCTAGAACTGTTCCATAGCTGTTATAATTAGAAGCCAACCTGATGAATATCTCCATGCCCTGGAGGCAGAGCAAGGAGGTATCACCAGGGAGCAGGGCTCCCCGTGGACACTCACAGCTTTTGCATGGGCCCCCAAAACCTACCTTTGAGTACAGAGTATAGAGAAATCAGAAATGTTTCTATTTCAAGAGAGTTGGACTTAGAGTACTGTAGAATTCATCCTACACAGTTCCTTTAAGTTCACAGAATCATAGAATCTCAGATTTGGAAGGGATCTCAGAGGATATCCCAGATATGAACGAGAATTCCCTCCTATAATATACCTGACAAGTGGTCATCCAGGTGGTGCTTGAACACCTTCAACAAGGAGGGCCCATTAACTCTCTGGGACAGCTTCTATCTTCAGGAAGTTTTTCCTTAGAACAGAAATCTATTTCTTTGCAACTTCCATTCATTTTTGCTAGTTCCCAAGTTACTTATGGAGTCACTCCCTTTGTCCCTTTCATCCTTCTCTGTTCCTTTCTTCCAACTTGGGTCCATGCTCCGGTTGTGCAGAGGGACTAGCCTAGGTTTAAAATTAGTTGAAGACTCTTTTTACGCTGCCCCTCCTCTCCACCCTGTCGTTGTCTTTCTCTGTTTCTCTGTCTCTGTCTCTCTCTCTATGTGTCTCTATCTCTGTCTTTGTCTCTTACACACACACACACACACACACACACACACACACACCCACCCCTAATAGGATTATAGATTTAGAATTGGAAAGCGCTTTATAAATCATGTAGTCCAAATCCTCTCATTTTACCAATAATGACTCTAAGGTCAAAAAAGTGAGTGATTTGCACAAGATCCTGATACTAAGTGACAGATAATAGAACTCAGGTCCTGTGACTCCAAGTTCAGAGTTCTTTCCACCATACTATGATGCCTGTCAGGTTTTCCTGTGAGACTCTTGGCAGCAGGAGGAAGAGAGAAAAGAAAGAGGTCAAGAATAGCCCAACATATTCCCTCCAGCTCCATCCATTGGGAATGTGGTAAAGGGGTCATTTCCCTTCTCATCTAATGAATATTGCTAAGGTTTCCACAACCTTGAAGGTTAATAGTATACTGGACCATTTGCTTGGAATCCACCATATAGGTATCTCTCTTACTTTTATCAAGGAGACTTTTCAAGTTAGGCAGTAACCAGACTCAGGAAGTCTGAAGCTGACTTGTGAGACAACCTCCAGAAGGGTGTGTTTGGGACAGGCCTGGAGGAATGACAAAGAATTCATTCCTAATAGAGACACCACACTTTTCCTCCCCTGAATCTATAAGACTACGATCTCTCTCTCTCTCTCTGTCTCTCTCTGTCTCTCTCTGTCTCTCTCTCTCTCTCTCTCTCTCTGTCTCTGTCTCTCTCTCTCTCTCTCTCTCTTTCTCTCTCTCTCTCTGTCTCTCTGTCTCTCTCTCTCTCTCTCTCTCTCTCTGTCTCTCTCTCTCTCTCTCTTTCTCTCTTTCTGTCTCCTAGTCTTTTAAATGAGAAACTCTTTAATTTCAAATATTTCTTTCCATTTTGCTGTGCGACCTTTCTCCTGGAGACTTGTAGGCATTTGTTGAAAGGGAAGACTTCAATTAAGATCTAAAGTGACCTCAATTCCCTTTTAAAATTCCTCTAATAGCCATGCTCAGGTTCTGCTGCCTACTAGCTGGGCCAAGGTAAACACCTCCATGCCCGACGTTTAAAGCAAATATTTTAAGTCTTAGCCTCCCTTATGGGCAGAACCAAGGTACACAATGTTTGTTTGACAATCCTAATTAGGGGGAGGAAGGAAAAGTCAGGTAGGAACCTGCCCCTTCGCAAAGAGATTGGCTCCCTCTCCACCCCCGGCCTCCCTGGTGAGTCTTGGTTGGTCAGGCAGAGAGAATTGTGTCATTAAGGTGTTGTCAAAATGAGCCCCGTAGGTGTGGGCTGTGGCATAGGAGTGTAGTTTCAGACTCCCAGAGGAAGAGGGCTTACTATTGGCTATTGGGACCAGGCTCATGAAGGTATTTTTAATGTCTTGGACAATGTCAACGTAGCAGGAGGTGCCAAGGGACTTAAATGTAAATCCTACACACCGAAGAAAATGACTAAAGTTCCTCAGGGGTTTGATTTCAGTTTCTTAAATGATGAAGAAGCCAGGCAGATCCTGCAGGTCCTGGAGAGAAACGAGGAGCTCCAGAGGGCAGAGAAGGACAGAATCAGGTACAGGGAGCATGGCTTTCTCTTCTTCTGTGATTAGACACAGCAGGACAGGAGCAAAAACAACCCACAGGGTCCACACTGTACAGGCACATCCCATTTGGGGCTCCCCTCTGGAAGAGCTGGGCTGGGCATGTGTTAGAGGAAGGAGGAAGCTGGCTGATCTGTCCTGGGACCAGGTTGCACCTGGCTACTTCTTAGCCGAGCTGAGCTGACATGCTTTCCCACTGTGGGCACCTCCCAGCAGCCTTAGCTGCCTCTGCCCAGTGGGGATGCTGCTGCTGCTGCTGCTCCTGCTGCTGCTGCTGTTGCCGCTGCCACCGCCACTGCCTGGAGCCTGCCCTCTTCCACTCCCCCTCCCCTATCCACAGCTGCCGGAGCCACTGCCAGCAGAACTTGGCCTCTGGGGGCTAAAGGAGGGTGGGGATAGAAAACTGGTGAACAAGTCTGAACAAATGGCAGGCTCCTTAGGAGGACAAGTGGGGAGGATCTCGTGGGGTTGGGTACTTTTTAAAACCCTGGGCAGAATCATTGGATGGCAGCCCTGCAAGGGCACCTGAGAGGTCATCTCCAGCTCCCTCCTTTTACAGGCGAGGAAAAGTGAAGCCTGGAGAGGTTCAAAGTCTTGCCTAAGGTCACACAACTAACTTCATAGCTGCTCTTATTTCTTCCTTTCCCTTTTGCTTTTTCTTCTAATGCCTGTGGTAAAACAGCTAACATTTATATACACTGTGTATTTTTTAAAGCTTTTTATGTACGCTAGCTCATCTGATCCTCCCAACAACCTTGTGAGGAGGTACAAGTTTTATTATTCCCGTTTTACGAATGAGGAAACAGAGGTTCACAGAAACCGGCCAGTTCATAATCATACAATTAGTGTCAGCCATAAATAGGATTCAAACCCACATCATTTTTAACAACAATGCTTTCTTTAAAAGTTGTATCGATGTCTTTTGCTTCTTATAGCAATACTCTTCTCTGATGGACAACCCTCTCTCTCCTTGTGATAGAGAAAACCAGTGCAGCAAAATTAATCAGCATGGCTTCTACATCATCCTGTCCTGGTAGTCTCCCACCTCTCTGTTAGGAGGAAGGAACCGCATTTCTTATCTGTCCTCTGGGGCCAATATTGGTCAATGCATTTAATCTGAGTTCAATTACCTTTTAGGGTTACTTTTGTTTACTGTCATTGTAGTTATATATATTTATCTCCTAGCTCTGCTTTTTTTACTCTGCCTCAGTTCAAACATATCTTTCCCATTTTCCTCTTAATTCCTCATATTCATTATTCCTTACAATGCAATTACATTCCATTAATTCATATGTCATAATTTTTTTAGCTATCCCCCAATCAATTTTGTTTCTGAAAAAGTACAGTTTATATAGGAGTCTTTCTTTTTGTGTTTGACCTCTTTGGGATTTATGTCCAACAGAAAGGTTCAAAAGATACAAGTGATTTAGTGACTTTTCTTGTATAATTATGAAATTTTTTCTAGAATGGTTAGACCAACTTCCAATTCTACCAACGGTATATTAGGGTGACTATCTTCCCTCAGTTCCTCCAACACTGACCATTTAAATCATTTGTATTTTATCATTTTTCCTACTTGATAAGCATGAGGTAAACCCTGGGAATTGTTGTAATTTGGATTTATCTTATTAGCGATTTAGCACTTTTAAAAAAAATATGGTGATGTGCTGTTTTGCATGTCTTCTTTTGAAAATTGCTCATATCCTTTGACCATTTGCCTAATAACTCAGTCTTAAATGTATCAGCGACCTATATATCTTGGACATCAGACTTTTATCAGCATGTTTGATATCAAGATTATTTTCCTATGGTTTTACCATTACTACTACTAATATAATGCCAAGGTCAGGACTGAGCTAGTTGAGTGGAAACAGTGCTAGACTATGAATCAAGAAACCTGGGTTTTAATACAAAACTTTGTCACTAACTAATCACGTGATCCTGAACAAGTCGTGTCTTTCCTTTACTGGGCCTCAGTCTCATCTATATAAATGATTGACTAGAATTATCCTTTCTTACTTACAGCTTGGGGGTCTCTATTCTCAGTCAGGCCTTTATATCCTGAGATTTTTGCTAAGATTAGCTGGGGATGTCTCTTCTCATTGAATCTATTGATCTTGAGATGTCGTAAGCTTGGAGGGACCATGCAGAGGTTAAATCAGCTCTTAAGGTTTTTAGCTTCTTACTCTTTCAGGTTTACATATGAGCATAGGAGGGGAAGTAGGTTTTCATTCAGTCTTTCTTATTCTTCAAATTGTACACACAAATTTCAAAATAATTGCTTCACAGCTACTAAGAAATTAACACCCTCTAATCTTTGTCGTGCTTCCCTCATCCCTCTAATACACACAACACAGTCCCAGTACACCTGGCAGTGAATGAAACCACTTCCTTCCTCTCAAAGACAATCTCAGGAAATCTCAGTGACAAAAAGAACTGCCCAAGAGACACTCTTGAAATCTTAGGAATGGGCAGATGCTTGGCTGGATTTCACTAAGTCCTTGTTAATCTTGTCTATCTGTTGGAAGTTCCTATAGAATTTCACCTTTGACAATTCTACACAAAGAAAGTGATTAGTTACTAGTCAACGAAGGTCAGAAAGAGAATTTCACCTTGGCCAGAAATAGTAGACTAACCAGTTTTTCTGCTGGGGAAATCTTGGGGAAGCCCCAGCATGACTTTGACCTAAGCAAAAGTTTCTCTTGTTGGCAAAAGAGGGGAATTAAAATTGTTATACTCAGTGAACTGTTTGAAATGTAGAATTGGTTGGAACTGATCATAGGATAATAGATTCAGAACTGAAAAGGACCTCAGAGGTCATCTTACCTTGCAGATGAGGAAACTGAGGCTCAGAGAGGTTAAGTGACTTGTATCAGTCATACCAATAGCTACTGGCAGAGTCAGGATTTGAACTGAGGTCCATAGACACCGAAGCCAACACTCCTGCCACTAGACCACCCTGAAAGGAACTACTCCCTAACATTCATTCAGTGAAGTGACCTTTATGTTCCAGGTCTGCAGACTCTTCTGGCACCAAATAGCTAATATACCAGAATCTTTAGTAACTTTGGTGGCAGAGAGGCAGAGACTCCATTGGGCATGGAGTCCTGACTTCAATTTTTTACTCTAGACATAGACCCCAGGGTCAGGGTTGAATTACCTGAGGAGGTGAATTGGGTAGCACCATCCTCTGCTTCTATATTGATGAGCTCTTCAAAAATGCCTCTTATATGTTTAAGGCCTTAAACGTATAACCCCAAGGAGTTTGGTTCTCAGGGTCAGGATATTACATAATAGAAAGAATCCCAGAACTTTGTGTCATTAGATCTGAAAAGGGATTTTAGAGATTATTTAATCCTCATTTTCTAGAGAACAAACTGAGGCTCAGAAGGGTGGAATCAGTTGCTCAAGGTTACATAGCTAGTCCATAGTTCTCAGAATTGGGGCTCAAATCTAGCTCTTGTGATTCAAGTCCAATATTCTCTCTCTCTATTCTCTACATTAAATCATAGTTCCTTCACTGAGATGGGTTCAGGAGATCTGGTTCTAATTCTACCGTTAACTAGTTATCTATAATTAAACTAGTTATTTGACCTCTATGAGCCTCAGTTTCTTCATGTATAAAATGAGGGGACTGGGTTAAACGATCTTTAAGGTCCCTTCTAGTTCTACCAGTCCAGGATTCGAAGGCCTTTCAGTTGACTTGGCAAAGACAGGCTAGAAAAGTGTTCACAGATAACATTGAAGGAATGAGACCAATTGTTTACTCAATAAGCATTTATTAAGGACTTACTCTGTGCTAGACACTGTGCTAAGCGCTGAGGATAGAGAAAGATAAAAACTTTGTCCCTTCCCTCAAGGAACTCACATTCTAGTCGGGGGAACAACATGCAAAAAAATCTGTATGTACAAGATAAATACAGTGTAAATCAAAACCCCCTGAGAGAAGGCACTAGCAATAGAGAGACAGAGGACAGAGATGGAAGATGGAAAATGGGGAGAATGCTGAACCAAGAGAAGCCTCCTATAAATATGGGATTTGAAATGAGTAAGGAAAGAAACCAGAGAAGCCAGAAAATGAAAGTGAGGAGGGAGGGCATTATAGGCATAGGGCATATCCACATAAACTTAATGTCTGGAGATATTGTTCTGCATGTGGGACAAAACAAGAAGGCCGGGGTCACTGGATCATAGAGTCCATAGAGGGGGTTAAGAGTAATAAAGCTAGACTATATAGGAAGAGGCCAAGTCATGAAGAGCCTTAAATGTCAGAGGAGTCTATATGTGATTCTGGAGCTAATTAGGACCCACTGGTTTTTATTGAGTAGGGGAGTAATAGGGCCAAAACCACCCTTTAAGAAAATCACTTTGATAGCCATAATGGGACATGGATTAGAATGGGGAGAGACTTGAGGCAAGAAAACTGTATGCACCCCAAAACTGTATACAATAGAGATCTTTACCCAAATAGTACTCAGAGGCTTCTCACGGTAGGGAGCAGAAAAGAATGGTTTATTACGATCTCGAAAAAGGGCCACCCTCCTGACAAATATTCAGGGAGGAGAAGTAATTTACAAAAGGAAATGGCAAACTTATAAAGCCCTAACTTGGGATTCTCCCCCACCCCCTTCTGACCCTTTTCTTCCATTGACTGGAAGTCAGGTGCACAATCTAAGCACAGCAATCTACCTCAAGTACCAGAACAAGGAAACAGTAGACCACCCAATGTAAACTTGAGAAAGCACTTCTGTCCTTATTTGGCACATCTTATGCTAAGGTGGCACTTAGGAGAGGTGTGACTCCCTACCGCTCTGAGTTTTTCATCCTTGTAATTCATGTGATTCCTGGTGAAGGAGAACTTGGGCCTGTTTCCCACCAAAAGCCTTACTAGATTTTAGAGTATAGTCTGAGAAGTTTTCACTTCTTTCACTCAATACCAACCAAAAGGCCATGGAATAGTCAATGCATGAGGCAAGAAGAGCCTGCAATAGGGTGGTAGCAGTGTGACTGGAGAGAAGAGGAAATACAGAAGAGATGTTGTAAAGACAGAAATAGCAAAACTTGGCAACAGATAGTATATGTGAGCTGAACACAGGTGAAAATTTGGTGTTGATATCAGGGTTTCAAGGTTGGATGACAGAAAGAAATATTGGTATGCTTGGTAGTAACCCCAAAATTGGGAAAAGGGAAAGATTTTGGAGAAAATATAAAGAATTCAGTTTTGGATATGTTGAGTTTAATATGTTTTCAGGACATCCAATATGAGACATTCAAGGGACAGTTAGTGATGTAAGACTGAAGCACAGTTTCAGTTTGAGGTCAGAAGTCAGATTGCAGAAGGTTTAGAAGGGAATGAGAGGAAAAGAAGTAGAGACACTAAGTGTGGACAGTTTTCTCAAGAAGTTTAGCCATGGAGTAGAAGATGGATATAGGATGATAGCTAGCAGAGATGATTATACTTTTAGGAAGCAGGGAAGCAGTCAGTAAATAGGAAGAAATTGAAGATTAATGAGAGTGGGAATGATAGGACAATCTTGGAGAAGATGGGATAGAACAGGACCAAGGGTACAGGAAGGACTTGTCTTGGAAAGGGCTCCTTCCTTATGTGAGGTGGGTAAAGGAAGAAAGAATGAGGGAAGAAATTTGAGTGATGAAAGATGAGGAGCAGAGAGCCTCAATTTTTTCACTGAAGTTAGAGGCAAAGTCCTTATCTTAGATTGGTGAGGGGTGCCACAAGAAGCTTGATGAGGAATGAAAAATCTTGGAACAGCTGCTGTGTTGAGAGGGATAGCAAATGAATTAGGGAAGTATAAAAGGATTGCCTTAGGGGACCAGCGGAAATTAGATAACATAGATTTGTAGTGGACTGGGTCAGACTGATTTCACAATTTTTCTCCAGTTCCATTCATTAGCATGTGAATATGAGAGAAGGCAGCTGATAGTGGATGTGATCCAGGGTTAAGTTTAATAAGGTACAAACAACAGCAAGGTAAGGGAGTAAGGGACCTTAGTGTAGAGGACAGTCTTTGGAAGACTCAAGATAAAGAAGAGAGAAGAAGGTAACCAGGGCAGGGGTGATGGCTTGGAAAAGAATTAAGGGGTAGAGGGATAAGAGGTCACACTGAAGATGAAAAAAGAGGGATAAGAGGTCACACTGAAGATTGGAAAGCTGAGGGAAAAGTGGAATGCTAAAAGATTATGATTAGATAAAGGAATTTTGGAGTTCATTTACATGCAAATGTGTAGCTAGGGTGAAATGGAGGAGGAGGTCATGGGAACTGAATAGATTGAGGATCTGAAAAGTATTAACATGTGTGTTGAAATATAAATATGTATGTTGAAATCCTGTAGTGTATGAGGAGTAAGGATAGAGAGAAAAAACTGCAAACCAATCACTGAACTCACTGAGGAAGTATGTAGTAGGGATCAATAAATGACAGTTTCTGAAAGGTTGATTGGGCCACAAATTCACATTGAATGAACGTAAGAAGGAGAAGTGGTTTCTGAGTGCTGGTGGGAGAGAAAGAGTCTGGAAGTAGCAATGAGGAGCAAGAAATTTTTTAACTCCCTCACCACACCCGTGGACTAGGCTGTGGATGAAAGTGTGATCAATACTGATCAGTCTCATCAGAAGAGGCTTAGGTCTCCATAAGAACCATAAAATAGAGGTAGGGGAGTAGGAAAAGGTTTAAGAGGAAAGCAAGTTTGTTCATTATGGAGCAGACACCCCAGAGAGTGCAGAGAAAGAGGATGGTAGATCTTGAGTGGAATGTTAGAGGGAGGGTAGATTGATGTGGATGAGAATAAAGGAACAGGCAAGTGGGGGCTGGGGAATGAGGTTTGTACAATGACAGCTGGGGTTCAGAATCACGGGAACGGAAGGTGGGAGTTTGGTAAACCATAGAGGAATGAGTCCAGGCAGACTATCAGTGCCTGGACACTCCAGCAGGGGGTTAGATTATTCAAGGCCTTCCCTCCTTCTAGGTCCAACCTCTTGTTAGGTGGTGGTATTTTGTCATCTAGTTCAAGAGTCATGTCAAATGCAAGAATTTTTTTCTCCAGATTCCCCAAGAGGTGGCCACTCAGCCACTGTTCTAATACTCCAAATAATAGGCAACAATGGATTTTCAGTCCTATAGCTTTATAAGCAAGTCAAAAATTACTTTTCTTTTCACACAAAGGAATTTTCACTAGGATATTTGGCCTGATTTTTGCCTTGTTCCATTCCCTTTGGTAGCTGGTTTGTATTATGAAGGGGAATTGAAGCTGTACTAAATTGGCCACGTTAAGATGATGGTCTCCCCCAGAGGCATGATTTTACATTCCACTTCCAACAGTATCTTGTAAAGGAAACATTGTAGGAAAGAAAAAAGGATTGATTCTGAAGTCAAAGGAACAGGGTGCAAATCCCACTTGTGGTGCTAGCTATTTAACCTTGACATTAAGAAATGCTGGACATGGCTCACATGGGAATTTATTTTCCTTGATTATGCATATTCATTACAAAGTTTTGTTTTTTCTTTTTTTTTTTTTGGATGGTGGGGTGTGGGAGGAAGAGAAAATTGATTTTATTAATTTAAAAAAGGAAATATTCTTTATAGTTCTATCCCAGTGTCTGGCATGTAGTTGGTACTTAATAAATGCTCATTAAATGGTTGACTGAATGAATACAGGTTATTAATTGACAGCAGCAATGAAGGGGGATGGGTGAAGTCGACAATCAAAACTGACACCAAATTCTAAGATACATTCCGAGAAGTTTTTACTCCTCAGACAACTCTGTTAGCTGAAAGGATGATGGATTGGAGTGGGGAAAAAGTAGGCCAGGGAAGGGGAACCTGCAGCCTCGAGGTCACATGTGGCCCTCTAGGTCCTCAAGTGCAGCCCTTTGACTGAATCCAAACTTCATAGAACAAATCCCCTTAATAAAAGGATTTATTCTGTAAAACTTGGACTCGGCCAAAAGGCCACACCCAAGGACCTAGAAGGCTACATGTAGCCTCCAGGCCAGAGGTTTTCCACCTCTGGACTAGGCCTTATCCCTACTACAGTGTCACCTTGGGAAGAATCACTTCCCCTCTCTGAGGAAACCAGCTGACAAAGGGGAATAAGGCAAAAATCAGACCGGACTGGATGACCTCTAAGGACCATTCTAGTTCTAAAGCCTATAATATTAGATCTGTATCTTGGTGCTATCCTTGGCATCATTCTATTAATGCCTGGGTAGCAAATATGGTAAGGAGAGTCCAGAGAAATAAAGAAGATAACTAGTGTTTAGAAAAAAATCACCTGAACCTCATATGCATGCAATCACATGCATGCATGGAATATGTAAAGATAAAATCATTTTTGCCCCATCAGGATCATCTTCAGGGCTCTCACTATTCAGTCTTGTTCTGATCTTCCATTGAGCCCTAAAGGCCACCCTCTTCATAAAAGCCACCAGGGTGGTGAACCCAATAGCTGCTCTGCGAGCTGAGCTGCAGTCAACCCATGATTATGGTTCCCCAAGGAGCAAGGGAACTGCCTCCTTTGGTCTCCACCCCAGCCATAGTATTTTTAATCTCTTTTTTCTTTCAAGGCTATCTATGATATTCACTTTAACCTAAGTATTAAGGAATATTGTGGTGGGGCAGTGTAAAGTAAGAAATAGGTATGTACCCCACTGAAATTTCAACTACAAGAGATGTATTTTAAGGCAGAAAAAATAGCTGGAATCAGAGACTGGAAGAGGATGAAAAACTGGAACAGACTGATTTGTCAAGTCCTGCTTGTGCTCTGACATGATCTTTGAAGTTTCTTTTGAATGAGAAACCTCTCTGGGAAACTGTAGAAGGTGCCTGAGGGTACTTTGTTAAATGAAGGGGACAGAAAATCTCAGGAAGCAAAGGCAAGCACTGTGATGAAAGCAATTAGAATCTTAGAGTCAGGGGAAAGCCAGAGATCATCTAGTTCCAACCCGTCATTTCACAGATAATAATAACTAGTGTTTATGTAGCACTTTAAGATTTACAAAGTGCTTGATAAATATCTTATTTTATCCTCACAACAACTGGGGGAGGTGGATGCTCTTATTTTCCCCATATTACCGATGGGAAAACTGACATTAATAGAGGTTAAGTGACTTGTCCTGGGTTATACAGCTCTCACATGAAACCAAATTTTAACTTGGATCTTCCTCACTCCAGGTTAAGGAGTTCTATCCACTGCATACCCTAGCTGCCTCTGCAAAATAAAGAAACTGAGCCTCAAATAAATTATATGCCAATCACCTACTTGGGGCAGCTAGGTGCTTCAGTGGATAGAGTGCCAGGCCTGGAGACAAGGAAACTCCTTTTCCTAAATTCAAATATGACCTCAGACACTTACTAGCTGGGTGACCTTGGGTAAGTCACTTAACCAGTTTACTTCAGTTCCTTAGCATCATATAATCTCAGATTTAAGAGGACCCTTGGGGGCTTTGTATCCAATGCTTAGCACTGTGCCTTGTACATAGACAGCATTAATAAATGTGTATTACTATCTCTAGCAGTGCTTATCTAGCCTCTCTTGTGATAAGGAACAAACAGCCTTCCCTCTTGAATCAGCCGATTCTATTTTGGAACGATGTTAACTTTTTCTGGAGGTTCTTCCTTGCACTGGGCCAAAATCCATGTCCCCATAACTCCCTGGTTCCTAGTTCTGTCCTTTGGAGCTCCATTGATTACCTGATTCCTCCTCATCATGCCAGCTGATTGGGGGTTTTAAGACAGCAATCAGAGCAATATGTATATGTCCTGTTTCTTTTTTAAAATCATGTTGCCTCTAAGTCTTATCTTTTTGAGACTAAATATAGTGGGTTCTTTCAGCTATTCCTCAGGTGACATGATTCTGAGACCATCCTTGTGGATGCCTTCCACTTTGTCATCGACCTTCCTACAATGTTGAACTCAGCATTGACCACAGCAGCCCTGATGATCACCTCCCTTCTTCTGGAGACTGTGCTGCTATCAGTGCAACCAGTGACTGCCATTAGGTTGGGGTTTTGTTTTTTTTTTTAGCAACTAAATAATGCTATTTGTTAATTTACTTAAGTTTGCAGTCAACTAAAATCCTTAAATATTTTTCACATGAGCTACTTTTTGAGCATATCTACCTTGTCTTATTCTTAAGCAATTTATTTTTTTAATCTTGGAAGATTTATTTATTTATTTATCTGTATTGAATTTCAGCTTTCTTGATCCTGTTTTTCTAGCCTAGATTCTTGAATGGGCTAGATTCTTTTTGATTCTTGACTGTTATCCAGCATTTTTCTGATCTCTCCCAGATTCATGTGATCCAAATATTTGAAAAGCATGCCTTTATCTTCATTCAGGTGCTCAGTGAAGAGTAGCCAACTTCAGAACCTTCTGGTAGAAATCATAAAAGAACCATATTTATATGGCACTACAATATCCATAATAGCCCTCTAAGGGAGCCATTATAGAAGAAAGACCTCTGGATTTGAAGTTAGAGAACCTGGGTTTCAATCTCAGTTCTGTCCCTCACTATCCATATAACAAGTCTTCTCTGGAGCTCGCAGTCCTCACCCGTAGAGTGAAGGAGTTGGACTAACTGCCACATAATGTCTTTTCCCACATCAAATCTATGACCAGTCTCCTATGTATCATCTTGAGATAGATATGACATGGATTATTATCCATGATGTACAAATGATGGAACAGGCTCAGAGAGCTGAAATGACTGGCTCACAGTCTTAAAGCTAGCAAGTGGTATTCCAAATCCAGCGCCCTTATCACCACACCTTGCTGTCTCTCACAGCATGACACTAGCAACCTCCACTGAGCTTGACATCAAACTACTGATAATAATAACTGACATTTATGTGGTATGCTTTTATCACAACAACTGTGTAAGATAGGTAGTACATATTATGATTTTTTTCCCCTTTTTACAAATAAGGAAACTGAGACTCACCGTGAGGAAGTGATTTGCCCATGGTAACAGAACTAATAAGGAGCAGAGTTGGAATTTGAACCCAGG
>CM053588.1:120428658-120495131 GCA_028646515.1 Pseudochirops corinnae | reverse complement strand
GGCTATGTATAAGCAAAATATATAAAGGAGAAATTTGAGACAATAGAAGGAAGGCACTGACATTTAAGGGATCAGGAAATGCTTCTTGTAGAATATAGAATTTTAGCTAAGAATTGAAGGAAGCCAGAGAATCCTGAAGAGAGAAGCAGGAAAGGGAAGAGAAGGAGAGAGTGGGAGAGAGGTAGGAAAAGAGAAGGAGGAGGAAGAGGAGAGAGAGAGAGAGAGAGAGAGGGAAAGAGAGAGAGAGAGGGAGGCAGGGAGGGAGGAAGGGAGAAGAGGAGAAAGGGGGAGACAGGGAGAGAAGAAGGGAAGTGAGGGAGAGAGGGGAAAATAGGGGAAAAGGGAGAAGAGAGATGGAGATAGGGATAGAGGAAAGAAGAGAGAGAAAGGGAGAGAGGGGAGAAAGAAGGGAAGAAAGAAGGGAGAGAAAGGGAGAGAGGGTATTCCAGGCATGGAAAATAGCAGGTGAAAATGCTCAGAGGTTGGAGATGGAGTGTCTTGTATGAAGAACAGCACAGAAGTCAGAGTCGATGGATCATGGAGGGGAATAAAGTATAAGAAGAGTGGAAAGGTAGGAAGAGACTAGGTTATAAAGGGCTCTAAAAGTCAAATAGAAGATTGCACATTTGATCCTGGAGGTAATAGGTAACTAGAGGTTATTCAATAGTTGCTGCCAGCTGCAGGTGGGCATTTCACAGAGGAGTTGAAATGAAACGTGGGCCAGGCGAGCCAGTGGAAACTGAGCCAATTTTATTCATCTGAGGGTCTAGCATATATAGTGAAAAACTGCACAGTCATTATGAGCCACTTTCTCAGGACACTTCTCGGTGCCCTAATTCTCATCCGCCTCATGTGTAACTGCCTTGTTCTCTAAGTTGGTTATCATGGTACAATGCTGGACAGGATGTTCCGCTATCCTCCCTTAAGCAGGATGGAATTATGCTAATGTTTCTAGTTAGTACCGATATGTCCGACAGACCTTGAACATCCTCTGGCCATGATCCCAGAACAGAGCAGAGCCCTGGACCCCAGATTATCAGGAAAGTTCCATCACATAGCTGCACTGGGCCACACAAAACTACCTGAAACCTGGATCAGATGTTTTTGGTCCCCTACAAATAGTTTTTGGTCCCCCCATGAGGGGGACATGGTCAGTCTTGAGCTTTAGGAATATCACTTTAATAACTGAGTAGAAGATAGACAGGAGTAGAGAATCTTGGGAGGGAGAACAACCAACCACCGGGCTCGGTGTGAGGTGATAGGAGCCTGTACTAGGATGGTGGCTGTTTAAGAGAAGAGAAGGGGTGTATGATGATATGAGGGTTGAAATGATCAGATCTCCTGATGCCAGCTTTCCTGTTTCCTGTTTTGGGGATTTTTGTATTGCTCAGACAAAATCAGTGCCTCAACTTCTTCCTTTCATTCCTTTCATGTTAGTGGAGTTCTGTTTCGGCTTCTTGAGACTGACGTGGAACCATGATGAGAAAGGGAGCACAATCCCTTATGTAGAACAGATGCTTAATAAATGCTAATTGGATTGGATTAGATTGGTAGGTTAGCTTTAAGAAATCTTCTGCATCCAGTTGTGCTCTATGTACTATGCAATAACAATAATGAAAGTTTTTTTGATTTATGCACTTAAGGGATACAAAGCACTTTCTCTAAATTACCTCATTCAAGCTTCACAATAACCCTTTGAGGTATTATTACCCCAGTTTTACAGATGAGAAGACTGAGCTACACAAGGTAAAGTGACTTGTTTGATACAGTTAATGAATGGCAAAATTCATTCATGTGATTATTCAACAAACATCTATTTGTTTGATCTATCAGTATCTGCTGATTGTGTGTGCTAGTCATTGGAGATACAAGGACAAAAATGGAACAGCACAAGCCCTCAAAGAGCTTAACATTTGATCTAGGAGAGAGGATGTGTACACAGATCAGTAAATAGAAATTGTAGAAAGTTTAATTTTTTGTAGGCGAATCAGGATTGACCCTGTATGAGCTGTGGGAGTTGAGCAGAACCTTGGAGGATGCTAGGGAGTCTATGAGGTGGAAGTGGAGGAGTCTGTTCCAGGTGTAGGATGCAACTTACGCAAAAGCAGCCTGCCTGCAGATGGAGTGTTGTGCACAGGGAACAGCAAGTAAGTCAGTCTGGCTGGACAACTGAGCATGTAAACGTGAGTAATGTGCAAAAAGCTGGAAAGACCAGCCAGAACCTGATTGTGAAGAGCTCTCCAGATGGAACAGGCTGTATTTTATCAATAGAGAGCCACTGGACCTACTTCAGCAATGGGATGATATAATTAAATGAGATTACTTTGGCAGGTGCATCTGGAAGATGGATTGGTCAGAGGATTTGAACTAAGTCCAGTTGGGAAGCTATTATGATAGTTTAGGTGAGAGGTGATGAGGGCCAGAGGAGAGGTGATAGAGCAAATTGAAATCAGGTGTTTTGATTCCATCCAAAAAGTATTTTATCAAGTTCCTGCTATGGCCATGACACTGTGCTGGGGCTTTAAGTACAGTGCTCTTTCCACTACATCTTATCACACTATCTTCTTATTAAAATTTGCCCTTTTCGCCTCCCTCCCCACCCTCCTCCACGAGACATCTGTAAGACATCTATTTTTGCTCTTTGGTTTTTGAAATAAGCCAAATTGCAGAGGGTTTAGCAGAGAATGAGAAGAGTGAAAGTAATTGAAAAGGCTTTCTCAAGGACAATAGCCATGAAAGGGAGGAGGAGGAGGACAATTGCTAGTTAGGATAGTAAGATCATATTTTTTTAAAGGATGACAGACGTGCATATTTGTAGGCAAGAGGGAAGGAAGGAACCAGTAGATAGACAGTAATACAGGGAAGAAATCAGACAGGGCTAGATATGTCCATGTAGAGATCATAGTTTAAAGTCTCAAAAGTGAATGAACTCGCAATGAGTGGAACTTATTCTGCACCTAAGTTTGAGATGCGCACACTTAGGCACAAAAACTTGGATCCTGGATCCAACTGAGCCCATACCAGACCTTTATGACCGTAGTACTAGGGAACTCAGAGAAGACAAGGAAATAGCAGCTAGGCCTGGGAAAGCAAAGGATGAGAGGAGAGAAGAGAGAAAAAGAAACAGTGGGAGTCAAAGGAGGTCACTGGGGAGAAAAGGTGGGAGAATGAAGGGGGCAGACGGGTCAGGAGTATTTTACTATAGATTCAACCATTCATGTGTACAGCAAATGTTTGTTGAGTAGCTATCAATGCAAAAGATACCTTTCTGCCCATAGCCTCCCATTTCTCTCTTCCAGATGTCTAAAAACCCTTTTTCCTGATGTTCCATGACAACCTCATCCCTAACATTTTAGTAGTAGAGTGGCACTAAGCTTTTCTCATATACCAAGTAACCTGGTCCCATGGGCTTAGGACCTTCCTATAGAGGCCTCTCCCCACACTGCTTATTGCTGCTACTGATACCTATTACTCCAGAGCTAGTGCCAACCTGAAACCATAATCTGTGTTACACTGTAAGTGAGAGATCTTCCCATCGAAGCAGTGAGAGCCACTGGGAGATCAGAATCAAGGCTCTTAGAATTTGAGAGGAAGACAGTATCATATTAGAGCTTTATAATTTTCCCAGAACCTAGCACAGTGCTTTGAGTATGGGGAAATAAATTGAGGCTTGATGAATGAATGAATGAATGAATGAATGAATGAGAATTACACAATTTTTAGAATTCAATTTCTTATGGTTTTACCCTGTGAGCATGAAATAATGGAAAGAGCTCTGGATTTACAGTCAGAGAACCAAAGTTCAAACTCTGACCCCATCACTTATTAGCTGTATTAGCATGGCTATAAAACATTTACCCTTTCTCAACCCTTCTGAAACCCTTCATTTATAAAATGGGAATAATAATAACTCACTTTACTTCCTCACTAGGATTACTGTGAGGGTGAAATGAGACAATATATTGTGAATGTGCTTTTTAAACCGTACAGCATGATACAAGTTGTTAGTATTCCACTGAAATCTTACTTTGATGCTTTATGGTAACAGGAAGCTAGATTCTTAGACTGGACAGGTCAAAGGAGAACAATCTCCAAAAAGTCCTACCAGACTGGAAAGGCTTGGGGAGAAATGGTTTGCATGTCTATTATCTGAAAACCCACCTAGTTAAGTGTGAAGGCTCACCGCCAGAGGATTGATATTACAGGTTTTTTTTTTTCTGTCCCAGAACCATACTGGGAACCATGTAAGTGAGGCTTCGATGATCTGTTACCTACAGTAATAAAAGGGAGAGTCTATACTGATAAAATCCTTGAAGCATCAAAGTATTATTATACTTCTCTTAGATGTGAGGAAAATTGAAGCCCAGGGAGTTTTTGACTAACATAAAGTCAAATATGAGTGGCATCGTGGTGGTAAGGGAGAATGCTATTTTCCCAGGGTGGTTAAGACCAATTGTTCCGTGTTGAAATGCATTTTACCAACCTGAAATCTGAATGACTCATGTGGTCTCCTGGAATACCTACATCATGTGGGATAGTTAGTTTAGATCTCACCACAAAACATGTACTAGTTGTGTGACCCTGGGCAAGTCATGTAACTTCTCTAAGTCTCAGTTTCCTCACATGTAAGACTGGATAATTATGTCACAGTCACAGGGTGGTCGTGAGATCAAAGAAGATAATTTACAAAAGTACTAAATGAATATGAGCTATTATTATTATCCTTAAAATTGGCCTGGAATATACGGCTGTGAATACAATAGCAGTATGAAGGCAAAGGCATTAATGACAGCAACAATAAAAGTAGCTAGCCTTTGTGCAGCACTTTAAGGTTGGCAAAGTGCTTTCCGTACAGCATCTCCTTTGATCCTCACAACTACCCTGGGATGTTGTTTTTCTATAGATGAGGGAACTGAGGCAGACAGAGGTAACGAGACTTGTCTAGGGTCATACTGCTAGCAAGGATCTCCGTCCAGATTTGGACTTGTGTCATCCTGACTACAGGTACAGGACTCTCTGTCCACTGTACTATTAGCTGCCTAGTGTTTTTTAGAAGAAATGGTTCTAATGATGTTTTATACAATTCAAAACTTTTATCCTCTCCCTTAAATTTTCGATATAATCACAAAGAAAAGATGATTCTTCTCACTGCTTTCCCCCAGGGTCGTAGATAAAGCTGGAGGTAACCTTAGAAATGCCTGTGCTGTTTCCCATGCCTGGAATGCTCTCCCTCCCTAGAAGGCTCTTCTTCCTCACCTCTATCTCTAGGAATCCCAGATCAAATGCCACCTTCAGCAAGAAGTCCTTCCCAGGTCCCCACCACCACTCTCAGCTGCTGTAGCCTTCTGCACTAAAGATGACTTCTATCAGCTTTCCATGTACCTTGTATGTTCCCATTTATTTGCATGTTATCTGTTAGAATGTGAGCTCCTTGAGGGGAGGGACTGGTTTGACCTTTCTTTGTATTTCCAGCCCTTAGCATTGGGCCTGATGAATAATTAGTGCTTAATGAATAAATACTTGCTGAAAGCTTGATTGACTCCCCAGAAGTCAACTGCAATAAAATAAGGAAAATGAAAAGCGGCAAATTTGGGTTTGATATCAGGAAAACCTTTCTTACAGAGCTGACCCCAAATAGAATGAGCTCCCTGGGAACAGTGAGGCCCCCCTCACGCAGGTTGTTAAGCAAAGGTTGGATATTTGGAGAAAGGATTCTTGTTTGGTTCTGGGTTGGACTACATAGCATCTGAGGTCCTTTCCAATCCCAAATCTATGATCTTCATGGCAACCTATTTGGAGAGGGAGAAGAGGACACCAGAACAGTAAATACCCATTTTGAGATTCCGAGATTTTTTACACCTTCTACATTCTCTGCTGTCCCAGCTTCTAGCAAAGACAAACGGCAGAACTTGGGGTCATTTTCTGATGAAGTTTTTTTTGCCTCTACCTCTGTAGCAATCTACCAGCTATTGGCCATGTAAAAGGAACAGAGTACAGTTTTTTAGGAGTATTTGGAAAGTTTAGTGATTGGCCTTTTGTTTAAATACAATTAATTCTTTTAAAAAAAAAAAAGAAGCCCAGAAAGATCCCATCAAGTAGCCAGAGTGACCAATAAATTGAGCTAACGTTCATTCTCCCCATCACAGAAAGCCCATAAAATACAGAAGGCTGAAGCTAGAGATGTAATCAAGCAATCAAACTGAATACTAACAACTTCTACATTTAGAAGTGACACTTCCAGATTTAGGTTAAATGAGTGTTCTTCAAACAGTGGTCCAATTCCAATGGTAGTTGTCTAATATAAAGGGCCCAGCAGCTATTGGGTGGAGGCTGCTACATACTGCTAGGTACATGACTAGGATTCTACTTCATTCTCTTTGTCCTCCTTGGGAAACTCTGAGACCTGCTGTGATGACAAGGCATTTGTGTTCCTTTGGCAAGGCCTGAAAATTGGGCCTTTATATGTCACTCTTCCCCAGAGGCTGAGTATGTTTACTGTTTAGCACCTGGGGCCTGATTTATCATAAAATAAATACTCATGAGTCATGGAGAACAGAATTTTCTTGTGTTAAAAAATGTGCCATTATAAAAGTAAAATTAAAGTGTCCCTTGTTGAAAACTGCCTGACCTCTCTGACTCTTAGCATCCCTGGCCTCCTTCACAGCCCAGTCCAAGCACTACCTCCTCTTCCACGAGGCCTTTCCTGACTCCTTGACCAAATTGCCTTGTGTTTACTTTGCACTGTTTATGTATACTTACCTATGAACGTGTTGTTTTCCCCAGTAGAATGCAAACTCCTTGAATCAGGGATTGTTTTGTTTCTGTCCTTGTATGCCCAGCTCCTAGAGTAGTTCCCAGACAGTGGGAGCTTAATAAATGCTTCTTGATTGGTTACAACCCCCTTGCCTGGTGTCCCCTAGACCTGCTTTGCCTATGACTAAGCTTGGCTCTAGCTAAGAGGAATAGGATAGATCAGGGTAGGGAACCTTCAGCCTCAAGGCCACATGTGGCCCTCTAGGTCCTTAAATTTGGCCCTTTGACTGAATCCAAACTTCACAGAGCAAATTCTCTTAATAAAAGGATTTGTTCTGTAGAACTTGGACTCAGTCAAAATGTCATACCGAAGGACCCAAAAGGTCATCCTGGACTCTTCACTCTCTCGTCACACCTCCCCCCACCCGTATCCAATCTGTTGCCAAGGCCTATCTATTCTACCTTCATAACATCTCTCCTATGTGGCCCCTCTCTCTGAAACCCTGATGTAGGTTCTCATCATCTCATGCTTGGACTATTGTCAGAGCCTGCTGGTCAGTCTCCCTGCTACAAGTCCCTCCCCACTCCTATACAGCCTCTATTTCACTGCCAAAATGATCTTCCTCCATCACAGGTCTGGCCATATCACCCCCACTTTTCAACAAACCCCAGTTTATCATTTATCACTTTCAGGATGAAATATAAAATCCTGTGTTTGGCTTACAAAGCCTTTCATAACCTGACTTCTTACCTTCAGTCTTGTACCTTGCAGCCCTCCAAGTACTCTGAGATACCTATAAAGTCCATCTACCTGCTCTGGGCATTTTCACTGGCTGTCCCCTATCCCTGGTGTTCCTGGATTCCTTCAAATCCCAGTTAAAATCTCACCTTCTACAAGAAAGACTTTTGTCATCCCCCTTAATGCTAATGCCTCCTCTCTGAGATTATGTCCAATTTATCCTATAGATATATTGTTTGTACATAATAGTGGGCATATTGTCTCCCCCATTTGACTCCGAGCTCCTTGAAAGAAGGAACTATCTTTTTGGAGCGGTGAAAAGAGCATCAGGCCTGGGTTCAGGAAGACCTGAGTTCAAATGTAACCTATTCACGTACTAGCTGTGTAACCCTGGACAAGTCACTCTGTTTACCTCAGTTTCTTTACCTGTAAAATAGTAATAACAATATCACCTACCTTGCAGGGTTATTGTGAGGTTCAAATCACAATGGCATAGTTCCTGGCATATAGTAAACACTATATAAATATTAATTATTGTTATTATTACTAAATTACCCATGGGGCAAATAGAAGTTTTAAGCACAGCCTGATATCAGCAGGAAGATCTCTTTTATCCCAACTCACCCAAACCCCCATCACCTGGAATCTCTCCCAAGCTGCTAACACTCATCTCCTTGGAATTTACCAGATAGCAGACATTTCCTCTGTCCAATTCACATCCTGTCATTGAGCCTATAGAAATTAGCTCTCTCCTACTCTAGCTGAATAGAAAGCTGCTAAAACTAAAGTTTCAAGGCCAAAATGAATAAAAATCACTTTTGTCAATCTGAGCAGAAGATGACAACTCTGCTGAGGCAGCAGCTGCTCCTGCTGGGGGAAGAAAAAGTCAATGATCTGAAAGTCCTTGGGCAGCCTGCCCACACTTTCAGTCTCTGCAATCCCTTTCCACTGCATCAGGCAGAATCACACCACTGCCCCACCTAATCTCATACCTCAGGTTACTTGGTAAGGTTTCTGTCTCCTGCCCTTTCCCCACTCGCTGCCTCTCTTCCCCACGCACCCCCCCCCCCCCCAGCATGTGTTGATAAATTAAAGGTTCAGATCACAATCAGATTTTTGGACTCAGGACCAGATCACATTGGCAACAAAAACTTTAAACCACAACAGCAGCAAAAACCATACCTATGTGTAAGGACAAATGAACACTTTTGCCTGTATCCTTTGTTCTGGCTAGGCAAGCCCTCTCATTGTCCAACGCACATGGATAGCCTCGGGGCTCACATAGTCCTCACCATTACAACTTTTCACCACCTGTGTTCAGAGTGCTATCCTTGTGGCTGTGGGGATTTTAAAGAAGGGTCGTTGACAAGGTCCATACCTTTGAGAAGTTCATTTTATTTTGGAAAAAGAAATGGAATGAACACAAATAGAATTAACCAAAGCGTGACCATAGAAACATTACATGACTATTTCTCACTGCATTAGGAATGTTATGCAGCGCTTCCCAACCCAAACTCTACATTGGATATGCAGAATATCTAAAGTCCCTACCTTGGACTTGGGCTTGGACTGTCTCCTGCAATCTTAGAACACCTGCTCTCCAAGGCTCAGAGAGCAAGGGCCAGAACTGAGGAGAAAGTAAGGAATGCAAATGAAAAAAAGAAGAATGCAAGAAAGTGGCATCAGCTCTTCTGTCTCTGTCTCTGTCTGTCTCTGTCTCCCTGTCTCTTCCTCTCCCTCCTCCTTCCCCCAACTGCCCCCCCCATCTCAGTATCTCTCTCTTAAATTGATAGGCCTTAAGAAATAAGAACCTTTTGTTTGTAAAAGTTTTGTGAACCTAAACAAATTGCTATATGGTGGTCTATAGACCAGTGAAAGGAAATACCAATATAAATTTGATTTGATGTCCAAAGATGTGGGTTTGAGTCCTGGCTCTATTTACCAGTTCTGTGACCTTGGGATGGTACCTAACTTTTTTTGTGGCCAAGTTTCCTCATCTATAAAATAAGGGTGCCAACACAGACATTCCTTACTTGACACAGGTTACAGTGAGAATGACAGGAGGTAAATATCTTCTAGTTTTCGAAAGTATTCAAAGTATTCAAAGCATCTTCAAGTATTTGACAGGCTGGCACTGGAAGAAGGGTCAGATTTCTTCTACTTGTGCCCAGAGGGCAGCTCTAGGAGCTGTGAAATTCTGTCTTGTTTCAAGAAAATGTCAGAGCTGTCCAAAAGTAAAATGGGTCACCTTGGAAGGAAGCAGGTCCGTCCATCACTGCAGGTCTTCAAGGGAAGTCTGGAAGACTCCACGTTGGGGAAGTTGCAGAAAAAATCCTTTTCTAGACCTGGGTTGAACTAGGGGAACTTCTGAATTCCCTTCTCACTCTGAGCTTGTTTGATACTGAGATAACACATGTGGAAACACTGTAAATTGTAAAGTGCTATCCAAACCCAAGGGATTGTTGTCAGGATTAATTTTATGAGAGACAGCATTGCATAGTCAGAAGATTTGGGGTCAGATCCTTTTCTAAGATATTAGGTGCTTACTGAGTGTTAGTTGACTGACAAGTTACTTAACCCCTCAAAACACTGAGGCAACTCTGCAAGACACAAAGTAATAGACTGGTTGCCCTTTTGCATCAGAGGGGATCAGGTTGGGAAACCTAGAGCCTCGAGGCCACATGTGGCCCTCTACTAGGTCCTCAAGTGCAGACCTTTGTCAGAATCCAAACTGGCTGCACTTGAGGACCTAGAGGGCCACATGTGGTCTTGAGGTCACAGGTTCCCCACATCTGGTAGACTAAGACAAATTATTATTATTACTATTATTATTATTATTATTAATGTAGTAGAAAAAGAAATGGTTCTGGAGTCAGAGAATAATGAGTTCAGATATCACCTCTGACACTACCTGTGTGACGTTGGGCAAATCACTTAACCTCCGTAGATTTCAGTTTCTTCCTCTATAAAATGAGAGGGTTGGACCATATTGTCTCTGAGGTATCTTTCAGCTCGAATTTTACAATTCTGGGATCCCACAATCAGAAGATATCTGCAGAAGTTGCTTAAAAATCCCAAAGGGACAAAGGCAGAACTTAGGAAAGACATGGGGTAGTGGTTCCTTCTCCAGGAGAGAGAGAGAGAGAGAGAGAGAGAGAGAGAGAGAGAGAAGGAGAGAAAAGAGAGAAAACAGAGAGAGAGAGAGAGAGAGAAAGAGAAAGAGAAAGAGAGAGAGAAAGAGAGAGAGAGAGTGCTAATCTCTTCCCTTCCTCTCTTCTCTCCTTAGCACCTAAAGAATACCTAATCCTTCTATTGGAACACCTGCCATTTCCCTAGCAAGAGGGAGGTAGCAAGAGGACAGGTGGTGCAGTGGATAGAGTGCTGGGCCTGGAGTCAGGAAGGTTCATCTTCCTGAGTTCAAATCTGACCTCAGACACTTACTAGCTGTGTGACCCTGGGTAAGTCACTTTACCCTGTGGCCTCAGTTTCCTCATCTGTAAAATGAGCTGGAGAAGATGATGGCAAACCACTACAGTATCTTTGCCAAGAAAACCCCAAATGGGATTATAAAGAGTTGCACGTGACTGAGCAACAAATCAGATTACAAGATCCTAGAAATGTGTACCAGATTCCCAAGAAACTAATTTGCTGTAACATTTTCTTTATTCTACCTGAATCCATCCTTGAGGTAATTTAGGGTCACATTTGTTCTTTGAATGACTCTATCTCACTCATACCTTTGTTTCATAGATTTAAAATAGGATAGAACCTTGAAAATCATCTGGTCTGTTCTCCATCCCCTATTTTGTAAGTGAAAAAACCGAGAACTGGAAAATGGAAGTGATTTACGTAGAGATATATCAGCAGTGTGAATAGGAGTCAGAATTCAAACTGAGGCCCTCTGATTCCAAATTCAGCGGCTCTCACTCTCTCACAACCCCTCTGGCAAAGTATCTAAACACGGTAAGGTTAGAGAACCTCAGCTCTCAGGAATGTTGCTCCAAAGTGACAGGTCGAACAACCCTCTAAAAACTTCCAGCCGGTGCAACACTCTGCCCTCAACAGGGACTTAATAAATGTTTATTGAACTGAACATTCCAAAATGTGCTCCCCAAAGGTGTGACAGGAGAGGCCTTTCTCATTTTCTACCTTTTTAAAGATTCAGAGGAAATCACGGGACGGTAGCAACAAATCATCTGTGGCTGAGATTTTTACTATGTGACTTAAGATAATCATATATTGACTCGCTTAATTTTGATAAACACTTATTATCTACTACTATTACTATTTATTATCTACTACTGTATGTGCAAACTTCAGATACATGAGGTTTAGAGCTAGAAAGGCATTCAACCTAACACAGTAGGGCCAGACACATAGTAGGGATTTAAGAGATCATTATTAATTGCCCTTAGAGGTCACCTAGTGCAATCCCTCTTTTAACAGCTGGGGAAACTGAGACCTAGAGAGGTGAGATTAGTTGCCCAAGATCACACAGGTAATGAGTAGCCAAACCTGGACTTGAACCCTGTTCCCATAATTTCAAATCCAGGGCTCTTTCTGTTACATCATTTATGTTGCTCTCACTGGGGCCCCATTGGACAGAAAGTACAACTGGGGAGGGAGAAGGAGGGGAAGAAACCTAACGTTTAGAAATTGCTTTAAAATTCACAAAACGTTTTACACACATTATCTTATTTGACCATTCTCACAGTGCAGTGAGATAGGTATTACAGGTATTTTACAGACAAAGAAACTGATGTTCAGAGATTCAATGACTTATCTTTGTGGCGCAGTAGAAAGAGGACCTATGTTTGAAGTCAGAGGACTTTTGTTCAAGTCCAAATGAACTATTTGTGTGACCTTGGACAGTTCTCTTCACCTTTCTGAACCTCAGTTTCCCCATCTGTAAAATGACCTGTTAGGGTGAACTGGTTTGTCTTGCAGCTATAATTACACAGGTAGTAAGTGTTAGAAAAGAAGGACTTTGAACCTAGGCCTCATCTGATGCCAAGACAGGCAGGCTTGCCTCTGCATTGTTCTGCCAGTTTTAACCCAAATTTTGGAGTAAAGAAAGTTACTTCCTAAGTTCCCACTTTTCCTTTTTGATCACCGGTTGTACTTCTAACCCTTAATATCAGGTCACCAGACTGCTCCTGAGCATCTTCTCACCCTCTATCAAATCTCTCTCAAGTAAAAATGTGATAAACCCATCCACATTTAAGTGTTAATGATGGATGGCTGCTGAAAGAATTGGGCATAAAACTTTAAGCCAAGGGAATGAGACCTTAATATGTGGAATTTCAGTCAACAGTCAACAAATGAGGAAGGTATCTGGAGGAGAACTTTCTAAGTATCCCTAAAATCATATCACAAAGGTGTCTGCTTTTCAGAATATTTCTAAGACCAGGGCTGCATCCTTCAGCAGCTGCTGGGGAAAACCAGAGAAGACAAGACCGAACCCGAGGGCCACTGCAGAAGCTGTGCTTCTCACGAGCTCTAGAGGGCAGTGTTGGAGAAGAAAGCCAGGAGAGGATTCTGACCAAAAGACCCTATCAGGTTATATTCTCCCTCCTTTCAGAAGTCTCACAGCGAAAACAAGTTATTAGTCAGGCAAGAGCCGATTCAGTCTCAAGAGTCAGGCAGCTGGCACAAGGCCCTAGTGCAGATCATTAAGGTCCGGGTTAATTGTAAGAAGACAGGGAGTGGCTTAGACCGAGCGGTAGGGGAGCTTAAAAAGATTTTTGGAGGAACAACAACAATAGTCATTAGAAACCACCTTTTATAAAGCACTTTAAAGTTTGCAATATGTTTTATAAATGCACTTGATAAATTTTGTCTGCAAAGTTTGCAATCACTTTACATATATTCACTCTCCCGATCCTAACAAAGCCTTGAGGTGAAGGGAGAATAGTTGTTTGTTGCTCAGTCATTTTTGACTCTTCGTGACCCCATTTGGGGCCTTTCTTGGCAAAGATACTAGAAAGGTTTGCCATTTCCTTCTCCAGCTCATTTTACATATGAGGAAACTGAGACCAACAGGATCACACAGCTAGTAAATGTCTAAGACTAGATTTGAACTCAGGTCTTCCTGACTCCAGGCCCAGTCCTCTATCCACTATACCACCTAGCCACTGTTACCAACCTCTTGACACAGGAATTCATCACTAGCACATCCTCTTGATGTTTTCTGTGTCCAAGACCTGAGGCTCAGTAGAAGCACAGAAAACTTAGGCCCGAACACAAAGTGAAAAGAGAAGAAAGAAATGGGATAGTATGATTTTAAAGTGGGCAAAGCTGAATGTGGTGTAGGTGACAAATGAGCCAGTAAAGAGGAAGAGATTAGGAGAAGAAAGAAAGAGAAAGATTGATGGGATGTGATCCTGAAAGACCGAGTGGGATCTAGGTATGGAAAGCCAGAAATTATGGATGGAAATGCACAGATGGGAGCAGTGTACAGTGTGGGGAAAATGGCAGATAAATGCTAGGGTACTGATATGGGCAATCAGGTGGCCTAGTGGATAGAGTGCTAGGCCTGGAGTCAGGCAGACTTGAGTTTAAATCTGGTCTTAGACACTTACTAGCTGTGTGACCCTGAGCAAGTCACTTAACCTCCGTTTGCTCTCCTTCACTGGAGGAAGAAATGGCAAACTACTCCAGTGTCTTTGACAACAAACCTCCATGGACAGTATGGTCTTCAGAGGCACAAAGAAATGGACATGACTGAATGACTGAACAACAGCTAATATTTATAACAGGAAAAAAATGGAGAGAAGTGATTTGAGCAGGGAAGCCAGGAAAATAGAAACAGAAATTAGTTTTCAGAGGCTACCAGGAAGGCCTGGGAGAAGCTGTAGTAATGTCTTGTTAGTCCTCATTAAGGCCACTGAGAGGACGGTGCTTTAACTTGGATTGTAGACAGGACCAGATGTTAACAAAGGTTTTTTCTTTTTTATTTTCAGGCTCTTAAGTGCTAAAACTTTTTATAGACTGCCAGAATTACTCTCTCTTTGACCATTTAGGTTTCTATATGACTGTCATCTCTTTTTCTCCCAGAAGCTGGCACGTACTTAGGAGCAGGTATAGACTATTGAGTCTCTTTATTTGCACAGAAGCCTGGATCTCACTGATTTCCCTCATGGTCTGGAAAGACTAAGACAGAATTTTGCTTAATGATAGGCAGATGTCACTCAAGTAGTGTATCTTGGATATTTTATGTTCCTGGGGTGATAAAGGAGCAGGATGTGGAGGAGGATGGAGGATTGAAAGCCCTTCCTCCTTCCATCACTCCTAGATGATAGAACATGACAAGGAGAGAAGGGGACCACACAGAATCCTCCTGAATTCCTTAATTGTCCCCTGAAGCTCTCGTTCCCCTTCCTCTGGATTGCAGTCTCGGGTAGCTCCTCCTCTACCCCATTCAAATCTCCTTCAGCTAGGCTAGAGCATTGACCCTGGAGTCAGGAAGACCTGAGTTCAAATCCAGCCTCAGATACTTCTAGCTCTGTAACCCTGGACAAGTCACTTAATCTCTGTCTGCCTTGGTTTCTTCAACTGTAACATTGGGCTAATAATAGTACCTCTCTCCCAGGGTTGTGGTAAGGATTAAATGTGATACTATTTGTAAAATATTATACTTCGCACAATACCTATTGGCATATAGTAGGCGCTTAATAAATGCTTGTTTCCTCCTCAGTCATGCCCTTGTTCCTAGGACCCACCAGACAGCCCTTCCTTGGGCTGGAAGCTCAACTGTAGTTCCTACTTTGTATAGAACAGGTCTGACAGAAGGAAATGGTAAGTCTAATAAATTAGGTCATGTCTGTCCACAGATGTTTAATTGCTTTACCGTTGCCATCTAGGCAGAACCCTGTAAAAAGTTTATGAGTAAGATACCACCCCCCCAGGGCAGCTGTTCAGCCACCTTCAAAGCCACACTCAACTCCTCCCTCACCTGCCTCTGCCTCTGCTGGCTCCACCCCTTCTGTCAAGCAAAGGCCAAACCAATTCCCTCTCAGTGCTCTTTCTCCTTCCCCATGTGTGAACTTGCCAGGTTTTGTTCCTTAGACACTAAAAACCTTTTGAAGAGAAGAAAAGAAATGAAAATGCCGTTCCCTTTACATTAAGATACCTGTATGTACTCACACAAATTAACAAACCAAAATTTTAAATGACAACAATATCCAAACCACAGTCTATGGCCAGTAGCTGCGGTCTTATTTTTGAAGCCATAAAATCAATGAACAGTCCCACCTTCAGCCCCTGATGTGTCCCTGTATGACTCCTCCAGCAGCTCATGTCTGAGGCATGGGTTGCAGAAGCTTAGGGGACCAGAGTTCCAAAGACAGAAACTGCTGCTGCTCTTGTGATGTGCTGGACCTTCTAGCATTGGGCCAGCCCCTTGAAGAACAGCAGGTTTCATTTTGGGCAGTCCTAATGACAGCTAATATAGACATAGTCTTAGGGAGCTGGCAAAATACTTTACATCCAATTTCCTCTTTGATTCTTGGGATGACCCTGTAGTCACACTGGTTAACATCAGAGATAGAATTCAAACAGGCATCTTTCAGCCTTGAAGTCCAACACTAGGCATTGTACCAGACTGACTCACTTCTACCTCTGGAAGGCCTAGAAGTGTGGGACCTGGTGTTTTATGCACTGAGTTTTCTGTGGGCTACCCACTTTGTAATTCCAGATTATTGCAGATGTACTGTAGCACATGTAGCATATGACGTTGATTACTCTCAGCATTAATAAATGCTGATAAATGAATAAAAAAGTATTTCCTAAGTGCTTACTATGTACCATGCACTTGGGGATACAAACAAAAATCTAAACAGCTCCTGTCCTGAATGAGCTCACAAGCTAAAAAGGGAATGGCAATACATACAGGAAGATTTAACTGCCCAGCCTATGGTAAGGCCTGCCAGTCTCTAAGGTGAAGTAGCAGAGGAATATTCTGAGAAACTGGGGTGGAAATGGAAGTGGAAGGTCTAAAAAGGTAGTGTTACTACAGCCTATGAAGTGGAAGGTGGCAAGGGAAAGATGCCACTAGAAGTCTTTAAGCAAAGACTGAATGACCACTTGTTGGGTATGTTATACCAGGGATTCTTGTTCGGGTCCATAATTGTACTTACTGGCCTATAACTAAGGTCCTTTCTAGCTCTGAAATTCTGTGATTCTATAAGAACCTACTTGCTGTGAAGAGACATCCACAAAGGTCTTTGATGGGGTAACTCATTAGATCTTAATGAGGCAACACTTATTGGATCTTAATTAGTAGTGGATTTCATTTCTCTTCATTTTAGTATGGGGAACTAAAGTTGAAAAAAAAAATGCCCTCTTAAGCTGGAGTTTGTGCATTGCTGGCAGCTTCTGGCCTGACTCAAAGCATTAAGTCATCTTTGGCTCCCTTCCTTCCCTCCGCGTTTCAGAAACCTATTTGAGACCGGCAACCTTTACCAAATGAACTCTAACTGGCTGCATAAAAATAACAATACTCAAGTCATTGTTTCCAGTTCATTTGGTCTCTGAGTAAATGGAAGAGAAAAGCTTCAATTTCTGGCAAAGTTTAAGTGCCTGTGACGCTTGTGACTCCTCTCTGAGACAGGGAAGGCAGCGTGAAGTCATGGAAAGAACCCTGGATCTGGAGTCAGAAGGCCTGGAGTCCAGCCTGGCCTTGCCGGGAACTAGCTGTGGGATCCTTGCACAGGTTATTTCACCTCTCACCCATTACATGAGGAGGTTGTACTAGATCATTTGTAAGGTACCTCCTTGCTCGAACCTTTTGTGATTCTCTATGTCAGTAGAGCTCTGGGTCCCATTACTCTAGCTTTCAAAGCCTAGGTTATTGTTTTGATGACAAACTCCTCAAAATTGTAACATCATTCATGAGAACAAGACCTTCTACAGTCACAACAGAAGTTTTGTTTCCTCCTTCACTCCTTTTTGAATTTCCTTGGTAGTAAAAGCAGTTCTTCCCCCCATCCCCCCATATAGGACCTCGTGGTGTAGCTGCTGACTGTCCTCTTCTTTCTCTCCCCTCCTTTCCACTCCCCTGTCCCCTCCCCTTGGCAATTTATGAGAGAATGTCAGGGTTTCTACTTCTGAGAAATCTGGGAGCCTGTTTTTAGCCTAATGAAATAGGATGGTTAAGTGTGAATATTAACAGGCAAGGGTTGACCTTCATAAAGCTGCCTGGATAAATTCCCACAATGCTAGGCTTTTAAAATTTCCATGAGACAAGAAACAGTTACTTCTCCCCCTACAACAGTATGGATTACTCCACAGGTGCCCATAGGTGGTGATGGTGGTGGAGGGGAGTGGGGCAGGAATCCATTTTGCTATTCATTTTTTGAGCATCTTCTATGTACAAAATAGCTATATGCTAGGCGGGGGGCAGCGGGGGGGGGGGGGGGTAGAAGAACATTGTATAGAATACATGTTGTCTGCCCTCAAGGAGTTTATACTCTACTGGGGGAGGGGAAGAAACATACAAACAAATATGTTATTAAAAAAACAAACAAACATATAAATAAAAACCAAATACCACTTGGGTTAGTTCTAGCCTACTGGTGAAGGACATAGAAAATCATTGCAACAATTAAGCCTACAAAATGACATATAAAGAAGTAGAAGGAGTATCTGTGGACGGACAAAGAACCCCAAGAATGTAATTTCCTACGTGTAGTCATTGCTTTTGAGTATAATCCTGGTAGCATATTTTTACAAAATCAGGCTTCCCCAGGTGGCTGGCTGACTGATCAATGTTTACAGCACTCTTAACACCAACCTTAGCTGCTCTAAGTACTTTGCTCCAATCACACTGTCACCCACCAAACTGCACCAACACTGTAGCAAAATGTCGAGGGACTTGCCTTTATTTGTATTAAAGCACTTGACAAGATTCTCCAAACTAAGTCACTACTCTGTGACTTTTGTGAAAAGGTGGAGACAGAAGAGAAAAGATGAAATGTATGTTGGAAAACATGGCTAGGATTCAGGAAATCAAAGAAGTCCAAAGGCTTGTAAACTACTGGGAAGCCTCATACCTATACAACTATGTATACTTAATAAGAGTTCATAATTATAGCTAGTATTTACATAGCACTTCAAGGTTTGTAAAATGCTTTATACATATTATCTCATTTTATTCTCACAACAATGCTGGGAGGTAGCTGCAATTATTACCTCCATTTTACAGATTAGAAAACTGAGGCTGAGGGAATTTGCAACACTTAACTGTCTCTAGATTTGTTTCCAGAAGAAGGGGATTGGAAGGCACTGGACATAGCAGCCAAGAAATAACATCCCAAAATGCAGCATAATGGGAGACAGGCAATTAAGACAACTTAATCAAGGAAAATCGGAGTGAGGTAAGAACACTCTAGTGAGGGAATGGGTGAAAGCTTCATGATGGAGGTAGGGCCTTAAAAGAAGACAAGGGTTTTGACAAGTAAAGGTAAGGAGAGAATTGTTTTGTTTTCTGATTTGGAGGACAGCTTGTGTAAAAACCTGCTACGGTGCAAACTTATAGTTGCTGCCCCATAACACTATCAACCTCCTCTCACACAATTCCTAATGTCACATCTGCACTCCAAACTCAGTGTGTCCAACATTTCCATTTGTCTTATACTCAACTCATCGTTTTTCTTCTTAACCTCTCTCATCCCAACTTCCTATTTTTGTCAAAGGCACACCATTTTCTGAGCTACCCAGGCTCAGAAACCCAAAAGTTACCTTTGACGCTTCCTTCCCTCTTAGGCTCCCCATATCACCATAGCATTATAGATTTATAGCTGGAAGAAGTCCTAAAGACAATTTAATCTGGACCCCATTTTATAGATGAGAAAACTGAGGCACAGAGAGGTTTAGTGACTCGCGTAGCATCACATAGCTAATAAATGTCTAAGGTGGGAATTGAATCTAGGTCCTCCTGAGTTAGTGTCCAGCACTCTATCCACTATTCAGAGGACGAGTTCTCTCTTGCACCTTGACAACATCTCTCCCAAGCACCCACTTTTCTCTAATTCACACAACTACTACCCTAACTCAGTCTGTCATCATCTCTTGGCCGGACAACTACAATAGCCTTTTAACTTGTCTGCCTGTCTCCATTTTCTTCCCTCTCTCATACATCCTTCCCACAGCTGCCAAAAGAAATCTTTATAATGAACAGCCTTAATTATGCCAGTCCCCTGCTCAAAAACTTTCAGTGGTTTCCTATTGTTTATAAGACAAAATAAAAACAATATATAACCTGGCTATAATTGGCAACAACTGGTTTTTTTCCAACCTTATTTCATAATCTCCCCCTTTCATTAATCAATCACTCAAGCAACCAACAAGCATTTATTAAGTACCTACTGTGTGCCAGGCATAATGCCAAGTGCTGGGGATTCAAAAATAAAAATAAAGTAGCCCCTAGTCTTGAATTTACAATCTAGCAAGTTGAGAACTGTACATATAAGGTAGGAAATATATATACATATATGTATATACACATATATAAAATTTACCTCAGTTTCCTGAACTGTAAAATGGAGATAATAGTAGCATTTACCTCACTGGGTTGTTGTGAGGATCAGAAGGGAAAATATTTGTAAAATACTTAGCACAGTACCTGGCACATAGTAGGCATTATGGAAATGCCAGTTATCATCTTCATTATCCTATAAACAAGATAAATTTAGGAGGCAGGGACTAGTGCCTGAAGGGGTGTAATGGGGTCAAAAAGAGTTTCACTTAAAATTGGGACTTGAAGTGAACCCAGAAGGAGGGAAGGGATTCTAGTGAGGAGGGAAGGAATGTATTCCAGGTGTGAAATGGTCAAAGATGAGAAATGAAATACCAAATGTGAGATTCAGGAAGAAAGCCAGTTTGGCTGGACTGAAGTATGCATGAAGGGGAGTGACATGTAATAAGGCTGGAAAGCTAGCATAGGGTCAGGTTGTTGCAGCCAGACTAGACTATTAGCTGTTATACAGCTGAGATACCCCTGAATGGCGTTTGTGAGTGTTAGACCATGCTTAGGACTAGAGAGCACTTAGAAACAAAAATTATTGCTACGTTTTAAGTCCAATGCTTAACTGAATTCATAACCTCTTCTGGCTGAATCTAGAGAGGGAGAATGGAAGACAGAATGAGAGAATCAGAATGACAAGATAAAGGAAAGGAATTCAGCATTCTTTTTCAACATGTCCTGTGTAAAGAAAATCCAACACTTGTGCAAAAGGAAGGGGGGGGGCAGGAGGAGGTAGAATAATTGCAAAAAAGGAAGAGGAAACAAAATAATTAATAAATGAATGGAAGAGTTTTGTTTGCATATTTGTTACAAGGATTTTCTTTTTCTTTTCTTTTCTCTTTTTCCCCCAATGGAAGGAAGGTTGGAAAGAAAGAAAATAAATGCTTGTGAATTTAAAAAAAAAACAAAACATAACATTGATTTTTTTTTTCAAAGAAAACATAAACATATGAATGAGAGACTTTCACTTGAAGGTTCCTGTTCTCTCAAAACACTGTTGACATGCCAATCTGCTCAATAAGCAGAAATTTCCAATTCTATTTCATGAAAGATTTCTCACGTTAAAGGTACCTAGCTTTGTTTTTCATTCTGGAGAAAAAGATTCATCGCCTAGAGATTGCCCATAATGATTCTAAACATATCCTCAGAGCACTGGAATTTTTTTTAAGCATGTAATTTCAAATAAATGGGTTACTTTAGATACATAATGATTTCAAAGTCATAGTATAATGCATATAATATATACTGTATCATAATTTACTCCTTTTCTCTAAGAATCTTAAGCAATTATTTTGTGATACTTTGTGATTTAATGCATTGTAGGAAATAATCATTTCACGTTAGGTTTGTTATTGGGAGGCTGACTCATAACTAGGAGAGGGTGATCAGGGCCCTGTCCCAGAGAGCTTACATTTGAAGGGGGTCATTCTTCTTTCTTGTAAGTGTCCTCCAGTGTGTCTACCCTATGTAGCATGGCACCCCCCAGTGGTTCTGCTCTTCTTCCAGACCCCTCCTTCTCCTGCTGCCTTTACCCTACTTGATGTCTCCTTTCCCCTCCCCTCCCAGGGCTTAGAGAGTCAGTCAAGCTATAGGCACATTCAGTCTCTCACGGAAATGGGTTTCTCTTCTCTCAGTGTGACAGCACCTGACCTAAACAGACTCTCATCTATATTTCATCTCACTTCGTACCCCTAGTGCTCTATTGAATTTGTCCAGAATTCCTTGTTATGAGGAATCTAAGCTGACAGCATGGTGTAGTGGATAGAATGCTATCAGTGAGAGCTGTGCGCCAATCTTACCTGTGATATTTATTAGCTATGTAACCATGGGCAGATAATTCAACTCCTCTGAGCCATGAAATGAGAATAATAGCATCTGTAGTACCTAGCTAAAAGGGTTGTTGTAAAGTTCAGATGAACCTTATATGTTAAATGAAACTGAAATATATATACAGGTCTTAGCAAACTCTAATGCGCTCATAAATGTCAGTTACTATTACCACTGAGAAAAGATAGAAGAGTATAAATATTCAAATGTAAGAGTTAAACTGAAGAAAATGCTGAAAAGGAAAAAAAAAGAATGAGGCAGGAAAGAAATGAAATCATTTTTTAAAAAAATTCTATAAATGCTGATGTTGATAGGGGAAAAAAAGATACTTGGTGCATCTTGGGAGACACATTTACTTCATTTCATCCCCAGCACAAGGTTTTATTACAGAACAAGAGATGTGATTCTTTGGAAGCATAAAATGACTGGATATACTGCTACCACAAAAATACATACTGTGACCTTTTAAGGTTTTCTGAATAAGACAAAGTGAGATGAATACAAGATGCTGCTACTGGAATAAAGGACCTACTAAGTTGTAACTTAGTCTTATGAAATAAATTTTGCCTAATTATAAAGATGCAAAGCAGTATTCAAAGCAAAACAGAGAAAGAAGATAATAAAATATGTTAGAATAAGGTGGGTGGTGTTGTATTGACAAGAGGACAACAGATGAAGCAAAGCCAGTTTAGACGGAAGGTTAATATATGATAAACAAGTTGATAATTGTAAAGCCAGACCTCCCCCTTTGAAAGGTGTATTTTGTAAAGGCAGATTTAGAAGGAAAAGGAAGCATGTGAAAATAAGGGCAGTGCCCAATTCAAAACAATGAGCTTTCACTAACAATACTAACCCCACCTTGACCTAGTCAGTAAAACTCTTTATCCCCTTTTCTCAGAAACTACGTGTCACTGATTCACTCAGAGTCCTGGGTATAATGGCTCCGGGGTCTTTTCCAAAGTCAAAAGTTTCTATTTGTCCACTGAACAAAGGAAGTGGAACAAAATCTCTCTGTGCTTACTGAGTGAGTGGCACTAGTTCTGAGAATTAGGAGATCTCACCTGATTAATCAAGTCTCCCATCAACTATGATATGCCCATGATATTCTTCCATCACCTCAAATTCCACACATCCAAAGCCATCTTGGGCTAAAGCTTATCTTGTTGGCTTCCTACTCTCACTGGCTTCCTGCTTCTTAGAACACGTCCAGCATGGAGCCCAGCACAGATTAGCCCTTATTAATACTCCCTTGCATTTACTGATTCAGTGCTAGTCTAGTGTTACCAAAAGCTCCTTGAAGGCAGGGTCCATGTCTTAGTCTCTTTCTGTGTATCCTTACAGCAACTCCTACTGTACTGAGTATGTAGTGTTCATCCAATTTATTGAACAAATGCTGTTTATGTACCAGACACTGCATCAGGTGCTAGGAATACAAAGACAGAAATGAAATTGAAATAGTCCCTGTCTTCAAAGAGTTTATATTCTATCTCATAAAAATTAGAGTAACACAGAGAAGTAAATACAAAAAACATCAAGTAGTTTTAGAGGGATGGGCTAAGGTATACTAATAACTTGGGGAACTAAGAAAAGCCTTTTGCAGGAGACAGTACCTCAAATGAGCCTTGAAGGTGGGTAGCTGGGAAGTTATGAAGAGCATTCCAGACATGCTTGTGCAATGCCTAGGGGCAAGGTCTAGAATGTCACCTATAGGGAAAGGTGAAAAGGTTAGTTTGACTGAACATACAGTATGAGAGTAGGAGTAATGTGTGACCAGCCTATAAAATGAATCATAGCAGGATTGTATACACAGTAAATTCTGGATTGATTGATTTGTGCTATTTATAATCCAAAGCCATAAATCTTCAATTGCATTCCAATTAATGGAATTTGTGCTATGAATTTTTTTAAAAGTTATCCATATATTGTTAAACTAGTTGTATTTCCTGTACATATGTCAAGTGCATCAAAAGAAGACAATCCTGAAACACCGTATGTGACTGAGGAACATTCACTAGAAATTTAAAATGTGCCACGGATAATCCACTGAGTGCACAATATATACATGGCTAATTAAAAATGGACTCTATAACGAAATTCATGCATGTACATGTGAGTTGAGAAGAATATGAGTAAAAGAGATTTTAAGACATTTGCAGCTTTTCAATGAATTATAAGTTACCAGAGTGTTGAGGTCAAGTCTTTAGCTTATTATTGTCAGTACTTAGCATATTACAAGGATTTAAATTTTCAAGTGGAATCCTTAGGAATTTCCGTGGAGTGGCTCAGAACAGATCCAACTCACTCTATGTGCCTCATGGGTTTACCCCTAGAGTGTTCTGCTCTAAATGACTATAGATTTCTTAAACCAGTTCTAGTCCTGATCAGCCCCCAGGGAAGGATGTCCCTGATGGTGCAACCAATGAAATCATCAGCATTTCCTCTGTATTTTTCAAGTATAAATTGTCTGAGCAGTCTCTGTCTTCCTGACTTAAGTATCTCAGCAGAGATGCTGTAGAATCTAAGGTTTTTTATTGTGGCTTAGATTGCACCATCAACTTCCTTAAAGGTTGAGGCAAGGTCCATATTGCTACATATCTTGGGCTCTGTAAAATTTCATGTGGACATCAGAATCGTTGAGGAGGACGTATTCAAGGAATCATTGAAGATCTTTCTTTTCATGATCCAAGGACTTGCAATTCAACTCAAATCCTGAAATATTTATTAAAGAGCCTATTTTTGATTAAATATATATATGAAAATGAAAAAGAGCCCATTACATGTAAATACAGGCCTAGATACCAGGACCTCAAAGATCAAAAATGACATAGTCCCTGCTCTCAAGGAATTTACAGTTTAATAGGAGAGATATGACAAGTAGACAGATAGGTATGATATATGGTAAAGCATGCTAAAGGCAAAGAAGAGATGCAGACAAAATGCTCTAAGAAAATTGGAGGAGCCAGAAATCACTTTTAGCTTGAGGGACTGGAGAAGGCTCCATAGAGGGAACCTGAATTGAGCACTGCAATAAAATGAGGATATCAAGATATGGATCTAATGAATTCTGAGCATGGAGGGGTAGGAGATTGGGGAATAGCTGATTATATAGATTGCATGGAATGTATCATCACAAGACCACAGGTCTAGAGCTGGAAGGGACCTTAGATGCTATCTAGTCCAGCCCCTTCATTTTACAGATAAAGAAGATGAAGCCTAGGCAGACTAAGTGACTTGCTCAAGGTCATGCAGGTAATAAGTGTCAGCACCAAGAGTCAGGAAGACCTGAGTTTAAATTCAGCTTCAGACACTTACTAGCTCTATGACCCTGGGCAAGGTCCCCTCATCTTGCTATGCTTCAGTTTCCTCATCTGTAAGTGGGGCAATAACAGACTTACCTCACAGGGTTGTTGTGAGGATCAAATGAGATAACACATGTAAAGCGCTTTACAAATTTTAAAGCAATCGATAAATACTATCAGTATTATCTTTCTACAGTACCAAGGAAAAGATTAATGTGGATTGTCATTAAGGGATGGGAAGACCAGGATAACCTTGTGTTCCAGACAAAGGATGGTAAACAAAATATGGAATATGTTCCAATTGACTTTGCGTCTCAGACAATCGTAGCTGCTTTGGGACTTAGAGGCCTTTCACTGAAGAGACAGACTGGACGATAATGCTAAAAGCCAGAAGTTTTTATTATGAGTGTAGTGTAATTCAGGCAAAGAAAGACTGAAAGTCTAACTGGAGAGACTCAGGTATTTGAGGGCAGGGACAAATGAAAAGAGGTTCCAGTCAAAGGACATGTAGGGGTCCCAATCATTAGAGGAATAGCCTATGCCTCAATGTGAGGATCTTCAGGCCATAGCAGGAGGCAGAAGGGAGTTAATGATTCAGTTGTCCCTTGGCCATGGAAAAACCAGGATATGCTGAGCTATTGTTGTCATCTCTATTCCTTGTTTGATGTATGGATTTATGCTGGGGTTTGCCTTACATAAGGCAATTCAGTACCTCAGTCCCAGAGGCCAGGAGTTGTCTAGGGAGGTTCAGTTGTCTCACACAGATCTAGCTCATTGGTTGTCCACTTCTGATGTCCCAGTCAGGGAATGATAGTAAAGCCCAATTGAGAACAACATCCCAGAAGTTTCAAACATGGATGATTCTATTAAGTGGAGGATTCCAGAAAAAGGGGAATAGGGAGTTCTTAGAGAAGAAGCAAACTATTGCACCTGAGCTTTCTGGATCTCAAATAGGTGGTCCCCCAAAAAATAGTTTTTCAGATTACTGACCATACTTTGGGAATTTAACTTGGCCCACTGAGCTTTTTTTACTTGTGAAAAATTAGAGAAAGAACAGACTTCCCTTGCAAGATCAGTTAACAGGATTAGTGATCAGCATCTCAAAGATGAAAAATATGCTAAGCATTCTTATTAATAAAAGTCAAGAATGATGCGTAAAATAGATTTGTTTGTTTCACTGGCTTATTGCCCAGCTCCACATAACTTGTTGAAAGGGGAGTTTGATCAGGTGTCAGGATAGAGATTGTCTTTGGAAAGAAGCCATATAGAATCATAAGCAAGTCTGAGATTTGGAAACTACCTATTATCTCTAGTGATGAGAACGTGATTGGCTCTGAAATGTTTGGTGAAGTTGAAGTGGAAGTCATGCTGGGACATCTGGGTCTCATTTCCTATCTGAAGTTACTAAATATTGGCATTAGAAAGAACCGAAGAGTGAGCTGTACCTTCTCCAGCCCTCCTGGGCAACATTATGCAGCATGCCTGCCACCTGTGGCTTATATTTGTTAGGGAAAGGAGTATATGTGAACTCAAAAAGGGGAAAGGAAAAAGGACTGTAAGCTCTAAGTCTCAAGTAAGAGACAGAGAGCAAGTGTTAAGTAATGCATTGCGCAGAAATCATTCAAATTATAGGTTAAAAAAAAGGTGTCTGAATAGAGCCAAGAATGGGATAGTCTGGGTAACCAGGGTAGCTAATGCCCCGAGGGAGTGCATAGCCACTGGCTAAGTTTTGCACAGTAAAGGACATTTAAAAATTTTACTTTTTCAAATTAAAATGCCCTCATTTTTAATGCCAGAAGATTCCATTTTCCGGGATATGTAGGTATTAATTTTGTGATGAGTCAAGTTGCATTTGTTATAGTGAAGACTCACAGCCTTCTGTTCGGGGAGAGGAGGATGATTTTCAAACTTTTCCTAGAGCACATAAATTTGCCACGGAAAGTATTTCCTGATCCCTGTATTTGTCAATACTTTTCCCCTTTCTTAACTTATTTAATATTTATTCATCTGTTCAAATATTGTATTCTCCCTACCCCAGTAAAATATTAGCTCCTTGAGGGCAAAGGACGTTTTTCTTTTCCCTTTCTTCCCTAACACCTAGCATAGCCCCTCCCAATTAGTGAGCACCTAATAAATGTTTGTTGAATGAATAAATACAATGTCTTATTCTGCATTGCTCCAAGTCTGTTGTTACAACATAGAAAAGGGGTCTGTATGTTCCTAAACACAGCTGTTCATGTCAGTCCAGTGTGAGGTTGTGACTTCAAAGGCCAGTGGCCACCATCAGTACAAGAGTTAGAAATAAAATAGAAAACAATCTTAAGCTTATGTAAACCTCTGCTATATCTGACACTTATTACCAGTGTGATCTTGGGCGATGTATTTTACTTATTAGGGCTTCAACTTTAAAATGAGGGGTTGAACAAAAATAACCTATAGGTCTATTCCAGATCTAGGTATGAACTCCTATGATAAGTGGCATGTGGCTTGGAGATTCAACTTTTACTTAAAGACCTAATAAGGCAGATCTTACTGCTTCTCAAGAAAGCCATTCCACTTTGGGATAGACCTAACTGTCAGGAAATGTTTCCTCAAGATGAGCCTAAAAGTGCCTCTTCCAGCCACTATTCCTAGACTTGACTCTCTGGGGCCAAACAAAACAAGTCTAATCTGCAATTGAAGACAGTTATCATCCCTCCCTCCCACCCACCCCTCACCACCCCCAAGTCCTCTCTTTTCTAGGCTGAACATCCTTTTTGCTTCCAAATGCCCCTTAGGGGACAGTATGATCTTAAAACCTTTTGTCATCTTTATTAAAGAATGATAAATCTCAGAATTTCAGAACTGGAAGGAGTTTTTGTTGAACCCATCCAGAACAAGAATCCCCTCAGCTTTATTCCCCTTAGGCCATGGATTTTTTTTTTTTCTTATTGTAAAACACTGTGAGAAATCCACTGGGTGGGGAGGGAAGGAGGAAGAGGAAAAGTCCCAGCAGTTATTTAAAGATGCACATTTTTAACCTCACTCTAGAAATTCAGGTCTTAAGATCTCTGGGAATTTAAATGAACCACATTATCTTAATTCGTTTGAATTGGTACTATTTTTTATTTTATTTTAATCTTTTCAGGATGCTCCACACTGCTTCCTAGGAATGTTTCTCTGTAGTCAACTAGCTTCTTGACCCACATTGTGGTGTAGCTTTCATTATTTTTTTAAGGACACATTTTCAATGAACTGCTAATTTCCATTTATCCTTGCCCCACCTAATATTTTGAATATAGGCTAATTCATGAAAGAGACCTCTGATGATGTCGGTAGTGGCTCTTCTCTAGAAACAATCTTTTCAGAGTAGCTCTGGGAGATACTGAGTCAATACTCAGTCAATAAAGGAAAAGAACCATTTTTCTCCATTCTTGCTCAGTCCTGGGGAGGGGCATTCCTAACTCTAGAATCTCCTTTTCCTAGTGAATGAGGGTGAATACAAGGTTAGTGCTTAAAAGTGGCATCTTTCTAGAGCACGAAAACCAAAGGGGACCATCTGCTTAGATGTTAGGTCTTTTTTTCAGTTTCAACTTTCTGGGAAGTCCTTGGTTTGACTGATTAATTCAATCTTCCTCACGACACTAAATATCTAGAGTTGTATTTCAGGTATCTAAAAGCCTCCGGAAGCAGCAGCATGGTGTAGGTAGTAGATAGCACTGGCCTTAGAAATAGAAAAAGTGAGTGCTCACACATATTAGCTGTGTGAACCGTGACAAGTTGCAACTAACTGCTCAGTACCCTCAATCAACTCTGTAAGACTTAAGTTGCAGAGAGAAGGTTCTTCAATGGGAGTTTTTTATACTAATGAAATCACAGATCAGGAAAAAAAAACCCACCTAATACATACCATTTGTAGCTTACTGTGTTTAATGATTGCTGAACAATAGAAAATAAATAGGTGTTTGGTGTGGGACAAAGTGAGGAAGGACACTTTAATGTTGTTTCACTATTATATAATTTAAATTACTGAACCATTTTTAAAGGTTCAACATTACTGAAAAATTCATTTGTATAGAATTGAAAACTGAACCTATACAGCTAGAAGGGAGTAGAGGATGTTGGAAGAGTCGGCAAGAAGGAAAGCTTGGTGCCAAGGGTAGGGAATTAATAAGAATCAGAACACCTGAAGGGAAAAACAAAGCATTAGTTTTGAGGTAGACAGATCAAGAAAGGGCATAGTGAGATGAGATCAAGAACTGATAGGAAGTTAATGAAAGGGAAGAAAAAGATCATCTGGGAAGCAGAAGATTAAAGGGAAAGTTGGAAGAATCTGGAGGGAAAGGTTAAAAGACAAAAACAAAATGACAGTTAAGAGCAATTGTGACATGGATACAAATAACTAGTAAAATGGAGACTAGTAAGAGAAAATATTTGGCATTTCTTCATTAAGCATTGAGAACAACAACTGTAATTCTGAACTTATGCTTAATTGAAATGAGAATTTTTACATATAACTAATGAAAAAAACCCTTCCTTAATCATATTTGTACTGCAGTGGCATGCTTTTAATGATAAAAGCAAAGATATTTCCATAAGAATGTTAGTGGAAATCAAAGTTTTGGAATACTACTTCTATAGTCAGCCAGGCATTGACCAAAAGGCAACAGGATAATAGGAGGAAACATGATGTAGAAGAAAGAGCACTACACTGGGTTCTAGCCCCAACTTAAGTCATTATTTAAACTTTGAGCAAGTCACTTTCCTCTCAATTGTACAATGAGGAGACTGGACTTGATGATCTCTAAGATTGCTTCCAATAATATTCTCATACTCAAGGTAGAACATGTAAATGCAGTAAAAGAAGAACAGAGGACTAGGTTAGCTCAGAGGAGGGAGAAATCAATTCTAGTCAACAAAAACTAAGTTTTATGACATTCAGTTATGACCACAACATACAAAAAAATGAATTGTTTTGGGTAACTTTTGGGAAATGATTAGCATACCGACTACAAAAGACTTACTATTTATGCTCCAAATTTAACCAAAGTTTTACAAAATGATAAATGCAGGTTAGATCAGGTGACAGCAACCTAGCACTTAACCAGATATAGCTGTGGTCACAGCAACAACTTAACAAAACATAACAAAGAAGTGAGTTACATTTGAATAGTATCACCCAAACATCTTCTTTTTTCTATGGACCGTAGTGGCCATATTTAATCAAATCTTCTGGAGAGGGTGGGAGGGACAAATATTTTAGGTAGTGTGTTTAGGCTGACAGCTGAAATCTGATTTCAATTCTGGTTGACTTCTTTCTGCTCCTTTGATGCAAAGACTAGACTTAAGAGCTTTAGTAAGTATGCTAAAAAAAAAAAATGCACCTGAACTTTTTTGTAAAAGAAAATAACTGGAAACAAAGTAGATGCCCATAGACTGGGAAATGGCTAAACAAATGATCATACCCTAATATAATGGGATATGTCTGTGCTGTAAGAAACAATAAATACAGAGAATCATGGAAAAAGTTAAATGAACTGATTCAAAGTAAAATAAGTAGAATCAGGAAAACAATACACTCAAGGACTTCAGCAATGTAAATGGGAAGAACAGTAGTAAAACAATCAAAACTGAACACTGTCAAATTTGAATGACCAAGCTTGAACTAAAAAAGAAGAGATGAGGGAAGTAACCTCCTTCTATTCTGGGGGGAGGGACTAATGGGTGTGGAACACTACATATAATATCTGATTTTTTGATATACTGGCCAGTTTTGCTGTGTATTTTCCCTTCTTTATTCTTTCTTACAAAGGAATGTAGGAGGGATCCATTAGGAAATATAGATAATGTGAAAACAAAACATAGCAATAAATTTTTAAATGAACCTGAGTTAATTTTCCCACTCATTTTGCATAATTAAAACAGAAATACCCTTATGAATTTTTAAAAAATGTATCACCTTGGCACAGCAGATGCAAATAAACATGTACAAAATCAGTGTGGCCTAATGGAGAGGACGTTGGACTTGGAGCCAAATGACCTGGGTTTGCTCTAATATTTATCAGTTGTAAAACAAGAGAAAAGTCACAACCTGAGTCTCAGTATACCCATCAGTGAAACAGAATAATAATACTTAGGTTGCCTATTTCATAGCCCTGTTATGAGGGTCAAAAGAGATAATATGTATAAAGCACTTAGGAAACCTTATATGATAGGACCACTCTCTACCAGGATTCCCCCCTCACTCCACCACATGGTTGGACTAGCTTTTCCTTGAAAGGTAACAGAGTTGTATCCAGGATTTGATTTCCTTTGGTGAGGGTGGTGCTAGGGCTCAAGCCACACTTCCCTTGAGGATACTTCCTGGTGGCCTCTGGCCCAACTGATGTAGATTTGTGTCACTGAGAGTGTGCGGATTCTCCATCAGTTACGCTTGGTTCTTGCTATGTGTCAACCCACCTTCCTTTCTGGTTATATATTTCTCTGATAACATCCTTTAGCTATTCCTAATATACAATTACTCTTAATTGTTGCAACCTAGTCACGACCACCATAGTCTTCTCCGTTGCCGTTTAGGTTAGGCCCAACTTCTGTTTTGTTGAATGGAACCATATGACATCAAAAGAAGAACTTTGGTTTTAAATTATTGGCCTTTGTTTCAGGCAGAAGAAAATTGAAGTCATTAAAAGAACCATGTAATGTCCCAAAGGCAATACAGAAAATAATATGATATAAAAGGCAAGCCATTATTATAACAGATTTCAAAGGCTCCCAAAAACGATATAGAGGGTTTCATATTATTTGCATTAAATAGCAATTGAGTAAAAAGTACATAACAAAGGTAGTTTTTCTATTACAGGTGACCTTGACTGGAATGTGACTGCCTAGCATACTTAAATAAAAAGTTCCCTGACCGAAGTTAAAAGAATCTGTTTCAGAATGAGATTCAGTTCAGGCATACTTTGTCTAACATTGTTAACTGGTTCCAGAAAAAACTCATGAAGTGAAACAGCATTCCACAGTGCAGCTGACTGTATAAGAACAATATTTGTGCACAAGCAATAAACCATATAGCAACAGTGAACAGGCTCACCTTGGACCCTGGGTCTCAAGAACTAGCTTAGGCTTTTGCTATGTGATCTGTACCTCAGTCAGTCAAATTCTGTTAGAGTGAAGTAGCATAACCTTATTGTGGGGTTTGGTCATAATGTATTAATGTTATCATTACAAAACAATATTAAGTAGGGCAATATTAGATAGGGGCATGCCTTCAGAAGACTTTCAGAGCAACTGTTTGTTAGCACCATTATGGCATAATAGTAATAGAAAAAAATCACAAACTCCTTGGGCCTTGGTTTCTTCATTTGTAAAATAAGAGAGTAGATGAGATGACTTTTCAGGTTCCTTTCAGCTTTAGATTCATGATCCTATGCTCTATGAAAGGTCTCCCTACTGCCTTTTCTAGTTAGCAATTTCCTGTCAGAGTTTATTTATCAAATGAAATTTGCACAGTAGATCTCTTACATTCAAATACACAATTATTCTTTCCCCTACTTTTCTTCCTTTCTTCTTTCTTCCATTCTTTTCTTCCTTTCTCCCTTCTTTCCTCCTTCCCTATCTCTCTCCTCTCCTCCTCTTCCTTCCCCTCCCCCACCTCTCCGTCACTCTCTCTCTTTCTCTGTTCCTGTCTCTCTGTCTCTGTTTCTGTCTCTCTCTCTCTCTCTCTCTCTGTCTGTCGCTATCTCTGTCTCTTTCTTTGTCTCTGTCTCTCTGTCTCTATCTCTCTCTCAGGTTGGAAGTACAGGATTAGTCACAGAACCAGTCCCACTCTAATTGGCAAAGAAGGTTTCACCTGCTCCATTTTTCAGCATGGGCCAGTTCATCCCTCCTTAGGCAAACTAGTGACCCCCACTCCCAGGGAATCACTAGAGTAATATACCATATTAGAATCTGGTGTGGACACCTTTTTAGTATAGCCTACTGTACCTCAAAACTCCTTAACCTGAGACCCACCAGATCTTAGCCTCCTCAGTTGCAGGTATGGGCAATCACACCTGGCACCCTCCGCCTTTCTAAAAATCTATTTTTATGTAGAATCTACAGATTCCTCTTAATTTCTATTCCCTTTACCTATAATTGTTGTTAAGTTGTTTTCAGTTGTATCCAACTCTTTGTGATTCCACTTGGAGTTTCCTTGGCAAATATAGTGGAGTGGTTTGTCATTTTCTTCTCCAGTTCATTTTACAGATGAGAAAACTGAGGCAAACAGATTAAGTCACTTGCCCAGGATCACGTAGTCAGTAAGTGTCCAAGGCCAGATTTGAAAATTTGGAAGATGAGTCTTCCTGACTCCGGGTCTGGTACTCTATCCATTGTGCTACGTAGCTTTTATCTTATTGTGTGAGCTAAGTCAACATTCATCATATTTTACTATCTAAGAGAGCCACAACACACATCACTGCATCCCTATTTTATATTCATAGCTCTCATTCTACCTGGAGTTAATGATTTAGCTACTGTGATGTTTTAGATGTTTTAGACTAGTGAAAGAAAATGACTGATTGTACAGTCAATGCATTCTTTTAAGCCAATGAGCCCAGTCAACTGTTGAAAGTGTACAAATTATGTATATTTTTTAAAGTATAAGGGAATCTTGGAGTGCAAACTTTTTATTACTTAAGCAAAGACCAAACCGTTTCTCTTTGCTACCCTATTCACTAGGGAAAGCAAAATCCTTTATTTCTGGGCTACAATTATATCCCTCAGTTCCAGAAAGAAACTCATCTCTTCAAAACTCCCTGACTTCACTGTATCCTAAATATACACAGAATCTCTTGAATGAAAGTCCCCTTTTACATGGAAGATGCAGTCTACCCCAGCATAGGTCTCTATCTAATATGTAATGTTACCTAGCTTATAGTAAGTGTGTGATAAATGCTCACTGAATCAAGCATTTATATTAAGTACTTAGTATGTTCCAGGTCAGAGGGAATGGGACTTAGTTTCATATCTCGTTTCTAACTAACCTTTAAAGCAGCAGTTCTCAACTTGTGGGTCGCAACCCCTTTGGGGGTCGAATGACCCTTTCACAGGGGTCACAGGGGTCTCCTAAGACCATCAGAAACATATATTTCCGATAATCTTAGGAACCAAGACACCCTCCTCTGTCTGTCTCCAGGAGGGTCTGCCCACATGCAAATACGCCCACATATGAGTATTAAAGGGTCACAGTATTAGGAAGGTTGAGGACCACTGCCTTAAAGGCTATATAACCCTGGACCAGTCACTTCAATCAATTAATCCACTAGCATTTATTAAAGTAGCATGGCATAATAAATAGATAGCTGTCCTGGAACCTAGGAGGTCCTGGGTTCAAATATAACCATTGGTACATCTGGTTTTTGTAGCCGTGAGTAAGCCACTAAACTCTAAGGTAACTAACTGTTGAGGGCAAGAAGTTTCCAAGAAGGTGCCTGATTGCATTGGCAAAGGGAGCTTCTTACCCTGGAAGTTCTCTATACCAATCAAATCATATATCCATTCCCTAGAATTTTGTGACAGATATTATTCCAAGTGCTGGGAATAAAAAGACAAATGTGCCTACGCTCAAGTAGTTTACATTCTAATAGGGAACATAATACCTATATGTAAGCATTATGCAGAGGGAAGATATGCCTATTTGTAAGTACACACACACACACACACACACACACACACACACTAAAGGATAATTTGGGGAGGAAGCATACTGGTGACTTGGAGAAAAGTTAGGATTGAACTGAATCTTCATGGAACCCAGGGATTCAAGAGGAAGAAGGGAGGAAGGAGTGGAAGGAAGTGGAAAGAGTTCTAAGGCATGGAGATGGATGGTTGGACTGAAGGGAATGTGGAGGGCAGCAATTTGTAAAAAAAAAAAGACTGGGAAAGTAGGAAGGAGCCAGGTTGTAAAGAATTTTAAAAGCCAAACCCAGGAGTTGATATTTGATCCTAGAGGCAGGAGGGAGCCATTTTTATTGATATGGGTGAAAGGAGGTGACAGAATTGGGCTTGTGTTTTGGGGAAGGCTCTTTGGTGGCTCTATGAAGGATAGAATGGCATAGGGAGAAAGGCTCAAGGTACAGAGACCAAATGGGAGGCTATTATTGCAATGAGATATGATGAGGTGCTGACCTAAGATGGCAGTTGCATAAGTCGAGGAGGGAACACATATATCAGAAATGCAGTGGAGACAGAGCTGGCAGCTAATTGTATATGTGGAGTGATTAAGAGTGAGGAATCAAGGATAGCACTGAGGATGAGAACCTGGGTGATTGGAAGGGTGGTGAGAGATAAGAACAGGAACGTCTAGAAGAGGGCTGTGGTTTGGAAGAAAGATGAGTGTTGTCTTGGATATGTTGAATTTGAGATGCCTAGAAGACTCACCTTTTCAGCATCCCCACACAACTTTCTAAGACTATAAGCTGCAGAGCAAGTGTTGATCTTCATTGATGATGGGAGTTTCAACACTGAGAATCCCCTTCAACAATGTTTGTAGTTTTTGCTTTGTATTAAGTATGCTAGTGGCTGAAATTGAATTGAATTGCTGAATTGTTTTGAATTTGCTTCTCTTGGACTATCCTCTTGGCTTATTATATTCCTTTCCTGTGAATTTTTTTCAGTGGTCCTATCTCAAAGTTAAATAATAACTTTCTAATATCTGCCATGGAGATCTAAATGTAATCACTCGATCTAGAAACTGGCTTGAACCAGAGCACCCAAAAGCAACATTATGATGTAGGGACAAGAGTCTGATTTGGGAATCAGGAAGAGCTAGGTTCAAATCTTGTCTCTGACACTTTCTAGCTGTGTTACAATGCACGAATCATGTAATTTCTCATTGCCTAAGGCAATGAAATGCTGTTCTGCATAGATAGAAGAAGTTCCCTACATCAATGGAATCACAAGTTCAAGGAACACCACCCCCACATTATCCACATTATTGTTAATTTTTTTCTTTAGTGAATCTGGAGAACTTTTTTGAAATATTAAAAAACCTCCCATTCTATCATCCTTTGTGATCATTCTTCATCATGATAGAAATTGGTTGCTGAGTTAGCTTTTGTAATAGAAGTTGTAAATGTCTTCTTCATCCAGTATTGATGCTAAAATGTTGTATAAAAGGCTAGTCTACAACTGCCACCACAGAAGTATTTGTTAAATACCAAACTGGGCCCCAACTCAAAAGAGCCTGAGTACCAAATGATGGCTTGTAAGTTAGGTGCTTAAATTTAGAATATATTTCTACAGCTGCAAATGGAGATATCTTGATGAACCCAGTAGGTGTTGTTTCACGCTACTGGAATGTAAGCACCTGAGCACAGGTACCTGTCTTGCTTTTACAATTACATCATACTTGATACGGTATTTTTGCATTCATTTAACCTACAATATCACAGAAATACTTAATGTATGCAGTGAAAAACAGTAGAAAACAATACTAACATCTTACTAGAAATTAAGTAAAACATTAAAACAATATAGTGGAATAAGAATATTTATATAAAAACTATCTTAAATACTGGATCACAAAGAAAAGCAAATTTAGATAAAGGTAGATGAGGATGGAAAGAGGAGGCTTTTGTGTAGCTTCTGAAAGGAAGTTTTAAGCCTACTTTCAAGAGCTTTAGAGGCTGATTACTATCTAATTTTACTTGAAGAGGAAGAGATTTTCCCAAAGAGAATTGAACAAGAGTTGGAAGAAATAAAGAAAGGGTTAAATGAGATGTGTCTGGGAGTTGAAGAAAGGTAACGTGTTGTTTTGTGTTTTAAAGAGGAATAGGGGTTTGTATGAAGTGTTATCCACAATTCCCCTTGACAGCTCAGATGAGGAGAAAGATGATAGGATAGAGACCTTGTGCAAGACAGTTGTGAACGTTACTGTCCTCCAGAATGAGCAAGGAAGGAGCAGCAAGAGAATAAAGGGAAGGGGTGGAGAGGGTGGTGTGTAACTTATGTGTTTGGAGGCAGTGTGACAATGGGCAAATCATTTAACCCTTCTGAAACTATTTTTTCATCTGTAAAATGGGGCTAATACATATTATCACAGGATTGTTGTGAAGCTCAAGAGGGAAAGTATGTAAAATACTTCACATATTTCAAAGTGATATGAAAAGGTCATCTGTTATTGGCTACATATTGTTACATTTGTAACTTGAGAATTACCTCTATTGGGTAAAGGTAGATGCTTGTAGTCTTTCAGTTTGAAATTTATTTTTGCTTCTAGTATCAAATATAAATTTGATATTTTGTTTAATACTTAAAGCTCTGGCATTTATAGCCTGACCCATTGCAATTTTACATGACTTATTAACTATTCTTCCCCTCCATGCATACTATGGTCCAGATATATTAGCCTACTAGCTAGCTGTCACAAAAGACACTTCACCCATCTTCCGCTTTTCACTGGCTGCTCTCCCTCCTCACCTCTGCCTCTTAGGATCCCATGGCTTCCTTCCCACCTTCCCCACAGAAGCCTTTCTCTAAGATTAGCTTCTACCTTCCACACTTCTGTTGGAGGCCTTTCTCTAAAATTGTCTTGGATCTACTCTCTCTCTATCTTTGTTTCTCTCTCAACATACACACATATGTGTACACACACACACACACACACACACACACACTCACACATACATACATATACCTCTAGTATAAAATATAAATATGGATGCATCCGTACATACATATGTACACACACGAATATGTACATAAATACATTTTGTTTCTGCATTAGAATGAAAATTCCTTGAGAGCAGGGATGATTTTTGTTTTTTCTTTGTACCTTCAGTTGCTCATGGCAGTATTTTGTACATAGTAAGCATTTAGTAAGTGCTTGTGTTATGAGAAGTAGTCAAGGAGTGAAATAGGTGTTAGCTGCGTAGAGACACTGGTAAACGTGGGCAGGGTCAAGTGTATTTTGTAGGCAAAATAGACTATTTGCAACCTACTTTTTTGTTTCAGCTGCCATACAGGATTAGCAAGTTTGGACTAGATGATCTCTGGTTCTTTGCCCAGTGACTTTGTGCTGTGGCTTGATTGGTTCAGCAGCATGGCTAGAAGCAGAAAACTTACATAGCCCATGCCGCTCACCTCTGATATCATTCCCATTCTCACCCCACCTCGTAGGAGCATAAAACACTTAAAAGTAAGAATAAATGGCTGCTTAATCATCAGACAGGCTTCCCCCAAACAACCACATGACATAAATCCAGCGTGTTTGTTTTATAGTGAGCACTTGCGGCACTGGATTCACAGTAGATAGAGCTTATTTTTCATGCTCCTCCAACACTGCTTTCTGCCCCCTTGTCCTGTGATCGTTCAAGGATCTGTCTTCTGCATCATATACTCAGGCTTCCCTCTTGTCAGGAAGGAAATCACTCTGTTAAACTACATATGTCATATTAAGTTAGATATTTAACTAGATGTTTGAACCTTCTCAAAATGTCAGACAATAAGTTGTTTTCAAAGAGGTCCTGGTCATTGGAAAAGACAATATTTAAGCCTGAGGAGTGAATCTTCAGTGACGGAATTGTAGACATTGCAGCATCTGAGTGAGAGTTTTGACCGAGGGACCTTTCTAAGAAATCTAGGATGAGGACTGAAGATTTAGAGCTGGAATAATCATAAAAAATAGCTGATATTTAGATAGTCAATCTCAGACAAAAACTTGCTATGTGACCCTGGAAAAGTCACTAACTTCTCAGTAAATAATACTAGTCAACCAATAAACATTTATTAAGTATTTATGATGTTCTGGGCACTGTGCTAGTTGTGGGGATACAAATAGGAAAAAGAAAGATAGTCTCTGTCCTCAAGGAGCTTACAATTTAATGGGGGAAAGGAAAGTAGCCAGTATAAGGGTTTGACAGAGAAGTCCAAAGGAGAGCACTGAATGGGAAGTGAAAAGAAGAGGGGGTTGGCCTGGGCACCATCCTTACGTGGAGGTTTTAGAAGAAGCCCTTTATGCCACCTGTCAATTAGAGGGGTCCCAGAGCAGAGGGTCCTGATGAGCAGTGAGAACCAAGGCTCATCATCAGAAACAGCATCCTCTTGCAGGCCTCTTTGCAATGTACCATGCAGCCTCAAATCACACAGCTGATCCAACGTCATTGTGGAAAAATCAAAAGATTTGAAGGAAGGAACGAAGGGTTTATTTAGCACTTCTTGTGTGCAAAGCCCTTTGCACAGGGGATATTGAAAAAAAAGTAAGGCAGTCTCTGCTCTCAAGGAGCTTCTAGTCTAACAGGAGAGATGGCAAATGTGGAAGGTTTCAGCTGCAAGTCCAAATAGGCCATGGAAAGGTCCTATGGCCCTTATGGTGAAAGAGGAAAAGCAGATGGGAATTCCTTTTTGTTAATGTCCTTTCTACTGATAAAATCATATCATTTTCTTATGTTAAACCATTTGGCAAGGACTTGGATGGCAAAAACTTTCTTTTCTTCTTCAGTAGATGTGGCTGATAGCACATGTAGGAGCAGTTGCCAGGCTGTATATCCAGAGGTTGGCTCCCAGGATGATAGTTGAGGGCCTTAAGCTGGAAATATGGAGATTCCTGAGGATTTGGGGTTCAGAGTCCTGGGCTGTTTTCATTGGAGTCTGAGGGAAGACAGTGATCACAGTGGTGTGATGGTTTGATATATCTGGTATATACTTGGGCTTGGGCTCAAATCCTAGCTATGCTAATAATAATAGTAATAGTAATGGGCAGCTAGGTAGCATTGTAGACAGAGTCCCAGGCCTGGAGTGAGGAAGACTCATTTTCCTGAGTTCAAATCTGACCTCAGACACTTACTGGCTGTGTGACCCTGAGCAAGTCACTTAACCCTGTTGGCCTCAGTTTCCTCATCTGTAAAAGGAGCTGGAGAAGGAAATGACAAACCACTCAAGTATCTTTACCAAGAAAACCCCAAATGGGGTCATGAAGAGTCAGACACGACTGAAAACGACTGAACAAAAACAATAGAAACAGCAATAATCTGTGTCACCTTGGGTAAATCACTTAACCTCTTATGGCCTCCATTTCTTCATCTGGAGGGGGATGAGGCTGGACTAGATCACGTCTAAGGTCCATTCTATTCCAAATCTTATTAACTTCACCTGGGCATAAAGCTCACCCTGAGTATTTGCATAACCTCTCCTATTTTCATGGCTCTCATTACGTGTGCTTTTTCTGGGACAAGTTGGAACTAGAATTTTCCAGTTTCTGGGAGTCTGCCCTTTAAAGTCACTACTAGGTCAGGTGTTAGCCCATTGCTCAATCAAGACTGTCCTCATTTCCTTGACATGCATTTTGATTGTTGGGAAAGCCAACAGGCTTTCAGTTGTATGTATTAGGATAATCGCTGAAGCACTGTGGAAATCTATGCACAGTGAACAGTATAATCTGTATGAGGCTGCTGTTGTAACAGACAATACTGACATCATGGATATATTCATTAAACTTTACCCCCAGCACAGGGGCATGTGCTTACTGCACAGGACGTGACTTTCTAGGGGCATTTGGCACCAGGGTGTAAACTGCTTAAACAAAGCATGTATACTTCTATTTCACTTCAGCAAACTCCAGAAGACAAAGAGAGATATTAGATGGCTCCAAGGAGTGACTGGTGAATGGTTTGAAGAAATCCAGAGAAAAAAGTTTCGCAATGACACCGATATCAGCCAGATGCTAAAACAACCACTCACATACAGGCTAAGGAAGACGAAAAATGGTGAGATGATGGGAATATATGTATTATCTCATTTCATATCTCTGTGGGGTTTTTGTTTTGTTTTGCTTTATTGAAGCAAAGTTTTTTGGAAGGAGGAAAAGGAAATCTGAGGAGGGTGGTCCAGAACTATGATTTCATTGGTTACAGGAAATTTCCAAAGTGGAAACTCTCTCCCCACTGGTATGGAAATTCCCTCCACCCATGTAGATTGGTAACAAGGACCATATAGAATTATATAGGACCATAGATGTAGAGTTGGAAGGAACCATAGAAATCAAATAGTCTAATCCTCTCATTTTACACATGAAACATTCTCAGAGAGGGTAAGCAATTTGCCTGTGATCATATAGCTAACATGTATAATAGACAGGACTTGAACCTACATCATCCTTTTTCACAAAGCTTTATAAAACCACATATTCTAAAAAGGGATTAGTAAATTTGAAGTTGGGTTTGAAGTTTACTGAGCCTCTCAGTAAGTGTCATTGGAGTCCACCATCTTCAGGTGAACCCTGTTCACCATCAAGTCTTTAGGGTATTTCAGTAACCTTGTACTCTTGATTGGGATCCAATACTGATTCCAGTCAATTATTAATATCAATTTCTTAGGAATAATTTGACATTCAGCAATGTTGCAAAAATTTGTTATTCTTCATTTTTGCAACATTTGCAGTTCCTACATGTGTAAATGTCTCAAAGTATATAGTATATATGCTGTTACTTTAAGATTAAACCCAAACCATAGTGATCTTTTTTCCAGTTAATATGATTTCATATACATATTTCCATATATTAACCTATTCCACTAATGTCATTTACTTCTATTTTGGACATGTTGAGAGGTTTTTATAGAATATCTAGTTTTTAATGTCCAGTAGGTAGTTGGTGACACATTGTCAGCAAAGAGACTAGGACTGAATATATAGATCAAAGCATCATCTTCATGGAAATGATCATTAAACCCATAAAGGAAGGAAGGAAGCATCTATTAAGCACCTACTGTGCGCGAGGTACTGTGCTAAGTGCTTTACAAATACTATTTCATAAAAAAAAACAAAAAAAAAACAAATACTATTTCATATGTTTTACATGACTGCACATGTATAAAACTTTTGTCAAATTACTTGCCTTCCCAATGAGGGGGAAGAAAAAAAAGTGTAAGAATTTTGAACTCCAAATCATAAAAAATGAAGGTTAAAAATTGTTTTTACGTGTAATTAGGAAAAAATAAAATATAAAAAAATTCCAAAATTTTTTTTCATTTGATCCTTGCAACAACCCTAGGAGATAGGTGCTATTATTATCTCCATTAAGTAGTTAAGGAAACTGAGGCAAACAGTGGTTTAAGTGACTTGCCCAGGGTTACAAAGCCATTAAGTGTCTGAGATAGGATTTAAACTCAGGTCTTCCTGACTCTAGGCCCAGTACCCTATCCATTTCACTACCTAGCTGATCCTATGAGAACTGATAAGATCACCAAAAGAGATTAGATAAGGAGAGAGGAGTCCAGGGCCTAAGACAGAAGCTACAGGTATACTCACATAAAAGGCATGAGCTAGTTAGACAAGGAGGAGAACCAGGAGATAGAAGAGTCACAAAAACCCAGACAAATGAGAATATCTAAGAGAGAGTAGCCAACAGTGTCAAATATAGAAGAGAGGTTAACAAAGATGAGGGATGTGGAAAGATGAACCAGTCTGACAATTAAGAGATTGTGGACAACTTTGGAGAAAACAGTTTCAGTTCAGGGGTGAGGACAGAAGCCACGTTGCTAAGAGTTGAGAAGTAAGAGGAGAGAAAATGGAATATGGAGTAAAGCAGATAATTTAGAGGCTGTTTGCATTTCCTTTTTTATATGAAAAGTTGATTATGTTTTAAATCACATTTTTAAAAATCTACATTTTATGTACCTATTGCTATTCTACTCAACCACTAAAATAAAATTTTCTAAAAGCAAATAGGAAAGCAACCACATGAGAAATAGATGGGTTCCACCCTCTGCCTGCCATGTATGTGTGTGTATGTGTGTGTGTGTGTGTGTGTGTATGTATGTAGACAAGATTGAGAAATGACCCTTGCTTGTTATGAAGAGAGTGAAATTCATAGAATTTTTATATTTGGAAGTGACTACTGGGGTGATCTAGGCCCACCCATCCCTTAACCACAGATCTTCTCTCCAAAATTTCTAATAGGTAATCATGTGGCCTATGATTCTGTGGTTCTTTTTGTATGAATGTTTCCATCCATCCAATTAACCGTGAATAAATAGGGGTTTATTGAGAGGCACGTTTCCGTTTTGTCATTGATCTTCCCTCCCTACAGAATCATTGGCTACCCAACTCTGTAAAGGTCAGTGCCCTGGTTGTGTCTACTCGAGTATATGCTCCATGTCCATTACTAGACTCTGTGAGGCTGAGGCAAGAGAGGGAATGGGAAAGAAAATGGGGGAAGGAGTCTCTTTTCTTTGAGGTATTTAGCATTTGCCCATAGTAAAGTTCTATTTGAAAGCCATAAGTACTGGATACTCAATGGTTATATTAATGGAACATAAGTTCTGGCAAGTCTGATCAAACTAGAAAGGCCTAGAGTATAGGACCTACAAAGGATTCTACATCTATCCACATATGACCAGTCTAGTCAAATTCATAGAGGTTTAGCACTAGAATGTCCTCAGAATAACAACTTTTGTGGCCACAGTAGCTCTTGTCCACTTCTTAGGTTCCCTCACTTTCTACAAGACTCAGTTCAAATATCACCTTCTGCAGGAGACCTTGCTGGTTCCCCAGCTGCTAACACCTTCCCTTCTAAGGTTATATTTCATGCATTCTGTATCTTGTATGTAACCTATTCATTTACATGGGGTCTTCCCTGTTAGACTGCAAGGTCTTTGAGGTTAGGGACTGTGTTTTGCATTTCTTTATATCTTTATCCCTTAACACAGAGACTGGTACATAGTAAATGGTTAATAATTGTTAATGGATTGATTTAAGTCTTGAGGGTTCACAATCTGCATTGGTAGAGGATGAGAGCCCATACCTACAAAATTATGGACCATTGAAGTTCAGCATGTATACATGACCATATTTTAACAAATCACTGACCACTTGCAATGTTGTTGATGTTTGCTTCTAGATTCTATGCATTTACCCATGTCAAGATCCCCAAATCTTCCAAACCGAAATAATCCCTCATCTACTCCTCCCCGCCTGGGCTTCCGGTCATCTCTAGCTTCACTATTCTCTTTCAGAAAATCAGGAAAGGAGATCACAAAGCCCCAGCCACCATCACAACAAGGGTAAGGTAACCACAGATCACATGTACATTCAATTAGCCAGAATACTATCTAAGAAGCAGATAACATATTTCTCATTCAATGTATTAACTATAATAAGATTGGAAGTCAGTAATACTATAACCCCAAAAAAATTGGTCAAGGGCCTACTACAAGCAACGTGTTATGCTAGGCGCTGAGGATTCAAAGACAAAAAAAGTAAACGTTCCTTGCCCCCAAGAAGCTTACATTGTATAGGGGGATGGGGATGGGGTGGATACAACACATGCAGAGATAAATGATTTTTTTTTTTAATTAACTTCTGTTTATTTTTAGTTTACATCATTCATTTCCACGAGATTTTGAGTTACAGATTTTTTCCCCGTCTTTCCCCTACCTACTACCCTAAAACAGTAATCCCACTGTATGCCCCCTCCCCCAATCTGCTCTCTCCTATGTCCTCCCCCATCACCCCTCTGACTTTCCGGTAGGGCAAGATGGATCTCCCTTCCCCAGTGCCTGTATATCTTATTTCCCAGGTGCATGTAAATAATAATAATATATATACATGAGATAAATAATTTCAAGAGAATTTGAAGAGAAGAAAGCACTAACATGCAGGGTATCAGAAAAAGCATCTGAAAAAAGCTTTCAGAAAAAAAGTCAGATGGTACCTGATTCAAGCCCTTTCTTTTAAGTGACTTATTGATTGATTCATTATAGGGAGCTAGGGAATCTAAGAGGAAACAATAGGTGAAGATGGATTATGTTCCAGACCTATACTTAGGGAATCAGAGTCAACTCACCTGCTCTTGTAGACCAAATGAGGTTCTGTAAAACATGGTTTATCTGAAATGAAGTTCCCACCTTGGTGCTTTGGATCCTAGCTCTTGGGACTGTTATATATTTGAGAAATCAGGAAATGATCATTGGGAAAATCTTTATTATATCGTCTCTTCTCATTTCAAAGAATTAAAATGGTTCCCTAGATACACAGAGCTACTTGGTATTCTTAGTATGGAATGAGGGAGTACTTGGGGGTTAAAGAGGTAAAACCTTTGAGAGATTGAATGGAAGTAAATAAGAAATGTGATATGGACCGTGGAGAGCAAGAATGAAGCCCCCAGACTGGTTGGCTCAGTCATGGGACTCAACCTTGCTAGCCCCTTCCAGGGCTGCCCGGAGGTTGCTAAGTGTGCAGAAACAGTGAGAGGCCCTATCCTAAAACTTCACCAGTTCAAAGGTAGGGAGGATGTAGAGCCAGTGCTAGAAGCAGCAGGGCCCCTGCTCTTTGACACTTCTAGATTAGAAATATACATAAATCAGTCCATCGATATTCACTGTGCTGTCAAATTGGGCTGGGTTTTGTTGGTTTTTTTTTTTTTTAAGAAGCAAGCCTATGGTTACTTTCCAATTGAGCTGACTGCTAAATATTTTAGTCACGTCTCTTCCTGGTCTAAAAAAAAAAAAAAACAGCTTCCCACCCTTTTAAGGTGTTGGCTTGGCGTGTGATTTTGTTTCGTATGAAGACAAACCATTAGAAACAAGCTCTGCCTGCAGTCAATAAAGGTGCTGGAGAGGGAGTACTAGCTGCCTAGGGAGACAAGAGGCAGTGGCAGCCCCTCTCTGCCCAAGTCAGGTAATGAAGCTCCCGAGCATTGACGGCAAAGCTTTCTTTTTCCTCAGTTACCTGGCTGGAAGCCTTGCAGCTCCCAGCTGCCGCCTGAGGGCTCTTTTGTTCTCTGAAGAGATTTTTCAGATTTGCGAGGAAAAAAAAAAGTAGGGTGTTTTTTGTTTTGTTTTGTTTTTGTTTTGGGATATCCTCACCAAGCTAACTGATTGACAACCTGTGCTGGAATCTTTTTTGGTAGGTAAGAGAAATTTTTTCTAACCAAAATGTTGGAAGGGTTTATAATTATTTTCACGTTCAGGCATTTGAGACTGGATCAGAAGTGCTTGAAAGAAATGCTTCTTTCAGAGAGAAAAAGGATGTTTTTATATGTGATAGAGGTTAGGCTTTTTGCATGTGCCTGGATTTTAGATGATTTTTATTGGTGACTGTTACAGAAAACAGAATAATCCAAGAGGAGGAAAACTGGGGTCAAGTTGGAGAGAAACCTGTAGCTCATCACATTGGTCTGTACAAGTTGTTTTCAGGTTGTTTCAGAAAATGTGAACCAGAAAAGTTTAACAATCTCTTCGATTATCTCTTCTCATTTGCAATCCATGTGCTATGGACAGGGTGTGCAAAAGTCTTGTAACTTTCTAGTAACCTTCAGCTCTGTGTAACTTCACTCAATGAAAAACAGTCTGCATTTTCCAACCAGAGTCGTGATTATTGCATCGGTGCAGGGAGCTATGCATGCATAAAAAGGAAAAAATATCATTAATTGTTAGCTGGAGAAAACCTGGTTAACTGGAGTAATTTAAGTATGTTGTTTTAAACTTTACATTTTAATCATTAAAAACTATTGTCTTTTAAATGTGTTTCATTTTCCAAAGATGAGTAGGAATGTTTGCTTCACCCAGCTCTCAGCCCAGTGGTTTGCACATAGTAGGTAGTTGATGAATGCTTGTTGAATTGACTCATCATTAATAGGTATTTGTTGATTTTAATAATGCACTGGACTCACATTTAAGGAAGCCATGCTTCCAGTCCCTTAAAACTCACGTGCTAAGATACAGATGAGCAATCTGTGACCACTCCCATATGCCAACCTTATGTTTTTTAAATATATGAATGTGGCTTAAATGGATATAAATCTTCAAAGTGCTCCCTTTCTCCAATTCTTTTATACCATATTGGATGATGTGAACCATGCATCATAGGCCCTGTGGGTCATTCAAAACTTGAACTAAGCCTGCCTTTTATTAGTCATTCTGATCATTCATCTCAACTTACAACCTGTAAAATTCAGGAGAGGTCTTCCCTGCCTCCCAGCACATTGGGAAGCATTGACAAAGCACTCAGGAAAACAGTCACCCTGAACAAGGCAGCAGTCAGGTTCATACTTGCTGAAGCGGAGGAAAATATGCCACATTATTACTTGCCAGGCTCCTGAGATATAAGTGAACAAAGTACAGCAGAGGCTTTTTTGTAAAATTATCTTGCAAGAAAAAAAGCACCAATTCTCCAAAACCAAAGAAACCATTCTGCCCACCCTGAACTAGACTAGCAGAAAAATGTCTTTTGTTCATTCCTTCCTCCCTCCAATTGTTTGTTAACACAAGGAGTTGCTTAAAAGTATCACTTTTCCAGAGACTGAGGACTCGTTACATCCAGGAGCTCTTCTCATCACTTTTGCAGGGCTACAGAAGTCGTCCCAGCACTGTTGTCTATAACTGGGATGTCCCAGTATGTGTAGGTCAGCACTGAGGGTGGTTAGGGAATATGCTTGTTGGCACAAGGGTCAATACATCTCTTCTTTGTTTCATAAGCTCCTCCAGAAATTATCTCATCGTTATTTTTAATCCTATACTTAATCCACTAAACTATACCCATATATCAGTTCTTGATTCTAGAGAAAATACATTCTGTTTACATTTCTCTTAGCTTGTTCTCCCCGTTTTCTCAAGCCCAAGTAAATTAGATGGATGTTGAATTTAGTGCAGCCTACACAAAAGCTGTTTTCATAGGATCATTGGTTTAGAATGGGAAGGGAAACCAGAGGTTATATAATCCAACCCAAGGGGAACCTTCAGTCTTAAGGCCACATGTGGCCTTCTAAATCCTCAAGTGCAGCCTTTTGACTGAATCCAAATTTTACAGAACAATTCTATAAAATTTGGATTCAGTCAAAAGGCCACACTTACAGATTTAAAAGGCCACAAGGCTGCAGATTCCCCACCCCTGGTCCAACCCCTTCATTTTACAGCTGAGGAAGCTGAGGCCCAGGGATTGCAAAATCACAGACTTAGAGCTGAAAAGAGTTTTAGAGGGCATTTAACCTGACTCTCGTTTTACAGATGAGGAAACTTGAGGCCCACAGAGAAGGGACTTTGCCCAAGCTCATATGCAGGGTAAGTGGCAGAACTGACAGTTGTACCCAAGGCCTCTTACTCTCAATCTGGAACTGTTTCTCTCACATCACACTACTGATAAGGGACTTGTGTATGATCATACACATAGTGAAATACCGAGGAAGAATTCGAACCACGTGCCTCTCGCTTCATTTATCGCCCTATGCTGCCTTCCTCCATTTGGTGTTGTTGACGATGATACTGTTTTAAGGTTTGAAAAGTGCTTTATACATTTCACAACAACCCTACCTGACAGAGAGAAGACTGACGTTCCAGAAGGGCCATCTGGCTTCCTTAGCCTTTTTTATGGCTATTTTTCTTAGATTCTGGGGAAATAAACTATAGCTTTTTAGAAAGCATTAGTTACAACATTAAAAAGAAGGGAGACAGGCTAAAAACTATTGATGCCTCCAGTCTTTGTCTGGGAAGAGAAAAGAGCTTTTTTGCTTCTCTCAGGGTACCCATTCTCCACTTCTGTCCTTGGAACATACTGGTATCCCACATGCACAGGCAATAAAAATAATCTGGCACGCTGACAAAGAAGCTGCATTTTTCCTCGGAGCTGCTCTTTGCCCCAGGTCTGACGTCCACTCGTAGATGAGGCACAGCAACAGCTGGGGAAGAGAAAAGTGTAAGGAACATGGCACAGTGAAAATGCTGGACCTGGAGTCAGGATATCTGAAACGGGAAACCTGCTATGATATAACAATAAAATATGTATATGACAATATATAACAATAAAATATAACAATAAAACATCATCATCATCAAAAACAACATCAAACAGGCCAATAAATGAAGCGAGAGGCACGTGGTTCAAATTCTCCCTCAGTCTTTCACTACGTGTATGACCACACACAAGTCCCTTATCAGTAGTGAGATGTGAGAGAAACAGTTGCAGATTTAGAGTAAGAGGCCTTGGGGACGACTGTCGGTTCTGCCACTTACCCTGCATATGAGCTGGGGCAAAGTCCCTTCTCTTTGGGCAAGTCCTTTAAGCTCATTGATTCCTAGGATTTTTCATCTATAAAATGGGATGATAATATTTTCACTACTTTCCTCTGAATATATGCTAAATAATCTCAACTGGGTACACACCACAGCAAGGCAAACCTTTTATACCTCCCTAATTGATTCTCACAACAGAGGTTAGACAAAACCTCTTCATCCTTCCTCAATCCCCTCGCCCCCAATAATGCTCCCTCATCCTACCCTCCTCAGGGGAAGACCTCACCTAATACTTCACTGAAAAAAATGAGATCAGTTATCAAAAGCTCCTTCATCCTCCCTTCTCCTTTTGTCTCCTTTTATCACTCAGACTTCTTCCCCCAATATCTGTCTCCCACTATGCCTCAATACGCTTTCACCGCATCTCACATTAAAGTGGCTCTTCTCCTTTTCAAGACCTTGATCCAGTACACCCATGATCCAATATCTTCCCATCTTTTTAAGCAGATTTCCCCTTCTATCATCCTCACTCTCATTAATCTTTAATCTCTCCCTATGGACTGGTTCCTTCCCTGCTGCCTACAAATATGACCATGTTTTCCCTCCCCTATTCTTAAAAAGCTCTCAGTTGATCTGACATATCTCTCCTTCTCTCTCAGCTAAAATCCTTGAGAACGCCATCTACTACTGCTGCCTCCACTCCTTCACTCACCTGCTTCTAAAACTTCTGCAGTCTGGCTTCTGACTTCATTCTTCAACTGAAACCGCTCTCTCCAGAGTTGGTAATGACGTCTTAATCTCATGTCTTTCTCTCAGTCCTCTTCCTTCTTGACCTCTCTTGGCTCTGTGGAGCCTCTTCTTTTTCTAGGTTTCCATGACACCGCTTTCTCCTGGCTCTTCTTCCTGACTCCTTCTGGTTCCTTCTCAGTCTCCTTTGGGATCTTAATCCAGGTAACCCCACTAATGGTGGAGATTCCAAGGCTCTCTTGTAGGCCCCATGCTCTTCTCCCTCTATAATTCCTCCACTGGTGATCTAATCAGCTCTCAGGAGTTTAATGACCACCTCTACGCAGGTGAATCCCAGATCTAAACATTCCCTCTTCTCACTCACTGCACACGTCTAATCTGTTGTCAAGTCTTACCATTTTCAGCTTCACAGCGTCTCCCACGTAGAGCCCCTTCTATCCACTCAATAGCTGCTGTCCTGGTATAGACCCTCATCATTTCAGCTTTAACCTTTACAATTGTTTTATAGCTGGCCTCCCTCCCTCCTCTTTCTAAACCATCCTCTCCTAAGCTGCCAAAGTGATCTCCCTAAACATCAGGTCTGACCATGTCACCACCCCCACTCCCACCTTGCACTATTCAATAAACTCTAATGGTTCCCTACTTCCTCCAAGAAGAAATATAAAACTCTCTCTTTGGCAATTAAAGCCTTTTACTACCTGGATCCTTCCTACCTTTCTAGTCTCTGGATACATTAGTCCCCACATGTATTCTGTGATCTAGCTCTCCTGCCTTGCTGCTCCTCACACATGATTCTCAATGCTTTTCACTGGCTATTCTCCATGCCTAGAATGTCCTCCCTCCTTATTTCTGCCTCATAAAGTAGTGAGTTCTGTCTCACTTAAAGTATTCAGAAAGATGCTGGTTGAACAAATTTATTGGATATGTCATGGAAAGGATTCATGTTTTTGGTAGGAATTGGTCCTTATAACCTCAGAGGTCTTTTCCAACTCGGAGAGGCTATAAATGGTATTAACTTTTAGAGTCTGGGTAGAATTACTCCTGTGAATGAGAGTCACAAAGTCGAGTTGGAACAAAGTCACAGCAACATTTCTAGGGTGTGGTCAATGCTTTCTATGGGGCCAGGAATATGTTGAGAAAGTTTGAGTAAAAGTATAGCCTTCCAGAAACTGTTGACTTCATTATAGCCCATTATTATAGAGTCATTAGTTCTGTGGCCTAAGAATGTGCACAATACTAATATTGAAAGAAGAATAGTCAGTACATGTGGTACCAGTTGAGTGGTGGGCTGTATAGAGGTGGTCCAGGTTTTCATGGTCTGTGCACCTTAGTACTACTGGGCTCCTTGGAGCCAACACCATGAAGGACAATTAACATGAAAATTACTTTATCCCAAGACGGGCTGAATTCATTGGATCATAGATTTAGAGCTAGGAGAGACCTTAAAAGTCATTGAATCTGACTCCCTCATTTAAAAGGAAACTTAGACCTAAGAAAATGAAATTACTTTCCCAACATATTAAGTGACAAAGCTTGAGATTTGAACCTAGGTCCTCTGGTTCCACGCCCAGTGCTTTTCCTATTGTAGCACACGACTTCTGTTAATTTTTCAGGGGTGGAAGAGTACATGACCTCAAAACTCAACCTCCTCACAATCAAATTTATACTTTTACTTCATGTACAATTCTCAAACTCAACAAGTCCAAAATAGAACAGATCTTTCCCTGCCAAAACCCACTCCTCCTCCAAATTTCCTCATTACTCTTGAGTGTACCATCATCCTTCTAATCACCCAAATTTGCAACTTCAGTCTTATCTTCAACTATAATCACAGCATTTGATCCATTCCTATCTTTCTCCCCTCACGTGACCACTAGCCTAGATCAGGCCCTCATTAACTCTCACTGTGAACTATTGAAATTGCCTCCTAATTAGCTTTCTTGCTTAGTTTATCCCAACTCCAATCCATCCTCTCTGAACAGCTTCCGAAATGTACACTTTCTAAAGTGTACATTTGGTCATGTCACTCAGTAAACTCCAGTGCTTCCCATATATCAAGGATCAAATATAAATTCCTCTGCTTGGCAATTAAAGCCCTTACGACCTACCTGCCATCCTACTAATTTCCAGCCTAATTTCTTATCCCTCTTCCTATACGCTACGGTCCAACCAAACTGACCTTCTTCCCATTCCTCACATAGGGCACCCCATTTCCCTTCATATGCCTCTGCATCGGCTGTCCTTCATGTCTAGACTATACTGCCTCTGCCTCTGCCTCTTGCATTCCCGTTCCCTTCAAGGCTTAGCCTAGATGCCTTCTACGTGAAGCTTTTCCTGATCCCCTCAGCTCCCTAATGCTTTCTCTACAAAATTGTCATGAATCTGTCTTGTCTGTACTTACCTATGTACATATTTTCTTTCTCAGCTAGGGCAAGTACTTTTGTCTTTGTATCCCAAATACCTGGTACAATGCCTACCACATGCTTGCTGATTGTTTTAGGACTATAGTTTTCAAGATCCCTTGATCACTGAGTACAAGTGTCCTCTGACTTCTCATAAAGCAATGCCAGAGTGACTAGGGGAGGGTTAGAAAGCTGTTGTCAAGGTCACTGCTTTTGCTAACCTTGTGACCCTAGATTTATCATGATCCAGATCTTCAGGGCACTTTATGCCTAAACCCACTAGCAAAAGGCACAAGACTTTCCCCGGGATACACATAACCTAAGAAAGAACAAGTGGAGAAACAGAGGTTTGGCCTAGCTCTCTTGCATTCATTCCTTTCCATACAGTCAGCTCTCTAGCCACAATTAAAAGGCTAGTTCAGAATACCAACCCAGAGGCCTGGACTTCTGTCTATTTTTTAAATGTTGCCTGCAGGCCCTGTCAGCATAAAAGAGACTGATACCCTCATTAGGGCTATTAGCAGCTAGCTGCCAATACCTTCTAGCTCAACTGTCCTACCTTCCCAACTGAGGTTAATATTATATTTGAGCCAGTTTGGGTTTCTTGGGTTTTTTTGAAACTGGGTTTTTCTGTCTTGCTCAAGCTGAAAGTGTAGGAGTGATTCATAGGTCAGACTCATTGGAAAGAGAGTTTTGACCTCCTCTGTTTCCAACCTGGGTGGGTTTCCCCCTCTTTAGGCAGCCTGGTAGCTCCCTGGGGCTCACCATACTAGTACTGGACTTAGTTGAAATACCAAATTAACATTACCTATTACAGCTCAGAATTCCTGAGCTCAAGAAATCCACCAGCCTCTGCCTGCCTGGGAGTAGGGATTAAAGGCATGAGCCACCACCCTGGCCTGTTGGGCCAGTTCTTGAGAATATACAGAGAATATCATTAAGTAAGTAATAGCATGATATAATGGATAAAGAGCCAGTCTCAGAAGCAAGATAACCTGGGTTCAAGTCCCATAATTGTTGTGTGGTCCTAGATAAATCATTAAGCCCGTCAGTGCTCCAGACTAGTATTGTCCAACTTAAATAGAAACGGGGTCACTCAGCTATATAGAAGGATCCCTGTGGCCACATACTGACATAGAAAAATCCATATTAACATTATCTGTGTTCTACTGTATTTTTATTTATTTTGTTAAATATTTCCCAATTATATTTTTATCTGATTCAGACTGCACTCTAGTATGTGGCCCATAAAATAAAACCTGCCAGCTGTGTATTTGGCACCTCTGAGACAGACAACTCTCTAATAGTATAAGTCACAGAGCAGGTGCAGATCTGCTTTGGAAACAGGAATTTTTTTCACTGAGAGTTCTGCATAACAGTAAAATCACAAGTCTGGCCCAAAAGTTCTTTTAAAAATTATCAAGTAGATGAACAAAGATGCTATTTATAAATCACCGCAATACCGCATTGAGGACATTAGAAGGTCCAGATAACATCGTTCATAAACCAGGTATACCTGGTTCAAAATATGGCCTTCCATTCATCCTTTCTCCATATATGAGCCAGGCTCATACTCCTTGGAGTGCCAACTTAGTATAAATCACAACACACCCTCCTCTCCCCCAGAATTGATCTAGTTCAGGGGTGAGGAACCTGGGATCTCAAGGTTACATGTGGTCTTCTAGATCCTTGGGTGCAACCTTTTGACTGAGTCCAAGCTTTATAGAACAAATCCTTTTATTAAGGGGATTTGTTCTGTGAAATTTTGAGTCAGTCAAAGGACCAAACTTTAGGAGCTAGAGGGCCATACGTGATCTTGAGGCTACAGGTTCCTCACCCTGATCTAGTTCAAAAGTGTCAACTACATTGCCAAGGATGCAGCCCATGACACTCCCAATTCCATTCTAAGCTGGATTAAAATGTAATTGGGAAATATTTAACAAAACAAATAAAAACAGACAAAAATACACGATATTAATACATGGTTTTCTAAGTCAATACACAGTCCTCAGGGATGCTTATTTATTATTTAGTGACCCCCATTTCTATTTGGGTTTGATATCACTGGTCTAGCTAATGAAAAATCAATAGTTTATGGGTGATGATTATCCTGAGGGAACTAAAATCATTAGGAGTTGAGGGACTATAGTTGTGGATTCATTGGTAATAGAAATTTCCTGTGCCAATTGAAAGTGGAACCTGCTCCAGAGCATATAATATTATAGAACAGCTTGAGACTGTAAGAGGATAAGTGACTTATCCAGGGTGACATACTTGGAATGGGTTAAAAGTGGGCCTTGAGCCTACATTTTCCTTTTTTTTTTTCAAGGCAGTGGGGGTTAAGTGCCTTGCCCAGGGTCACACAGTTAGCAAGGGTCAAGTCTCTGAGACTGAATTTGAACTCAGTCCCTCCTGACTCCAGGACCTATGCTCTATCTGCTTTGCCACCTAGTTGCCCCTAGATTTTCTTTACTCTAAGGGCAGCTCTTTATCTACTCTGTCATGCTGCCTCACTCAATCTGGTACACTTACAGTTCTCTGTCCTAAGAGGTCCAGGGGGAGAAGTAAGTGGCAGTTGAATTGTTGCTGGGGGCTGGTTTCAGTGGACCCTTAGAGTGCCCTTATCTTTGGTTCTAACTAAAAAAATTAAAGGTACCCCTCAGGAAATTGGGACCTAGACATGAACACCACAACTCAGTCATAAGCAGTATGGGAGGGTATGGGTGGTGATGAGGAGGTGTTGAGGTCCCAGCTTTGGTGAGTCTGAATAAGTCTTGTTATTCATGGTTATCTCAGGCAGGCCTATGCTGGTGCTCTTTACATTTATAGTCCTGCCTAGCCTGACCCAGTTTAGGAATAGAGCAAAGGGTGTGGCGAGGGCAGAGCATGCGGTATTGGGCATCTAACACTCCTCAGAGGTGTGGTACTTTGGGTGAGGAACCCTTGTTAAGTGGGGGAAGAGCAGGAGCCAGTTCTCTCCCATAGTGAAGAGGTTGGCAATGGGTCAGTCAAAACAGTCTGAAAGAGCCAGAGGCAAAGGGGACACCCTCATATCAGAGTGAAGCAATTGGGCAGCAAGAGGATCTGAAGGCAGAGAGTGAGAGCTAAAGGCCAAGTAACTAACTGATTGGTTGATAATTAAGTAAAACTGGAAACTAGGTAAATCAAAGGAGAGCTATGTAGTCAAAGCTCAAAGGTGAGTCCCTGTAGCATAAGAGGACTATCACAGTTTATTATGCCTGGGGACATTTGTTTGTTTTTAAGCTATAGATAGCTAGCTTAGCTTTGAAAGGGGCTAGAGCTCTCTTCACCTGACCTTCTTAACTGGTTCCTGCTGCATCTGTTCATTCTCCCCTCTGTGGTAGCCAATGTTCAGGCTAAAACAGACACTAGGTTGTACTTTGTACTGCCCGTGAGGGCTGCAAGATTGGGGTATGGTAAGGCATGATCATTGGTAGGACAGTGGAATAAGGGACACACAGGATTGAGCTCTTCTGATCTTCTGGTTACTTTCAGGGCAGCAGAGTAACTTGAATGCCCTGAAGGTGAGAAGTATTACATAGCTTTTTTTCTTCCATTCATCATGGCAGGGCTGAAGGAAACTGTCTCAGCCTTCTCACAGGGAGGGCTCATTTTTATTCCACTTGTTTCCACCTTTAATTTAATCGAATAATTTTCCACAAATGAGAAGTCTGAGAGACATAATTTCTGGGTAATTAATATCAATTTATTAATTATAGCTAGCAAAATATTTAATAAAATGATAGTCTTTGTCTCAGAAACCAAATATGCCCCCTGGAGAACATTGAATGCTTAAAAAGCCTTTGGAAAAGGAAGTGTACCTGAGGATGGAAATCAACTCTGGTTAACAATGAGAGGGTGAGCATACTCATGAGGAGGTGGACAAACAGTCTTCAGTTCCTCCGGATGAGAATTTGACCAGTCATGAGACTCAACGGCCTCCAGTAATCTGGACAAAAAAAAATCCTTCTCTACCCAGACTACTCTAGCTAGTTTTCCCCTTCATAAGCTGGGTCCTTCTAAATTCTAATGGAAGGTTCCAAGAACTGGGGTTTATTTCCTGAGGGCAAGATCTTGCCTAGACTGGATTCTGTTTGTAAGGTCTTCTAGTTGGGTGGGGTCCCACCCAAGATAGAAGAGTATGTACCCTGAGGATTTGGGCAATCTAGTCTATTAGCAATGTCCTTCAGAGACTAGCTGACTAACTTATAGGGGTTGGTTTCTGAATAAGGAAATAGAAAGGAAAAGTCTTAATTAATAATCAGCTGTTAATATAAGAGAAAAATAATCATTTCTAATACCATCTACATTCTGAATGTTTCAGAATGATCTTCATATGACCCACTCTTTTTATGTTCTTTTTGGAGGGGGGAAGGTAGGGCAATTGGAGTTAAGTGACTTGACCAAGGTCACACAGCTAGTGAGTGTTAAGTGTCCCAGGCCATATTTGAACTCAGGTCCTCCTGACTCCAGGGCCGGTGCTCTATTCACTTTGACACTTAGCCACCCCATGTGACCCACTCTTGATGCTATTATGTGATGTAATATAACAACATAAAAACAACAATTCCCTGAAGCTTGTTTCCAGCATTCTCTTCCACCTTACACTCCTACCTTTTATCCAAATCACATAAACGGACAGCAATAACATCACAGCCTATCACAGCCCCTGCACTGTGGGTTTGTGTTATATCCAGCAATATGGTGCCTGAACTTTGATGCTTCAGGACAAGTCATAGCCACTTGTGCCTGGGTGAGCAAAGGGCTCGTGGAGGCCTTTCTGTAACAGTAACCATTGGAGCATCTTCATTCCAGTCAAGTCCTGGACTAGTAGGATGTCGAAGGAGCTTATATTGCTCAGGACAAGCCAATGACTTCACCAGAGCCTCTGGGTTTGTCTGTTGAAGGCCTGCCTTCTAACTATTTTTGGATCCTCAAGCACTGGTGAATCCAGATGGTAATAATAGCTCCTGAGCAAAGGGTGGGCTAAAGTATTTAAAGCAGTGGTTCTCAACCTTCCTAATGCCTTGACCCTTTAATACTTGTATGTGGGCATATCTGCATGTGGGCAGACCGCCTGGAGACAGATAGAGGAACTGTGTCTCAGTTCCTAAGACCATCGGAAATATGTGTTTTCTGATGGTCTTAGGCAAGCCCTGTGAAGGGGTCATTCAACTCCAAAGGGGTTGCAACCCACAGGTTGAGAACCACTTATTTAAAGGATTATTTTCTAGTTTCATTTTCTATTTCATTAGTGACCTTGATAGCCCCCTATAATTCTTCATCCCCCTATTCTTCTACCATTTTAGTGCCTAACCTAAAATAATTCCTTTTACCCCTGCCAGGTACACTTGCTCCCTTCTCAGTTTCCTTTTGTGTGTTATCTTCTGCATTAGATTGTAAACTCCTTGAGGGAAGGGGTTGTCCTTACTTTTTCTCATTTGTATCTTTAGCACTTGCTAAATAAATGTTTGGGGCAGCTAGGTGGCACAGTGGATAGAATGGTTAGCCTGGAGTCAGGGTGACCGGAGTTCAAATCTGGCATCATATACTTATTAGCTGTGTGACCCTGAGCAAGTTACTTAACCCCGTTTACATCAGTTTTCTCATCTGGAGAAGGAGATGAAAATCCAATCCAATGTCTTTGCCAAGAAAATCCCAAATGGGGTTGTAAAGAATTAGATACCATCAAGCAACAAAATACATGTTTACTGATTGATTGTGGAGTTTTTCAATATTCTATTCTAATGCTGCTTCCTCTATTCCTTTCCTTATTACTTTCAGTTAGAAGTGATTTCTTTCTTCCTTAAATTCCTATAGTACTTTGCCTACATCACCACAATTTGGCTTTAGCTTGTAATTATCTGTATGTCCGTCTTCTCTTTCCTATTATATTGTAAATTTTCTTTAGAAAGGGCCCAAGTCTTTTTTTCACTGTGCCCCCTAGTCACCCCAGCAGGAATTTTAAAATAAAGACCTCAGGTCATGACGTGTATAGATTCACAGTCAGTGTTGGTGGTTTGGTGTAACTGAAACTGCTAAACTGATGATGCGAATTCAAGAAGATCAGGAGGCAGCATTCTACAACAGAAAGAAAGCTGGGACTTGAGCCAGTCATTGAACTCTCCTGGGCCTCAGTTTCTTCATCTGTAAGATGGGGGAGAGTTGGATTATATATAATCTCTAAGGTCCCTTCCAGCTCTACATTTTTTACCTTATGACTGAATTCTGTTTTGAGAACTCTTCTGACTTCATTACTTCGTTTCCTATTTCCTTTAGCATCCAAGTACTCGAGTTCTGTAGAGAGTGCTGAGTCATTAAGGCCCACAAACTCTCAAACAACATTGGATTTGGCACCAGTTTGCATATTCAGACTGTTGAAAATTTATCAATTAATTTTTCAGCTCAACTAAACCCCCTGTGAGAGTAAAAGCTGAGTGTATAAAACACCATAGGCCTTTACAAATAAAACTTCTATAATAAACATAAGTTATATCTTATCTACAATGCCTCAAAGATTTGTGATCTTAGCATTTTTTGGAGTATTTCCTTCAACGAGTCAGCCTGAAATCCACTCTGTGCCTTAGCAGTCTTCATGAGTAGCTGTGATTGAAAACATCTGTCTTTGGTTCCTTGCTCACTAGTAATGAGCTTCTCCGTGCCTAGCTAAGCTGGGCCTCAAACCAATCAATCAGCAACCATTTCTTAAATTTCTACTGTGTGCCAAACACTGTGCTAAGTGCCAGGGATACAAAAAGAGGCAAAAGACCTTCCTTGCCTTCAAGGAGCTTACAATCTAATGGGATAGACAGCATGAAAACATGTAAAAGCAAGTTATATACTAGTAACAGTAACACGGTTAGTACTAGATGCCTTTCTGCTTTCATAGAACCTGGCAGAGCCTGCGGTCCACTGGTGACCACAAGTCATTTCCAGGCTACAAATGAGGCATTATGGGAGGATTTTAGTGGGGGAATAATCGTGTTATCTTTGTAAAAACAAACAAACAGATTATCCTTAGAGATTCCTCAAAATAATTTATTTTTTAAAAACCTTATTCCTAATTGTAAAATATATTCCAATCTCATCTCTTTAGGAAAAAAAAAAATTTAAGTGACTTGTGGAAAAATGCCTGTGCCAGTAGAAAAGCATCTGCTGGGTTCTAATACTTATCATTCAGAATCTAGGAAGTAGGTGGGACCACTAAACTACTCTAATCCCACGCCATACCTGAAAAGGAATCTCTCTACTTGTACTTTAACATGGTTATCAATCAATCAGTCAATAAGAGTTTATTAAGCGTCTGTTGCGTCAGGCAATAGGGTAAGTACTGGAGATACAAATATGAAGAATGAAAAATTCCTCCACACAAGAAGCTCACACTCTAAAAAAGCTTTCTTTGCTCTAAGACCTCCAATGACGGGGAACCGCCTACCTTCCAAGGAAGCCTATTTCACTTTGAACAGCTCTAATTTTCAAGAAATTACATCCAACCTTAATTTGCTTATTTGTAACTTCCCCTCTTTGCTCCTAGGTTGGTCTTCCTGACCACCAAAGTAAACAATCACTCTTCCTCTTGGCAGCCACAAATTACTAGAAGACAACCGTCACAGGGTCATGGACTTAGAGCTAAAAGAGATGACCTATAGGTCATCCACTCCAACTCCCTCATTTTTCTACATGAGGAAACTAAGGCCCAGGGAGGTTAAGTGATTTGTTCAGGGTCACACAGTTTTTAAATGTCTGAGATTGAATTTTAATGCATGTCTTCCTGATACCAAGTCTGTCACTCCACCCACTAAACCATGCTGTCTCATATCCCTGTTGGACATGTCACCTAACCTTTCGGTGCCCCAGGCAATTGTCTAAGACTACAAGTGGCAGAGCAGGTGCCAAGCTGCCTTGGTAGACAAGTTTGCTTGTCAGGATTTCCCCATACCAGTGAAATCATGGGTCTAGTTCAAAACAAAACAACCCCACTGTTGACTCATATTGAGTCTGCCACCTACTAACACTCTAAGATCTTTTTCAAAATACCATCCAACCATCTTGTACTTGTGCAATTGACTAACTTGAGCACAGAACTTTACACTTATCCTTGTTAAATTTCTTGTTAGATTTGGGCCTAAGATCTTTCTGAATCCTCTCAACCAGACCGCTGTCTTTTTCAGCTTTTTGTCATCTAAAAATCTAATAAGCAAGCATACCATCTATGCCTTTATTCAAGTCATTGATGAAAATGTTACACAGCACAGATCTCTGAGACACTCTACTGGAAACCTCCTTCCCACCTTTAATGTCTGTCTAGTCTTTGAAATCAGACATTCCAGCAGTCTTGAATCTTCCTTATTATCTGTGATTCCCAGAGGACAAAATTGTGCTGTTATCTGGACCACATCTCTCCATCTTGTCCAAAAGAATATCATGAGAAACTTTGTCAAATGCCTCACTAAAATATAGGTAAATTTTATCTATGGTATTTCCTCTTATCTGCCAGTATATTAACCCTGTCAAAGAAAGACTCTTCTTGGCCTGTTCTTGATAGAGTCATACCAGCTCTTTATGATGCTCATCCTTTGCTACATGCTTGATAACCGCCCATTTCATCCATTCTAAGTAACTATAAGGAAACTGTCCAAAATGTTTTAGTTTTGTTAGGGTTTTTTTTTTCCAAGTCATGTACTAGGCAGGTAGGTGGCATGGTGGATAGAATGTTGAGACTGGATTCAGGAAGACCTGATTTCAAATCCAGTCTCAGGTACTAGTTGTGTGACCCTGGGAAAGTCATTTAATCTGTTTGCTCCAGTTTTCTCAACTGTAGATGGGGATAATAAAATACCTACCTCTCAAGTTTGTTGTGAGGATCAAATGAGATAATATTTATAAATTATTTTAATGAAGGCCCACAGATTCTTAGCATAGTGCTTGGCACATAGTAGATGCTGTATAAATGCTCATTATTATCGGTGTCATTATTAATATTGTTATATACTAAATTGTATAATATCTTCCTAGAAAACAACTCCTGGGAAAATATTTTCTCTATCCATGAAGGCAGATGAAATGTTATTTTGCTTCTTGTTAATCATAGGTTAATCTTCCTTTGAATTAAATTTTAATTGCTATCTTTCATTTTTATGTTACTTTTATTATTCAATATAATCCTCTCCCTCTACCAGAGACTCTTCCCTTATAACAAAGAATAAAACATCTAAGTGCAGTGTACCCACATGGAGTCCTCAGGGCTGGGGAACCTATGGCCTCAAGGTCACATGTGGTCCTCTAGGTCCTCAAGTGGGGCCTTTGACTGAATCCAAACTTCACAGAACAAATCCCCATAACAAAGGGATCTGTTCTGTACAACTTGGACTCACTCAAAAGGCCAAGGACCTAGAAGCCCACATGTGACCTCGAGGCCACAGGTTCCCCATCCCTGGCTGAAGCAAGTGAATTGTTTGAGTCTGGGGGTTCTGAGCTGCAGGATGACTAAAGCTGATGGGGTGCCTGTATGAAATCAGAAACCAATAAGGTGATCCCTTGGGAGCTTGAGGCCCACCTGGCTGCCTAAGGAGGGACAAATCAACCTAAGCTGGAAACAGAACAGTTCAAAGTTTCCATGCTGATTAGCAGTGGGGCTTGCCCCTGAATGGCTGCTGTACTCTCAGCCTGGGCGAAATAGTCTCCAAAAAAAGAAAAAAATACTTTTTTGAAAAAATGAGTGAAATAATAGTTTAGCAAAATTAATCAGTGAATCAAGCAAGTCCAACATCATATGCAAAATCCCTTATTTCTGCAAAGAAAGAAGGGAGCTACATTCTCATATCTCTTCTTTGGGGACAAGCTTGATCTTTATAATTCTATAGCATTCACTTTCAGGGGCAATTGGGTTTTATTATTCTTCCCACTGACATGGTTGTAGCCGTTTTGTATATTGTTTCCCTAGATCTACCTACTTCCCTTTGCATCAGTTCATATATCTTCCCATGCATCCCTATTCTTCACAGTCATCACTTCTTACAGTTCAGTGATATTCACTTATATTCATATATCACAGTTTGTTTAGCTGTTCTCCAATGGATATATATCTAATTTGTTTCCAGTTCTTTGCTATTACAAAAAGTACTTCTATTTTGGTATCTGTGAGGTTTGTCTTTTAATAACTGACCTCTTCCCTAAATTCATCTTTAAAGAAACAATTTCAAATTCTTTCCGCAGATATGATGGCTTTCCCAGAACATCCGTTGCTGTGAAGGGAACCCCCGAGGTGAGTTGTTGTCTGGATTTTATGTTGAGTTGTCTTAAATCCAGAAAATAAAGGTCATTGTCAGGGCTGTGGTGTAATGCTATCTAAAATTTGTGCTATTCCTGGTCAACTACTTATTCAAACAGGACCCCCACAGCTCAATTTAAAAACATTTACTTTACCAGGCACAGTTCTTCCTAATGAATCTAAAGATCCCCTGCTGTACTAAGTTTCTCTTTTAGCTATAATAATGAATGCACAGTTAATAGACTGTAAAAGGGAGAAAGCTCAGCCTCAGCAATTAAACCAACATGTTTATATCAGTTAACACCTGTGACCACTTGAATTTTTTTTAACTGCTTGGGATCTCAAAAAGACCTGAGGTTTTTTGGTTCCTAGCACCCCAAAAAGGCTTCCCGGGAAAGCAGAAGTCTTCAGCTACCTGTGGTATACCCCACTGTTCACAATGTGAGTATTTTGCTCCAATGATTATCATTTTTATTAAAATTAAAAGCCATGGATGGGTGTAGTTATTATCCGTAAGGATAAACAGAAGATGTTTTCTCTGACCTCAGAGAAAGAGTTGGGCTCCTACTCAAATAGATTCATAGATGTTTAGCACAGGAAGAGCTATTGGAGAGTAATAACAAGCTCCAGCTTTCTCATTTTACAGTTGAGGAAACAGAGACCCAGAGAAGTAAAGCTAAAGGTCACACAGTTTATAGTATAGTGGAGACTTGACATTAGGGCTGCTAACTTATTCAGTATTCTTTCCACTATATTATGCTGCCTCCTCTTACTACTTTGTAATATCATGGTCTCAGATTCAATTCAGTTGCCTACTATAAGCCATGAACTGTGCTAGGCTCTAGAAATACAAAGACAGGCAAAAAAAAATCTATGTATTAAATCAGCTTACATTCTATTGGGGGGAAAATAATACATACTAATAAAATTAGATGTAAAATATATAGAAAGCAATTTCTAAGGGAGGGTACTAGCAACTAGAGCTATATTGGAGGTATGGAGAGGGAAATCAGGATAGGTTTCTTGTATGAAGTATTCTAATTGACCTTTGGAGGAACCTGAGGCTTCTATCAAAGGTGAAAAAGGAGTGCATTATGGGTATGGGGGCTGATGTGGTATGTATGTGCAGCTTACACAAAGGCATTAAGATGGAAAATAGAATGTTGGGTGCTGGGAACAGTAAATAGATCCATATAGCTGGACTAGACAATGCATTAAGGAAAGTAATGTGCAGTAAGACTAGAAAGGTAGAAAGAAGCCAATCTGTGAATGGTTTTCAAAGCCAAATAGAGGTCTAGTTTGTATGTTATTCTAGCAACAAGAGGGAATCATAAGATCTTCTTGAGCAAAAGAGTGACATAGTCAGATTTGACCTTATGAATATTACTTTAGATGTATGGAGGGAAGATGGGAGAAGGAAAAGACTGGAAGGCAGAAAGCAAATTAGGAGGCTACTTCAATAATGTAGGAGGGAGACAATGAAGGCCTGAAACTAGGGTGGTGGCTGTATACGTGAAGAAGAAGAATCTACAAAACTTGGCAGGTGATTACCAGAGTGAAAGGGAGGAAGGAATCAAAAGGATGGAAAAGGGAACACACATTTATTAAGCATCTACTGTGGGTCAGGCGCTGTGCTAGATGCTTTACAAATTTTTATCTCTTCTGATCCCAACAACCTTATGAGGTAAGTGCTATTATTATGCCCATTTACAGTTGAGATTAATCAAGGGTGACTTTAAGTTTTCTAACCTGAATGAGTGGAAGGGTAGTAGTGAGAAGTTACAGAAATACAGAAGGAAGAGGAGAGGGTTTTGAGAATAAAGATACTGAATTATATTTCAGACACATTGAATTAGAGTTTCCTATTGAGCATACAGCACTGGAACTCAGAAGATAAACTAAGGTATTAGAAAGATAGATAGACAGACAGTCAGATAGATACATAGATAGATCTGGGAGTCATCTGCATAGAGGTGGTAGTTGAACCTATGGGAGTTGATGAAATCACCAAGAACGAACTTAGTGAGAAGAAGGCCTAGAACATAGTTTTAAGGTATCCCCACATATAGGAGATGAAACAAGGATGATGATCCAGCAAAGAAGACTATGAAGAAAGGGACAGACAGGAGGAGAACCAGGAGAGTTGGGTGTCATGAAAATGTAGAGGGGGATAATGTCTAGGAAGATGAAGTAATCAGTGTTAAACCTCATTGAGAAGTCAATAAGGATAGAACAGGGCATTGGATTTGTCAATTGATAGATCACCAATAACCTTTGAAGGAATAGCTTCAGATGAGGGATGAATCAGAAGTCAAATTAGAAGAGGTTGAAAAGGGAGTATAAGGTGAGAAAGTAAAGATGGTGAGGCTAAATAGATTTTTTTTTTCTATGAATCTGGCTGTGAAAAAGAGGGGAAATAAGAAATGAGAGATGAGACCTCTCTCATGAGACCTTAAACAACCATATTACTTCCGTTTAGGCTATTTTTCCTCAACATGCTTGCTTTCTCTTCATCTATCCTCATACTGTCTTTAGTACTACCAAATGGGACCCCACGGTAACCTCCTGCATAGCCTCATTGTCTCCATTGACTCCCCTTTGCTGGGAGGATGTTTAGGCAAAAGTGCTGCATCTCTTTACCCATAATTCTTTTTTTTTTAAATTTTATTTTTTTTTTTATTTTCTTGCTTTTTGGAGGGAGGAGAGCAGGGCAATTGGGGTTAAGTGACTTACCCAAGGTCACATGGCTAGTAGATAATTCTTGTGCTGAAAACAGGGTGAGAATCTTTCGAATGCCTCAGAAGTTTTCACTTCCTTTTCTTCTTCTTCCCTGTAAGGATGCTCTAAATTTACCTTCGACTAGGTCTACAGCATTCAAGGGTTAGGCCACAAAGAAGCATGAAGCATGTGGGGAATGCAAGAGGAAATGTAAACACTTAGAAATGATAATAAGCAGTCCAGTCAACCATGAAGTAAGTCAGGAGCTGAGTATTTGGAGTGGATCATTCAGGCTTATTTCTGTGGCTCTTTCTTCTAGTTGGTGCTTTTCTGTTAGCCATTTCACAGGTACATGTATCAGAGGATTAGCAGGAAGAAGAAAAATGAATGGAAAATCATTTAAGTGCCTACCATGTGCCAAGCTCTGTGATACTCTCTGGGGAGCTTAAACAGAAACAAAGATAGTCCCTACCCTTGAGAAGCTTATATTTTGATAGAGGAAAACAACAAGCATAGGAAAATCATAACCAAAGAGTGGTTTGGTTCAGAAAGTGAAATGGATTGAGTGGATCCACAGGCACTAGACTGACACACTCCACCCAGGTACAGCGGCAGGTGATTATTTCCCGATTATTTCCAGAACTGAAAAACTGAAAGGAGGTAGCATTTGAGAGGGGAAGAGAAGGACAAACATGGAGTAAGGTCATTGGTGATGAAGTGGTGGAGGATATGGCAGGAAAGAAACCAAACTAATTATTTTTGTACCTATGAGAGCTTCAGAGGGACCCTCAGTTAAGAAAAAGTTGTTTGAGAGATTGAACTCAAGCAAGTGGCTGGACATAAATTTGGAGAGCAAGGACTGTGTTGCCTATTCCTGGCCCGGTTCAGTAAGGTCCTCTCACTGCAACCCAAAATGGTTAAAAAAAAAAAAATGTGGAACAAATTTAGGATTTTGGATTATCTAAAGATTTCAGTTATCTATGATATTCTTGATCTCTTACATTACAGGTAATGGTGAGTTATAAACACTTCATAAATATCTGCTAAGGTATTTAGGCAGAGAAGGGAAGATCTGCTTAGAAATCTGCTTAAGTACAGGAAAATGTTACCTCCTATACCAGTTTCTCTCTCTCTCTCTCTTTTCCTCCCCTCCTTTTCCTCCTCTTCCTCTTCTTCTTCTTCTTCTTCTTCTTCTTCTTCTTCTTCTTCT
>CM053588.1:120401554-120428158 GCA_028646515.1 Pseudochirops corinnae | reverse complement strand
CATTGGCTTTTTGGGCCTCTTTTGTCATTTGAGTTAATCTATTTTTTAAGGTGTTAATTTCTTCATTCAGGTTGTTGACTCTCTTTTCATGATTTTCTTGCATCATTCTTATTTCTCTTCCCAATTTTTCTTCCAATTCTCTCATTTGGTTTTCAAAATCTTTCTTCAGCTGATCTCTAGCTTTTTGGCAATCTTCATGTTTCTTGGAAGCTTTTGGGGTGGGAGTTCTGACTGCGTTGTCTTCCTCCCTTTCCCTGCTTTATTCCTTCTTTTCCCTGAAGAAGGAATCTAGGGTTTGGTTGCTGTTCTTACTTTGCTTCCTATGCTTATTCATGGTCGCCATTCAATGTTTGTTTTTTTTTTAGTTCTGTGGAACTCTGCTTCCAGAGGGAACAGCTCTGTCCCAAATTGCTGGGGTTTTCCCAGCTGTCGGGGCTTTTAGGAGGCTGCTGGGTCCCTCCCAAGCTCCGGCTCACTGAAAAAAAAAGCTCAGGACCACCACTTAAGACCGCGATCCAGATCCAGGCTGCTCAATGTAAGAACACTTGGCCTCTGAACAATCGCTTGGCACCTCTCCCCCCCCACCCCGGTCTGGAGGCCGGGAGCTTTGAAGCGGCAATATGGAGGTGGGTGCATTCCTGCTTCCTGCTTCTTTGCCCTGGAGGCGGCTTGGCCGGACCCACTTTGCTTCCCTGGTTTTTAGCCAAGTTCCACTAACCTGAGTCCTTTTTTCTTATGGCTGGATAGTTCTGGATCCTCCCACAGCTGTCGCAGATCCACTGTGGCGGGGCTCTTCTCGTCCAGCTGCCCCGGGGCAAAAACTGCCCTTTCAGGCTGGGCTGGTTTCTGCTCTCAGAGTTGAAATGGTCGCTTTGAGCCGAGCTGCCTTCAGCAGGAAATATATCTATGTGCATTTTAGAGCCCGAGAATTTGTTTAGAGTCATATTTTTTGGGTATTTGATGTGGCTGTGTCGGAGCCGAGAATTCTTGCTGCTCCTACACCGCCATCTTGGCTCCGCCCCCCCAAGATTGATTTTTTGACTAGGTATAAGAGGCTATTCTTTGCTTAATTTCTTACGTAGCTTTAACCACTAAATGGGCATTACCTCAGACAGACTGAAACCTGGGAAAGGTTTTAGCTTTAAAAAGGCCAAGGTCTACTGCATCCATGTCCAGTCATCCTGATCTATGTCTTGCTACTGGACCCAGATGTCTCTGGAGGAGAGAGTGAGCGTTGCATAGCCCTGCCTCGCTTAAATCCAATTCACAGTCATGACAACACCTTCCCAATGTGACAGTCCTCTTTGAGAATTAATGATGAACAAACACAACAGCTTTGAAATATCCTTCATACCATTGCTTGTCTAATGTTTCTAATGTACTGTTCTAGTTAAGTCATGTATGGGGGAGATGATTCAGTGGTAGAATAGACAGGATTTGGCAATTAAGTGAATATGGGGTTGTGTGGTGAGAGTGAGGAGTTGAAGATGATACCAGGATGAATCTGGATGGCTGGAATAGTGTTGCCTTTGACAGTAATAGGGAAAATAGGAAGAGGAGAAGATTTGGAGGGAAAGATAATGAGTTCAGTTTTAGATTTTTGAGTTTTAAAATGTCTACAGGACATTGAGTTCAAAATATCTAATAGAGAGTTGGAGATGTGAGACTGGAGGTCAAGAGAGAAGGTGGGGCTGGATAAATACCAACATAAAGTACAGACTCATTAGCTTGGTAGGAAAAGATTTCTAAAACTCTATCTCCAACCTGGTTTTCTAGCATGGATTCTTTTCATATATCCTATGTCTTAGCAAAACTGGACTTCTCGGTGTTCCCCTTACTCTATCCTGTTTTTTCCTGCTTCCTTTTTTCATACCATCATCTCACCCTGGAACTGACTCCTTTCCCCCCTACCTTCTACTCCATCTATTGGTATATTTCCCTTCTTTATAGCTTAACTCAGATCTCTCCTCCTCCATGAGATCTTTGAAGATGTTCCAAACTAGAAGCTAATCTCTTTTCTTCCTCACAGCAAACTAGCTCTCCTCTCTTTCCTGACCTTTAATCCTGCATCTCCAACTACCTACTGGATAGCTCCAACTGGTGCCCCATGGGCATCTCAAACTCAACAAATTTAAAACAGAACCCATTATATTTTTCCTTTAAATCCACCCCTCCTCCTAACATCCCTATTTCTGTCAAGGCCTCCCTATTCTATTCACTCAGGTTTAAAGCCTAGGAGTCATCTTTGACTTTTCACCCATCCCTATATCCATATCTACTCAACATCTCTCAAATCTGCTCTCTTCTCCCCATTCACACTTCATTCTTTTCCAGGTCCTCATTGCTCCTCATCTGGACTATTGTAATAGTTCCCTAATTGGTTTCCTGGCTCTATCACTTCCTCTCCAAACCATCCTCCATATCAGTTGCCAAAATGATATTCCTAAAATCTGGTCATCCTCATCTCTGCCTCCTGGAACCCCTACCTGTCTTTAGGCCTCAGCTTTAAAAGGCCTTTCCTGATGTCCCCCGTTGGTTGTGTTTTTTGAAATTACTTTGTATTTATTTTGTACATATTCTTTATTCATTTGTGAAGATATTTTCACTTAATATTAGGATATATGATTCTTAAGAGCAAGGACTATCTCACTTTTGTATGTCCCCAGGGTCTAGCACAGTGCCCAGAAGGCAAATAGGCATTTGACAAGTGCTTGTTTGATTAATTGATATCATTTTATAAAAAAAAAACAACTACTCATTTGTATTCCTTGCTAATTTGTGGACATGTTTTATTTCCTCTTTTTGAGTCTCAGTTCCTTGAGAACAATCAACTATGTGGTTTTTTTTGTATCTTTAGCTTCTGGCACATAGTACACCCTTAACAATTTATGGTTGAGTTGAACTGACCCCCAAATTCAGCCCTAAAAAGAATTTAATAAAATTTAATTTGTTCATACTCTGTAAAAACGGCAGTTTAGATTATCTGATCTAAACTCTTAATTTACAGAGGGGCAAAATGAGAACCAGGGAAGTAAAGCGACATTCAAAGTTAGTGGCAAAATGAGGACCAAGAACTTAGGTCTCCTTCTCTTGATTTAAAAAATACCAACATAAATATGTTCAAATCACAACATACCTGCCATACTTGAACTAAGTCATATTTTTATCACATTTTTTTCATTCACGAATTATTTCTGAAAAAGAAACTAAGGCACTTGGCATAAAAATACTTGTTGACTAAGGCCTAAGGTATTAATTTTTTGCTTTATGCTAGAATTCTTGGCTACATATGAATGTCATTTAACTTTCACAGAAGAAACCAAGTAATTCTTTTTTGAATTAGATCTCTTTCTCACTGGTAAAAATAAATGGCAGAATCATGGGCATGTACATAAAATGACTTTCTAACTTTGTCTTGAATTAGGATGTTGGTTACCAAAAAAAGTCATTAGAAAACATAATAAAGTTCCATCTTGTAAGTGTCCTATATAGACTCTAGATCAGCAGCTCTCAACCTGTGGGTTATGTTCAATTTGTAACATGAAAAAACATCTCGCATATCAGATAGATTCATAACAGTAGCAAAATTACAGTCATGAAGTAGCAACAAAAATAATTTTATGGCTGGGGGTCACCACAACATGAGGAACTTTATTAAAGGGTCGTGGCATTAGGAAAGTTGAGAACCACTGCTCTAGATAAAGTACTGAGAGAAGAACTTCAAAAAAATTTCTATTTCTAGAGGTAATCAATTCTATAGTAGAGTTGTCTAGGAACTGACTGGTTCTGAGTGATAGCAAAGTTTAGTCCCCATATATCTTTATAATAGAGGAAGCAATAGCCACATGTTTCAAAAGCATGCCGTGGAAACTAAGAAACTTCACCTGAATGCCTTCTTATTTAAAAATAACTAATCTAGATCAGTGTGTTTCTTCCCATATCTTAATAATCCTTCCTAGAATTTTCCTTTATTTAGCATGAGTATCACCATCACCAATGCCTTGGATCAGTTCAAGAGTAAATCAAACTTCAATAACACCCATCTAAATGTTTCTGATCCCCAACCATGATCATCTCCATCTCACATAACTATAGATTGAAAATCAGTCAAACCATTTATCAAATGCCTACTCTATATCACCCACTATTTTGGGTTGCTAGGAATATAAAGACAAAAATCAGTGATCCCCTGATCCCAAGGAGCTTCCATTCTACTAGGCAGGAACATGTTCACAGACAAATGTGTAGGTACATGATAAAAAGCAAAATAAGTAAATAAATGGTGATGGGGGCACTAACAAATAGGAGAATTAGGAAAGTTTGATTCATGCAAGCGGAGCTTAAGTTGAGCCTTGAAGGAAGCTAAGGATTCCAAGAGATATAGCATCAGATATTGTGTTTTAATACATGGAGAAGCTTTTTGTGTGACTCTGGAGAGTTGAAATTCACTACATTGACTTGAATACATTTTTACTGGACTAGTTTTCTAGCTTCTGGAATTTTGCCTTGAGACCATAAAAGCTTTTATAACTCAGCTCCCTAATGCAGTCTGTAGCATCATCAGTAAGAGCTCAGGCACAGAACTGGATTAACTCAGAGCCTGTGAAACTCAAATAACATTTTAATTAACTGTACTTAGCTTGTGAGGTATTAATAACAAGTGTTGATGACTTTTATTCACATTCAAATTCTCATAATGGAGAGGCAGTGGTCCTGAAACATAGAATATAAGATCATTGGGGAAGAGGCTGTTTAATTTTAGTCTTTGAATTGCCAGTGCCTAGCTGTTCCTGGAACTCATGAGCTGTTTTAGAAATACTTGTCTAAGTGAATGGAAAATGTCTGGAAGGAAGGGGCAGACTTGACAAAGATGAAGTGGGGAAGCAATGCAAAGGTAGGTATAATGGTTAGTGTTAAAATTGTAACTGTTACTTTGGAAGATAAAGTAAATGAAGTAAAATTTGTATCACTTTTTTTCTTCACTTCAAGAGACCTAGGACCCTTTGATTCTATGTAACACTTATTGAAGCTTACTATGTGCCAGACACTACTTCAGGTGCTAGAGCTCACTCTAACTTGTCCAGTTACTCACTGGGGCAATCTCACAGGTCATTCTTTTTGTAATTACCCATATTCCACTTCTCCTTATTCAGGAGCTATAGGATACAAAGTTACCAGAAACATATATTTAAATAATATTACCTATTTTAAGTTTTTTTTTTCCCTGAAGTTTATTCAAATTTCATTAGTTTAGTATGGAAATAAGAGTCAAATAAAACACTCTAATCTGTTTAGACCATTTATTTGAAAACAGGAATTTCTTTAATATTACCTTATTCTTTGTAGCATTGACATATTCAGAGAAAAGGCTTAGAGGCAATTGCATATAAATGGCCACTTGAAAAAGTTTCAGAAAAAGTGCATTAAGGCTTATTTGTTTCAGAAGTTATACAATTACCAGTCATTCTGAGCCACCTCAGTGACAATGTAAACTTACAAAACTGCTGAGAAAACAAAACATCTATACACACATGCATATATACAAACATATACGTATGTAAGTACATGGTATTGCTTGGGTCACAACTAATGGGAATAATGAATTCCCTGAAGTGGTCTCACATATTCAAATTTGCACTATTCAAAGTTATAATTATGTAAAATATGGCAATTGTTTCCAGCTCAAAGGAGAAAATGCAGTGTAAATTTTAATAATGTGAATACTTCAAGGGAATAATTATTTGCATTAATTAGGACCTGGCTATATATTCAAATAGAATTATCATTCTGAAGCAATACTGTTACTATTCTTAATAAGATTTTTTAAATCCTATGGCATGATAGAAAAATATGTAATTTACTTCATTTAAGAATTTTACTTCCAAGTTACCATCGTATAAGTTTGACTTCCTCTCACTACTAGCTTCAGTGCAGGTATGTGTTGAATTTCTATTGACTATTCTATTTGCTTATCATATTAGACAATCTATTAGAGTGATGGGTTTATTAACCACCAATAGCCTTATAATACTGAATGACCCATTAAAAATAGTTTCCCTAAAATGTGATCAAATGAGGCCTGTATTAAATTGGCCATATACTCTATGACTCATGACTCCAAGAGTCCATTATCCATCTACATAAAATAATTATTTTACAACTGTACACATTAGTGTTCATTCCCTTTTTGATTGGTCCATCTATACACAGGTATTTTTTATATGGAATATCTCTTAGAAAACAAGTTTGGAATGTAAAAAGGACTAATATAAATCATGTTTACAAAAGAAAGATCATATTTTAAAAGAGCAGCAGTTTGTATGTTAAAATACATAAAAAATGACTACACTTCTTTAACGAAGTACTTTAACTATATAAAATACCAAGAGAGAAGGAGAATAGTGCCTTCTATAAATATGTTCTTGTGACTTCTGAACCAGGTTAACACAGCAAATAGTAAAGTTTAAAGTTAGCAATTATGGTAAGATATAAACCATAGAGGGCCAATTCAGAGAATTCAGGCCCAAGAGAAACTGTTAATCCCCAAATCTACTACTTTGGCTGCTAGTGCAGCCAAATTTGAAGCTATAGACTTCAAAATCCCAAGCATCATTTTGTGTGGTGTAGCAGAGATACAGCCTCATTTAGTGACATAGAATTTGCAATGGAAAACTCATATTTTTCAGCTTTAGAGCATTAGGTCTCTTTTGCAATTCCAAAAATGATCCTTAATGTTCTATATAGATTTGTAACAAGAAAGTGGGGAGGAAAGGGGCAGAACAACTTGAAAGGAACATATGAATTTTCATAAATATTATATGTCTAGCTTCATGTACCAGGAACATTTCAATTTAATGTCTTCATGCTCTGCTAAGTGGACTTCAAACAACATGGTTGAGCCATGTTCCCAAGTCTTCAGTGAGTCACCAGATCTCACACTCACAAAGTGAATAAAAGTTAAAAACAGAATTTGTGTCGGTTACTCTATTATCATCCATCTGAGCTTCATGGGAACACAGTAGGCAAAATAGCCTGTACTGTATTTCCAGGCAAGAGACATAACAGTAATGACATACTTCCTTCTCATAATCCTATCTTCCTAGATTCTTTAAGTACTTTATCAACAAATATCATTACCTTGATGAAAAAAGAATAAAAACAGACCGGGGAGAAAATAAGGAGTGGAGAGACGTGGATACAAAACATAAAAACCCACATCATCAAAGACGATTGCAAAAGGAAGCCGTGAAAGAGGATGAAAGGATTTTTATATTTGTTTTTATGATAATAATAAACAGGAACCAATTCAGCATCAAGTTAAGGAGACAATAGATAGACGTCCTTGGATAGAGCTCTCAAAACATCTCAACCACAGTATTCTTTACCTTGACCACCCTTGTCTTAGCATGGACCTTCATAGTTATTTGGATGTATCTACCTACTGCAGCCTAAGCAAATAATTAGAAAGAAACCAAAATGGCAAGTAAAATATTCTGATGGTTTGGCACCAGCTAGATATATAGTGATGTATGAGTCCTGGAGTTTTAACTTCAGATGGGCAGCATTTTAGGAATGTGGATGATGCTTTCTCTCAATACTTGTGAATTGAATTTGTGTCCTTTGGAAAGTCTAACACTTCACAAATATGGAAAATTTGAAATAGGAGGAATTTTTTTTTTAAGTCACTAAGAAGGTTATAGCAAAGTTAAGCCAGTTTTAGGGTAGAAATACCTGCTTATCATGGTGCCATGGTAATGGTGTTTTTCAAAGACATAGATGCTGCTGATGATTACTATTTGAACATTAAATCTAGTTGGCCCACATCCTGGGCCTGTTCATTAACTCACCTGGTTCACTCAGTTAACTCACTCTCTGATGGCTCTTCATAATAATAATTGAGATTTCTATAGTAACTTTAAAATTTGCAAATCACTTTACATGCATTATTTCATTTGAATTTCACAATAACTTTGTGAGGTGGATACTACAAGTAATATTATCCTCATTTTACAGATGAGGAAGTTGACATTCAGAAAGGTTAAGTGACTTGCCCAAAGTCACACACCTAGTTAGAATCAGCAGCAAGACTTGAACTAGATCTTCCTGGTTTCAAGTTAAGCACAGGATCTGTTCTAGTAATGCTGTGCCTCCTAATTAGTCTAAATGAATTCAGCTTCTTTCATAAAAATTCCCAGCTTAATCATCTCCCATTTTCCTAGCTTTCAACTCCATGGGCACATCAGGGTAATTTTTTAAAAAAGAACCTTGTCTTATGTCCTTCCCCCCAAAGCATAAAAATGAAGTCCTCAAATTTTAAGTAGCATTATGAGAAGAGTAGAACATGGGTATGCTGGGTGATTAGCAAAGTTAATCTTTTGGGGAGGAAAGATTGAAGGAAAAGGAAAAGGAGGGATTCAAAACTGGAAGTTAAATTGGAGATGAAAAGGTAGGGAAGATGAAGAAAGCTAAGGACACACACTCCTCCATAACAGTCCTATTGGGGACAGGCAGGGAGGTTTGAAACCTCCTGAAGAAACATGAAAATAAATATTTGTCTTATCTCTAAGCAGCAAAAATACCAAAACCAGGGTTATTTATGTTGAATCCAGGGAATAATGGGTGTGGAGGAAAAATGGGGAATTAGATTGCTCCAGAATAAGGACTGTCCAAACTATATCTTTCATCCCTGATGTTCTCATGGTCATAATGCTATTTACAAAGACACTCTGGATTCTGCGGAACAATGGTTGGTCATTAAAAAAAAAAAGTTATTCTCTTTATTGAGAAGAGGCCTCAGAGTTCTGATTCCTTGTCGGCTTCATCCAGATAGTACTCATCATCTGTGGTGGTGTCAGTGTCAGATTCTGAATGCACCTGGAGTTCACTCTCATAGATGTTAAGCAGCTCCCTGGGAGACAAACCATCTTTTGGTATTTTGCTATCAGGAGAACTGGAAGTTAGTAATTCAGGTCTATTGGCAGGTTGACTCACATCATCTGTTAGAAAGCTAGGGTTCTTAAGGAAATTTGGTCTCCACAGCCTCCCTTCCGTGAGTGACCTCTTTACATTCTCCAAGAAAGCCAGCTGCTGTTCCTTCCCAAAAATTCCATAGTCAATTGGTCTGGAGATGGAACTTGTAGATCTGGAATTACTGGCCCTGGTCCTGTCACTGCCAAGAGCCCAGGTGTCATTTTCATCATAGGCAGAGATCTCAGAAAAAGATCGGAACCTCCTTCCATACCCACTTTGAAGAGGGAATTCATTCTCAAGCTTCCATCTGTCCTGGGCATTGTCAGAAAAAGTACGTGCAGAAAAGTGGCGCTCACGGATTTTCTGAGGTTGACTTATTTGTTGCTGATTACTAAGTACATTTATGTTTTTTAAACTCTTGGAACGATGGAGATTTGAATCAGGTTCCCATTCTTGGGGTGAGATATTTTTTTGCTGTGGCAGAGGGTGGAGTGGCAGAATTATTTCTTCAGAAGTCTTATATGCAGTCTCAAATGGGAAGTGAAGGCTCAACCTCTTTAGATCATCAGAGAAATCTTCTATCCCCACACTGGAAATCTTGGGTTGGGCTATGGTAGCATATCCTGCTTCCAAAGTTTGAGGGCATTTGCCTCCTTCTGCTAGTATTTCATCTTCAGAGCTTATGATGATCAGTGGTGATTCTGTTACCTTCTCAACCTTGTTCTTATTTGGTTTGGAACTGCTAGTCATTGTTTTTTGCTCGCTTACATATGTGATGGGCTTCTTGGTGGAATCTAAATGAGTCTGGAGAGGGATCTCAGTCTTACTCACTTCAGCTGTTTGGAGTGCAAAGCTCTCAGTTCCACTAGGACCTGATTTCTTATATTCATGTATGGATTCTGGGATCCCAAGGGTGGGTTTAGCTGAAAGTGGAGACATCTCTGGTGTATTAAGAGGTGAGTCATTGGTATTGGAATTGACTTCCCCTTGTGGGAAAATAGTAGCAATATGCCTTCTGGGGTTTATATCTTTTGTTGAGAATTTTCTGCTAACTTTGGACAAAGCTGCCAGTTTTTGTTTAACAGAAGTTCTATTTTTCCTTTTCTCTAGATTGATTTGTTCTTTGGTGCAACCGAAATCACACTTAGTTTCATTTATTACCTTGGGAGGTGAATATTGATCATGTGTCAGCCCCTGCATTTTCTCTTTGACCTTTGTGTTCTGGGCATCTCTTACTTTATCCAACCTAATTAAATCCTTATCTGCATCACTTCCTTGAGATACTTCCTTTGGTTCCCTCAGTGACCTTTCTAAGTCAGGTTGACCCTTATGGTTCATTTCCCCAGGCTGAAGTTTGAGTGAATTGGAAGGTAGGGATAAGTCTTTGTTTTGCAAAGCAGAATATGTCTTTTCAATTATTTTCTGGTCATCTGTTTTAAGTTTTCCATTAGCAGCTTCTGGCTGTAACTCTCTCAGATCATCATAGAAAGATACAGTTCCAGGTACTGAGTCTATTTTGTCATGAATTTCATCACAAGGATAATTTCCACTTCCAATAGACATCACATCTATGTTGTGAGGCCCACATTTCCCCAAGCTTTGTCCCACGCAAGGACTGTCACTAAAATTATCTCCCAAATGGGTCTGGATGACAAAAGGACTCTCTTCTTCACATACTTTAATAGATTGTTCAGGATTTTCAAGCTTTCCTTCTCTAACAAGTTTGTCATGAGGCATTGTTGGTGAGACAGAGGTATGCCTGTTGTGATTCTGCCGTTTTTCTTGTCCCTGTTGATGATTGGGAATGAAAAAAAATGTATCCATGCCTTTGCTTTGTACATCATCTGAGATCGTTTTAGCTGAACAATCCTTTGTAGTATTAAATTCTTCTTTGTGAAGAGAAATACCTTCAACCATGTGAGAAAACCCAAAGGCCATTCCCTGTAATGTCTCTGCTGAGGGCTTCTCTGTCCCAGTAATTGGACTGTGTGGTGACTGTAAATGAGATGCTGTTTCAATGTCATGTGAGAAGGAATGCTTTCTCCATTGAGCCCTGCTAACATGGGGAGATGCAGGTGTTCCTGGTAATGATTGTGTGGAAGAATTTAGTTGCTTCTTTACCAGAGAAATAGGGAATGTCGCATCCCCCACTGTAGCTGATTCTGGGGAGAAACATGTACTTTGTGTGTCACTTTTAAGGAGGTCACATAATTTTCTGTTGGATTTCCGTGGCAAAGTGTAATAGATTGAAACCACCTCAAGACATTTTACATTGTCTTCGTCACCAGAAACAGTGACTGTGCTTGTTGTCTTGTATTTGTGTAGGGGTTTTCCACTTTGCATTTCTGACCCATCTGGAGGAAAAGATAAAAGTTTTTCATCGGGGAGGGAAAATGTATTTGTAAAATTATCTGTCTGGGAAGAAGTCATCTTGCTGTGATTTGCAGAGTAGACTGGAAAACTTTCTGCATGAGGATGATCTCTGACTAGTTGTAAAGAACAATCTTCAGTTGATGGACTGTTTTCCTGAGTGGTTGAGAACAGCATCTCAGGCCTTGGTGTTAGAATAGAAGGTTCTGTGTCTAGGTCATAACATTTATCACTTCTGTCCACTCTACCTGAAGAACATGTAACAAAGGGGCTGGACGTAGTCCTTTTGATTTCAAATGGAGGGGGTCCTTTTCTAATAGCAGCAGGTGTTATATTTCTCATGTTTGTCATCATCTCCACAGGTGTGGGCCTTAAAGGGGAAGAATCTACATCTACTTTAGAACGTTGCCTATCTGGTTCAGAAGAATTGGAATTGTTTTTGTTTGAGAAGCACTTTTCTAGTGGATCTGCCATGTTCTTCTCTATTTGGAATGGAGGGGGCCCCTTCCTAAATGACGTGGACATTATCTTGTTTTCTGACTTTATATTGTCATTGATTAGAAAGCTGCTCAATTTTCTTGGGAAGGTACAGTAAATGTCAAGGGGCTCAAGAGACTGGCAATTGCCATGATCAGAAACTATGTCACTACTGTCATTATTCTCCTCTCTCAAGAAATTTCCTGATTTACTTAACTTTTCAATACAGGATACCCGACGCCTTATTTTCCCTTTTCCTCTCCCAAGACTAAAAGGATGGTTTGGATGGTATTTATCAGCATCCTTCACTTTGTGATGATCAAGCACCTGGATATCCCCAGTAGCTTGGTTTTCTGAAGAGCTGAGAGATAATTGATTATTTTGGTCCTTGTTAACAGAATAAGTATTTTCTTCACTTTCCCCTTGAGATGGATCTTTTCTCAGAAGACTCTTCTTTGAGAACATTTCCTCTTCTGCTAGTATATTACATGTGAAATTTAATGAAGTAGCAGAGGGACTTGCTAAAGAAGCTAAGGAAGGGCTGTTGGGAGAAAAAGATAATGGAAGACCATGACTGTGATCTGGCAATGATTCTAGGGCATGATGATTTTCAGCAAACTTGGTGTAGGTGGTAGGAGAAACCAAAGCATTTTTCAATCTAATACCTTGCCCATCCTCAGCATCTAAAAGAAATGACTCTCCTGGATACTGTGCGTTTTGATCACTGGCAGTTCCTACTTTGCTGTCTTCCTTTTCAGTGTTGGTAATGCTAACATCGTTTATCCCTGGTTCTTGCTGACAATCTTGATTTTGTTTGGGAAAAGATAACAATGTTCTGTTTTCTTGAGAGAAAGGAAATGAAGTTTCCAAATCTGGTTTTCTTTCCATGGTAGAATCATTTTGTTTTTTAAGTGCATTTGCTTTATCTCTATTTGATATGTAAATTTTGGAAATATCCCTTCTGCCAAGGACTCTAGTTGGCTTTTTTGAACCTGTGGAGATAGGTGCATTAAAAACAAATCTGTTGCTGGAAAAGGTGGTTGAATCCCTAGAAAGAGAATGCTGATGATCAGGTGTAGTCTCAGTAATTGTTGATTGAGAAACAACTGATAACATTTTGTGGGCCTGGTCTGTCTCATCCACCTTGTTTAGTTGCTTCATTTTTTCTGACACAGATTCTGTTAAGTGTTTCTTAGGATTCAACTCAGTGATTGGAACACACTCAGTGTTTGGTTGGCTTCTAGCATCACTGACTGGGTCACCATTAGTTTTAATAAGTTCTGTTTGGCTTCTTAAAGGAAGGGAGGCAGATTCATCAGTAGTCCCCCCTTTGGTGTCCCAAAATGTAGTGGCAGCATTCTGGAAGTCAGGGCTTTGAGGGGTTTCTGTTCTATGTGAAATTAAGGGCAGAGGAGTCTGAGATGAGGATGACAAATTCTGAGTAGTTTTAGGTAAATTGGTCTCTGAATTTGCATTTTCTTCCATTGAAGGCCACTTCTGTTGACTTATTAGCATACCTGGTCTGACTTGATTGCTGGAATAAATATCTGGGGCAATCCAGAATTTTTTTTCTGTTGTATCCATGGAAGGTGTGTGCAAATGTTCATATCTTTCATTTAAGGCTATTTGGTTACCATTTTCTTGTGATAGGACTTCCATGTCCTCCATTACACATGTTTGAAAATTAAACTTCCTGTGAATTGACTCTTCTTGGTTTCTGGAAAAATTTGCTCTCCAGCGTTGAGATGGTACAGGAGTGTTATTACTCTGGACAGCTGACCCCTCATTTATATCAGTTGAAATCATTTCCAAGTCTCTGTCAGAAGAAATGAATTCTTTGTTTGTGTGATAAAAGTTGGACAAGGATGGAGACTCTTCTTTTTTGCTCTGAAAAGGACTTCCTCCAAATTTTTGCAATCTACTAGGACCAATGGTGTTCCAATAGTATGACCTTGAGAATTTGTTTTCATTTTGGTTGAATGGCATATTCTCAGAATTCTCAAATGACTCAGGACTAGTTGTTCTGTCCTTGGGAACATGTGGCCTGACACTTTGGTATACATTACTGGAACGGTAAAACTCATATCTCTTATTATCTTGAAGCCAGGTGGGGTATATATCCTGATTCACAGGGTCAACTTCCATTGGGGACTGTGCCCTCAGAAACTCTTCTTGGTACTGAATATCTCCAGGAGAATGTGACTGGTTCCATACAATAGATGACAAAGGAGTTCTCCTTGGACTCTGCTGATGGCTTCTTGGTACAAAAACACTCTTCCTCTGAGTGTGAGATGGCAGATGTAGGCTATTTGCTGTGAAATGTCCGGAAGTAGGAGAGGCTAATGTTTGTGTCCTGTTAGAACATAGAGATGAACTGCCGAAGGTCTTGTGCACATATTCTTCTTGTGAGATTGTGTGTTCTCTTGGACCATATATATCATAAATAGTTTTTGTTCTATAGGAAAAAGTTTTAAAACCTTCTCTAAGGGTTGATGGTCTTAGGATATCATAAACGGATGGAGCTGAAGTTTCACCGTAGTTATTCCTATGATATCCCTCCGTGAGATTTCCATTTTTGCTCCCAGTGTTGTAAAAAGGACGAATCTGTGCTCGGAGTCTGTGGTGGATTGATGGTCTTGTATTCACAGGACTTAGGGTTTGTTCTTGAGCCAGCTTATTGTCCAAGTCATCTAAAACTAAAAGGATAAAATTAATTAAATATCCTTTTATAAAGTCGTTACATAGTGTAATTTTAATTTCTATTTATACAATTCCTTTCCACCAAAAATTCCTTCCCAGCAAGCATGCTTATTTAGGATTCAACCTATATTCTATCATCTTGAATGTAATGATAAATGAATGGGTTACCTTCAATTTTTGCTGTGTTTTCTAGGTATTTTGTTTTTTAAAAAATAATAGAATGATAGAGTATCTGGTGGCATGGACCAGAAATTCTTCTCCTGCCCCCACCCCCCAAAAGGTTCTGTAATGTTTTCAGGAAGTACAGAAAGTTATCTTATTCAAAGGAGAGTCTCAAAATCCTGGCGCTGTTCTCCACCTGGGTGACCTTAGTCAAGTGACCGAACCTTTCTGGAGCTGAGTTTCCTCATCCACAAAATGAAGGGGAGAGAGACAATATCTAAGATAAGCTCTGGTCCTGAATACCTGGTCCTCTCTCTCACTTGAGTCCCAGGCTCACTTCACCACTGCTCAACTGTTCTACTTCAAGCAAGTCACTTTATACCTCTCAGCCTCAGTTTCTTTATTTTTTATTTATTAAAAAATTTTTTTTTTAATTTTTTGCTTTTTTGGAGGGGGAAGGGCAGGGCAGTTGGGGTTAAGTGACTTGGCCAAGGTCACATGGCTAGTAAGTGTTAAGTGTCTGAGGCTGGATTTGAACTCAGGTCCTCCTGACTCCAGGGCCAGTGCTCTCAGTTTCTTCATCTGTCGAAAGAAGGAGTTGAACAAGATGTCCTCTAAGGCTGGACATTTAAAATTCTACAATTGAGGTTTCTCTCATTCTTTATTCCAAATACCTCTTCTTCCTTTACAGTCACAGTTGGGACATTATTGCTATAGGAATAGAAGAACAGTGGTCTCCCCTACCCCCAATCTTCCCTTGTTTTGTTTTTAAATAAAATACTGAACCTAATTCTGGCAGAATTTCTCACAGTACTTTAAATAATAGTTTTAAGAAAAAAATACTTAGAGATCAGTTCCTTTTTCTTCCCTATTTCTTTCTGAGTCTTGAAATCATATTTGAAATATTTTCCTCAATGAATGTAAAGATTTAAAGATCAGGCAGAGAATACTAGGATTACAGAATCTTTGATCTGGATTATCTAGGCCAGCTCCCACATCTAATGCATGTCCCTCTAGAATTCTATAAAAAAAGAAAAGTAGTCTTCTAGACTCTATTTAGTTACTTTTAGTCATAAGAAACCTACAACCTCCTGAGGTCATCTGTGTTTGTCCTTCGTTCTTGAAGAGGACCAGACAGCTCAAATTATTAGGACGTTCTTCCTTATAGTGTTCTAGAGTCTGCTTTTCTGTCTTTTACCCATTGCTTCTAGATCTGGGTGAAGCCACACAGAAGGGTGATTTTTTCCCCCATACATTATTCTCCTTTTCACATATTACCCTTCAAATATTTGGTGAGAGGTATTGGCTTTCTGAGTCTTCAATTCTCTAAGCTTAGGTGCTTGACCTTTCTTCACATGCCATGCTTTGAATTGCTTCAACATACTGGCCAACCTCTGGCTGGACATACTGTAACTTATCAATTAAATTCTTCAAATGTGGTGCCCAGGATGGAATATTTCAAATATGGTCTGTCTAATATCTAGAATACACATGATTATGCTGGCTCTAGTTCTCAATACTATAATTAATGTAATCTAAGATCTTGCTAGTTTTTGTACACTGTTAACTCATTTTGAGCTTTCAGTAACCTAAGTTTCTAAGTTTTTGTACATTAAAAACTAAGCTCTAGACACATCTCCTCCTATTCTCTACTTGTACAATTGATATTTTGAACCAAAGCACAGAACTACAAATTTATCCCTATTAAATATCATCCTTTTAGAATCAATCTGTTGTTATATCCTGTTAAGTTCTTTAGGCACTTGGTTGTATCATCTGATGAATTGTTCATCCCTCCACACTTCATATCAGCTGCAAATATGATGAACATGGCAACAGAGTGATAGTGGGGAGAGTTCTAGATTTGGAGTTAGGAAGAATTGGGTTCAAATCTGTTCTTTGCCAGTTACCATGTAGAGCTAGTCTTTAACCTCTCTAAAGTGTCCTTAACTATAAAAAGAAGGAATTGGGTTAGGTAACCTCAAAGGCTCCATTGTCTCTAAATCTACAATTCTATGATCCTAATGTCTTCAATGGAGTCTGATAAAAATATGTTACAGAATAGAATTGAACCCTGAGACTTGAGGGAGTGCATTAGAAACCTTCCTCAGAATGGCAAATTGATCTGTTAATGAAAATTCTTGGTTCAATCACTTCTAAATCCACATAACAACTATACTGCCATGTGGTTTCAGTTTTTCTCTTTTCCACAGGATATCATGAGAGACTTTGTTAAATGCCTTGCTGAAATCAGGGTAAAGCATTCCCCGGATCTACCAGTTAGTGGCCCTATCAAACTTGGAAGTACTTTAAAGTGTCAAATTCTCTGAGGCTACTTTTATTTCCTTCTGAGCATAAGGACTATCATACTCTTTTCTTTGAGGAAATTCTGATATACAATGGTTCAACTGATAGATAAATTAGGGAATGGTATTTTAATTACGGAAAAGAAAATCCTTTATACAAAAGGTTTACAAAATTCCTTCAACAGTGAGTTCCTCTTAGCACATTTTGGAAGAAAATTGATATTTTGAACCAAAGCACAGGACTATAAATTTATCCCCTCCCCTTAGCCATTTTGGAGAAAAAATAATTTTGTTCAGTTAAGTATTTATTTTATAAAGGGAACTACACCTGCAGTTGAGTTTGTGGAAATGAGAGAGATTCCTGTCTCTCTTTTTGCATTAAGGAAAATCCTGATATGGCTTTTCAGGGCCTTCCTGAACTTTGTCCCTGCTTAGAGTGCCACAGCTGGCAGAAGGAAACAACATGGATCTTAGGAGAGACAACAAAGAAGTTTCCAGGAGATCAGCCTTATAGCTAGCATTTAAATAGCTCCCTAAGGTTCTCCAAGCACTTTTTTTACATATATTATATCATTTAACCTTAAAATTATAAATCTATAAATGCAGAAATGTCATGTAATAAAATATATCTTTAACTCTCCCTCTGCCGCCCTCCCCCCCCAAGTTACTGAAGACCAGTTTTAGTGGGTCAGCCTGTAATTTCATCAATGTAGGGAACTCTCAGGGAGGAAACTCCCTCCATCCACACAAATCTATAACTTTTAAGTTTTAGAGAGTTGCCTGGGTTGCATTGAGAAGTCAAGGATCACATAGCCAGTTTGTGTCAGTTCATCCTGACTGCCCTATATCTATTACCCCAGTGATGTTCCTCATCCAAGTCCATAAAATTGTTTTCCTTTATTAGATAAATGAAGTAAACAACACCAAAATATGGATCAAAGGAAAAGGAAAACAACACCTGAGTGCAGGCAAGACACTGGCTTTTTTTTAAGCTATTAAAACTAGCAACAAATTCCTTGCCAGTTCACAACCGAGAATTCTCCATAGAATGCTAGATTTGTAAAGATTTTTTACTTACAACTCTGTGTTTTCAAAATAGCCTGAAAGAGCTTCTTTCACTAGTGAAGAGAGCCTTCCGGTGGAGCACGCCTCATTCTCCGACTGCCTCTGAAGTGAGTCTTGAACTTGCTGGACTCTCTCCTGAGCTCCAGAGGTTCCCTGTCAGACCCCTCCCACTGCCCTTTTTATACTAAGGCCTGAGGTGATGTCACTCTCCTGGTCTCAGGTCATTTCAGTTCTTTCCTCAAGTTGAAATTGGTGAATGACTGTACAAGCTACTTCCTCAAAGGTCTGGACTGTTTGGAAACAGTGAAAATATTTTGTATGTAGAGAGTATAGTTTTGTGGGGCATATGGAACTAGTCTCAATACTTTAAAGTTATACCACTTACAGGTTAATCATTTCATAATTATAAACGATTTCTTCAAGTGGTTACAGATTCTAATTGGGCAATAAAAGTAAGTTAAGAATGCCATTTGAATAACTAGAGATCTTGGATTGTAGATTTAGAGCTAGAAGGGATTAAATATTAAACATTATTACTGCCTCATATACTTTTTTTTTAGAGGAGGAAGGCAGGGCATTTGGGGTTCAGTGACTTGCCCAAGGTCACACGGCTAGTAAGTGTTAAGTGTCTGAGTCTGGATTTGGACTCAGGTCCTCCTGACTCCCAGGCTGGCGCTTTATTCACTGCGCCACCTAGCCACCCCAGCCTCATATACTTTAAAAGGAACATTGGAGGACCACTTCTGAGAATATTGACTTATTATATAGATATTAATCACAAGAAGCATATATGCATTTTGATGGTTTGTTTTTTAGATTTTGATCACTGGCAGAAAGAGCTCTCAGGGAGTAAATTCCTTTCCTATTGCAGATCAATACCCTCTCGGCAACCTCTAGTTTTAGAGTTGCCTAGAACATTGAAAGGCTAAGTGACATATGGGATTATATAGTCAGTATGGGTTCTTAGACAGGACTTGAACTCAGACCTTCCTCACTCAGGTCAACTCTTCCACCATTGTGTCACACTGCTTTCCCACTCTCCTTTTTTCATGAACATGCACACAAACTTTTTAGGTAAGGAGCACCAGAATAACATACTAGAGATGCTTAGGACTAGAAAGGACCTTAGACATTTCATTTAGTCCAATATTTTACAGATTAGAAAACTGAGGCCCAGGGTAATTTAATAATAGCTAGCATTTATATAGCTCTTTAAAATCTCATTTCATCTTCACAACAATCTTTTGAGGTAGATGCTGTTGTTATTCCCATTTTACAGCCAAGGAAACTGAGCCTGAGAAATGTTAAGTGACTGATCACTACAGGAGCGTGCTGGTAAATGTTTAACAACTGAGTCTCTGGGGGAAAGAACTGTACACATGACACACTTTAAAGTTCAATCTGCATTATTAGCATTTTCTCCATCAGTTTCTTAAGCCACAAATCAACAAATCAGTAAATCGATTTAATTAACAAAACAATAAATCAAGCCCCAATTAACATTTATATGATTTAGAAGTAAATTAGTATTCTCCAATTTTTGAGGTATGAATGCTTTCAACAAAAATTTAGCAATCAGTGGTAAAGAGCCAGTAGGAGCTGAGTCAAGCATACTCTAGCCACACACCTATTAAGTTTCTGGGGCAGAACTTGAACTCAGGTTTTCCTGAATCTAACATTATGCCATGTAGTTACCTACTGAAAGGTCATACTGAAAGTCATAAACAGCCAAGTTTAGCACAAAGGTCTGCAGATTCCTAGTCCAGGGAAATTCTACCATACCATATTTGGCTACTCACCATGCACAATACCTTAAAATTTGGGGTTTTTTTGCAGCAGAGGAGTTCATGAAGGTAGTTCGGTTCACAAACTTACCACGAAAGAATTCATTCTCTATCTGGGAAGCATCCCATGGGGGCAGGCCACTTCCTTCCCTCATTCCTACAGGCTTTGGGGGAAATGCTGTATTTGATGATTCACTCTTTAATGGTGAGTTGTATATCCCAGCCTGTGAATTTTGAAGTGAAAAATAGAGGTCGACTTTAGGTCTTTCACAAACATTCTACTCTACACAAAAGTCTACTGACTTGATTTCTGTGTTAAATGCCTTTCCACATAAAATATTCCAAAAAAATATAATTTGGGGGAAATTTTTGGAAAATTCCAAAAAAAAATTAACCTTAGACTTACAAAGTAATTTTCCTGACATGTTTTCCCCATATACCATGTTTAATGAAATTTTTTTCTGTTTGAAATTAATGAGCCCTCACTATACCAACATTGTCTTTTTTTCCCCATTCACTCTTATAATAAAAAATACCATTATCCATTACCAAGAAAAACAACAGCTTTATTATGGGTCCTTGGACAGACCACTCAATTTCTAGAAGTCACATTTTTCTTATTATAGGACTTAGCATAATTGAACCCTCTAAGGAGCTCTGAAAATAGCTGCAAAAGTCAGCAAGCATTTATTAAGTGTTCACTTCATGCCAGGCACTGTGCTAATTGGAAGGAATTCTAAGAAAGTACAAAACATGACTCCTGCACTCAAAGAGCTCACATAATAATGGGAAAGACAACATGCAAAAAAGTTATATACATGCAAAATGTGTATGTTATTGGTTGGTAATCTCAAAAGGAAGCTATATACCAATATAGAGGTCGGGGTATGCAAGCAAATTGACCTCTTGCAGAAAGGTAGAACTTGAACAATCTTGAAGGAAGGCAGGGAAGATGAGGAGGGATGGCATTCCAAGAATGGGAGACAGCCAGTGAAAAGGTCCAGATTCTGGAGATAGAGTATGGTGTCTAAGGAACAGCAAATAGGCCAGTGTAGCTGGATTGTAGAGTCCATGGAAGGGAGTGAAGTATGTGGAGTACACAAAGGCTGAATAGGAGGTGACATGGTCAGACAGATCTGTGATTTAGGAAAATGAACTGGAGTGAAATAGACTTGAGGCTTGTAGACCAACCAATAGGCTACTGCAGTAATATAGGTGTGAGGTAATAAGGGCCTATACCAGTGTTGACTATACCAGAGATGTTGTGAAGGTAGAAATGACAAACTTGGAAACAGATTGTATGTGTGGGGTGAGTTCCAGGGAGGAGTTGAGCATAATAGTGAGGAGTCAAGGTTACAAACCTGGATGACTGGGAGAATCATAGTAATCTCAATAGTATTAGGAAAATTAGAAAGAGGGCAGGGTCTGGGAGGAGAGATGAGTTCTGTTTGGGACATATTGAATTTGAGATATTTATGGGACATAATTCCTAGACCTCTCATAAGAACTGTGCCCTGAATACCCAGGCACTGTTCTAAGGTTCAGTAGCAGAGCTAAGGAGGTTTCAAAGGAATGTCAAAAGAAGTAGGGACTAAAAGATTAATGAAATAAAGAATGTAACCTAATACAGAAAACGAGTAGGTGTAGTTTGGTGAGGACAATGATAGCTGAGGTTGTTTCTGTGTATTTCCTCACAATCTCTTTGCTCTTAAACCCTTCTGGTCTTGCCTCTTCTCGTTGTCTCAAAGGGATAAACACCAGATGCACACTCTACTCCTACAGCGTGTAGCCCAGTGTCTGGCACATAATAAGTGTTTAGTAGGGGCTTATTGGCTCATTAACTATAGCTGGTGTAACCCCTGCCCCAAAGTTGGACTCTCCTCACTGGTGGGGATGAAGACCCTGTCCTTTGTGGGGGGCAGACAGAGTGGGTAAGAGTCAGAGAGTTTTAGTTCTCCAAATTCCTCTCTTTAGGACTGGTCAAGCTTCAAGTGGTTTTTGAGCATCGAATCTGCTTCCAACTTTAAGAAAGAAGATGGAAGAGGCCAACCCCACTTCACTCAAATTTAAGAAGTTTGTTTTCTTAGGTATTTCCCTGTCTAGGAGGTCACAATCAAATACCCACAGGGCTACTGATATCCTGTTAATAAGGACTGTTATAATATAAATATAATCCCATCAGACTGTGAGTCCTTGGAGCAAGGACTGGATTGGGTTTTTTGTTTGGCTTTTCTTTGTGTTCCCAGTGCTTAGCATAGTGGCACATAAAAGACATTTAATAAATAGTTATTGAATGGCCATGTATGGTCTGGAGATCCTTATTAAGTACCTAAAGTCTTTTTTTAAAAAAGCACCTCCTTAGCCCTTGGAATGATAATTTTGGAAAAACTGCTGTAATAATGTTATTTGAACACTTAAGGAAACTATTGTGCTTTGTACCTTAAAGAGAGAGGACAGAAGGCACCAGAGGATGGAGAAATGGCAAAATAGGAGGTAGGAACGATCAGGTTTGCCAAGATTAGCTAATATTGTCTTGTTTTCAGTATCATTAATTTGGAATATTGTATGGATCTTTTATTCTTCCTTGGAGAAATAAAGGAAACACTTGGTTGAGATTTTTAAAAGCACCCCTTTTGCCTATGTTCTTGGCTTCTATGCCCTGCTTAACCTAATTCATTAAGGCTGTAGCTACCCATAAAAAGAAAATGAAAACTTGAGTTGAAAGTTCAGCAACTCCGTGGAAAAAATGCTGAAGTTTTTGGTCTTGATGTTGGCTTTATTTCATACAGAATGATGTGAATGATTTGTCATAATGAGGAGACAAAAAAAGAGCCTAAAAAGTGCTTTAGTCAGTAAGTCCTTGATTTGTGAAATGACAAGAAAGAAGATCCAAAGGCAGTACCAGTTAAGAACTAATCTGGTTCATAAAGTCTTGATTAGGAGAATAGGGAAAGATTATGAGCAGTGTCGCCTTGTAAAATAAAGAGAAGAAGTAGAGAGTAAGAATCAGTTTAAAGAAAGTTTGACAAGAGCAATGACTAACCAAAGTCATCCTGAGAATTTAAGGATAAAACTTGAAGGACAATAAAGTAATGAATGATCAAGATCTGCAAAGAATTTATGACAAATTCTATTCACCTTCAAGAAGAGTAGGAACCACTGCATTTGGATTTTAACAAGACATTCCTGGAGATGCATATAGAGTAGGTAAAAATGTCACTTGAGAGAATAAAGACAGTAGAAACACTTGAATTAGGTAAAGCACATGGAGAGGAGATTTGTGCTGGAGGTGACACAATCATGAACACATTGAAGTATCTAAAACAGAAGATACCAAAATTGTGGGGGGAAATCTTGTACCTTATTAATTCCAAAAAGTGAACTGTGAGACCATCAACAACTACTGACCTATAGGGCTACTTTCTCATCTGTATAAAATTTTTATGAGAATAATCTGTACATACATTTGCAAGAATCCTTGATGAAGACATTAGTAGGAAATATGCAGGTTTTTTATGTAATTTGCCACAGTAGACGACATCTATGCCATCACATAACTGACTGAAAAATGTACACAAAAGCTTTTGATTTAGGAGCAAAACATTGCTTTGAAGACTCTCTTCCAAGAAGGTGTCTCTCATGCTCACATCAAAAACATGTCAAATTCATTGAAAGATATGACAATCTTTCTTCAACAAACCCTTTGACCAATGATATGAAGCTAGGCATAAAACAAGGAGATATATGCTCTGGGAGTACTGTGATGGAAGGAGATCCAGGGAAGATTCCAAGTTGAATAGGGAATCTCTAGATGATGGTCCCCAAAATGTTCTTGTTTGCAGATGATATTATGTGGCTTGCATCAGGCCCTGAAAAACTTTAGAGTCTCCTAGAGAGATTCATAATCACTCAAAACAGTTTGATCTAACCATCCACACAGGAAAAATAAGTGGATGAAGAATGCTTAATGTTTGGATTATGACCTACATTTACATGGACATCAGGGATTCCCTATGGGGAGTGAGGTCCCAATAAAGTTATATTGGAGAGGTGAAAGACTGGAAGAAAGGAGACCAGAGAGGAGATTATTACAGTAGTCCAGATAAAGAAGGCTATAACAGGCTTAATGAAGATGTAGGGCATGTGAATGGAAAGGAAGGTCTAGATGTAAAACATTGCCAAGGTAGATTGATGTGACTTAGTAATTGGTTGGATATTTAGTTGGGGGAGGGATATGAAAGAATAAAAGATGACTGAGATTTTGAGCTAGGAGTTACAGGAATGATAAAAAGAACCTAGCAAGTTAGAAGGAGAGGCAAGGATGAGGAAGAAAGTTTGTGATTAATTTACTTTGGGACATATTGGATTTTAATTCCCAGTGGCTCATGTAGGTAAAGAGGTCCAATGGGCAATTAAAAATGCAGGACAAGAACTCAGAGGACAACTCAGGTCTGAATACCTATCATCCATATGGACCATAGTAATGAATTAAATGAAGAAAGGAGAGGGAGTGTAAAGAGAAGAAAATAGGAGTGAGGACTGTCTTGGGGACATACCTCATACTTAAAGGGACTTCAGAGGTTACCTATTCCAAATCCCTCATCTGACAAAAAAGGAAATTGAGCCACAAAGAAATTAAATGACTTGTCCAAGGACATTCAGTAAGTGGCAGGGCTAGGATTTGAAACAGAAGGAATACCTCCACAGACATCCTTCCTCCCAGAAAGTCTCTTACCAGTTCTAAGATACTATGATCCTATCAACTCAGACATGACTGGCCAAACATCTTACTATGAAGTAACCCTGGATTTTTTGGGAACTTCTTTGGGCAGCCAAACCTGCTGAACAGATACCAGAGTTCAGGTTTACTGATAATATCAAATGCATTAGGGAAATCAACAAATTAATTTTAGAGGAATTACTATAGTTTTCCTTTATCTTCTCTATGGGAGGGTCTCATTTATCAGCCCACCTTATGGGTCCCAAAATATGCCATAAAACCATACTACTAGGTATTGCTGTGTATAGAGCAACACGATGTACTCAGGCACCTGGCCACAAAACCCTGGGTTGGTGTTCAGCCAGTGATAGAGAGGAGAGTCTGGCAAGAGCCGTTTCTAGCACTTGACATATGCAGCATGCACTTAATAAATGTTTGTTGAATTGAAATATTCATCTTTCAAGTACTTCCTCTTGAAAGAACATTGCATCTTTGTAATTCTGTGGCATTTCCCTTTTTAAACATTTTGGTTTGAAGAGAAATTTGGAGGGGGAAAGGAGATGTGAAATCACATGAAAACATTCCCAGATAACAAACTCCCTCTACCAATGCAAGCTGACACCTTCTCTACTACTAAAACTCAGAATTGCCTAGGGTAGTGGTGTCCAACTCAAATAGAAACCCAAGTATTTCTGTGGCCCACATATTGACAGTTTAAAAATGTATTATCTATGTTTTGTTATATTTTTATTTCTTTTATTCAATATTTCCCTATTACATTTTAATCTGGTTCAGGCTACAACCAGGAGCATTGGAGACTGAATGCAGCCCAGCCTGTTTGACACCTCTAGCTTAAAGCATCCAAAGGTGAAGTGACTCAGGGAGGAAAGTGATTTGACCAGGGTCACACAGCCAATATGTGTCAATAACAGGACTTATACCCAAATGTTTCTAATTTTGAGGCTGTTGCTCATACTCTATGCCACATTGCCTCTCAGACCCAAACAAATAGCAAGTTCTGAGTGGGCTGGACAGATTCCAGGGTAGATTTTTAAAAATAATAATGGCAATCAACAGATCTGCTGGATAGTTTAACTATTCCACTCAGGTTATTTTTGATAAGTAGATGATATTTAAATACAGTAGCATGAGATCACTGTAACCTCTCTGAACCTCTGTTTCCTCATCTGTTAATTGAAGGAGTTGAATCAGATTGACCATATGGTTGCATTCAGCTCTAAGTACATATTCTTATGATTCTATAAATACTATAGAAATATGACCTGTTATTATTACTATGGATCCCATTTAATACTCTATGGCATTTAAGTCAGCTTAAAGCTGAGTTTGAATGAAAAATAGGCTCTGCATATAACACTTTCTGTACTCTTTGTCCTCTCTCTTTGTCTCTGTCTCTGTCTCTGTCTCTCTCATCCAACTCCAAATCCTTAGGACTATCTGCTCTGCTCAGAATGATTTAGGGTCTGTTCCTTAGATTACAGGCTTGAAACTCTGAGTTTGGGAATTCATTCGTTTGTGCCAGCCCTGGCTCTGCTTCCCAAATTAAGAGTCTATTTTATTTTCAGAGCTGAGGTCATCTAGCAGCACATAAATAAGGTTTCTATGAAGGAATCCAGGGCCACTGTTGGTCCTATTAAGCTTTATCCAGACAACAAAGCCCAGGGTGGGGGAGGAAAAGGGGGAGGGGGGGGGTATGATAAAGAAGAAGGATGAAGAGGAGGAGGAGGAGGAGAAGGAGGAGGAAGAGAAGGAGAAGGAAGAGGAGGAGGAGAAGGAGGAAGAGGAGGAGGAGGAGGAAGAGGAGGAGGAGAAGGAAGAGGAGGAGCAGGAGGAGAAGGAGAAGGAAGAGGAGGAGGAGGAGGAAGAGGAGGAGGAAGAGGAGAAGGAGAAGGAAGAGGAGGAGCAGGAGGAGAAGGAGGAGGAGGAGAAGGAGGAGGAGGAGGAGGAGAAGAAGGAGGAAGAGGAGGAGCAGGAGGAAGAGGAGGAGGAAGAGGAGAAGGAGAAGGAAGAGGAGGAGCAGGAGGAGAAG
>CM053588.1:120377769-120401054 GCA_028646515.1 Pseudochirops corinnae | reverse complement strand
GAGGGACATGTAATCAGTCTCTCACAATGTGCCCACTGTAGAGAGGTTCTGCATAATTACACATGTACAGCCTGTATTTGATGGCTTGTTCTTCCAGTGGGGGTGGCTGACGAGAGAAGAAGAGAAAGATCTAGAATTTAAAGCTCTATAATCAAATGTTAAAAATATATATGTATATATATATATATATATATGCAATTATTATTACTATTATTATTAACTACATCCAACTGGAACTTAAGATTCACAGGCACTGTGGAAGGGAGATTCATCCTGCCCTATCAGAAAGTTAGAGGAGTGATGGGGGAGGACATAGGAGGGATTAGATTGGGGGAGGGGTCATACAAGGAGATGGCTGTTTTGAGGGTAGAGGTAGGGGAAAGATGGGGAGAAAAATTTGTAACTCAAAATCTCATGGAAATGAATGATGTAAACTAAAATAAATTAAATAAAATATTTTTTAAAAAAATCAATCTTGGAGGAGACCCTCAGGGTTTCTGGACAAAACAGACAAAATTGCTTGAACCATCAAAGCCCAAACAATGAAATGACTCTCCACTAAACACTATGCTTTATTGTAATAATTTTGCCCTTGAGGGAAAAAAATAAATTCTTCTTCATCTTATCTTACTTCTTCCACTTTTGCCTTTACATAGTTTATAGGAATACACTTTTTGCTCTTTAAAAGGAGAATGAAACTACTGATTTGATAGTCTGCATAAGATGAAAATTATTACAAGTAAGGAACTCCAGAAATTCCAGCAAGTTTTGCTTCATTGGCATATCATCCTCTAAGTGATACCATCTGAGGGTCTTAAGTCTTAGTAATCCTTATTGGCTACCTTGGAAGAATTGCTATAATTAAAAAATAATTTTCTTTTGAGAAATTTAAAGCCCTTTACATATGGGAATAAGTTAAGTCATGGCCTGGGCCTAGCTAGAACTCATAACTAAAGAAATTCTTTATCACTGGTTGCTTTTTCTGTGGTGAGATACTTAACTTTGCCTCCAAGAAAATGAAGGAAGGAAGACCAGTTAGAAAAATATTATGATAGTCTTTGCAAGTCCTAAGGCAATTACAGAAATGTAAAGAATAGAGAAAAATTAATTCCTGGACAGAATCCACAGAACTTAGCAAATGAACAGACACAGGGGATGAGGAAATTCTCAGAGTCGACTACAAAGTTTGGAACTTTGATAGTGGGTAGTAATGTCGTCAAAAGGGTCAAAAGTTAAGAGGAAGGGCAGAGTAAAAGAGTCCAGGTTTTGATGTACTGAGTCTGAGGTGCTGGGTAGAACATTCAGGAAATTGGAGCTATAGTACTGAAAGTCTGGGAAAGGGTTGAGGTCAGAGTAGAAAAATTCAGAATCATTCTACAGAGAGGTAATTATTGGGGATAGATGAGCTCATTAATGGACCAAATGAAGAGAGGGAAGAAGGCAAGATCAGAGCCCTGAATGATAACCATCTTAAAGTAAAAGGAAGCCGTCAGAAAAAACTATAAGAGGAGTGTGTCATGAAAGAATATCCAAAGGAGGGGATCATCATGACCGATTTTCTTGATTAAACCAAAATAATGTCTATGCATCAAAAAGAAAGAAAGAAAAAGGCAGAAGGAAGGAAGGAAGGAAGGAAGGAAGGAAGGAAGGGAGGGAGGGAGGGAGGAAGGGAGGAAGGAAGGAAGGAAGGAAGGAAGGAAGGAAGGAAGGAAGGAAGGAAGGAAGGAAGGAAGGAGGGAGGGAGGGAGGAAGGAAGGAAATTGTAGCAAGACTCTAGACTTTCTCTTCTAGGACTAGGCCAGTTATATCTCCCCCTTAGGGATCTAAGAATATAGCTAAGAAATCAGGGAAGTCTATGATGTTATTGGTTTAAGTCCCCATTCTTGTGTGTTCTTTCCTCTATTTGCTCCCAGAGATTAGTGCCACAGTCCTGCTTAATAAATTAATTTCAATTAGCCTTTACAAAGGGATATTTAATGAGAGAATATATAGCAGGAACAGAAACACAAACATTTCCCCAGAACTTGGGAAAGATTGGTTTAGTTCATTTTTAGTTCATTTTCTACATAGCATTCACTCCTCTAGGTTTACTTTCAAATTCAGCATAAGCACAGGACGAATCCTTGTCTCAGGTGCTGCTTGGATGGGCTCCTCAGATCATTCCAGTGGTGCTTTGGTGATGAGCTGGCTGGTCAAAAATCCTGACATAGACTCTGCTCTTAGACTTCCTGGTGACTTGCTTTCCTAAACCTCTGACGTTCTTAAAGTCATAGCCACCTTTAATATCTAAAGCTGGAAATTGAAGACAGATGCAACAACGAAGTTATGTGCTCTCAGTTTCACTGTGGCTCCAGGTAAGGGAGGGCCCAAGTTCCATAGTACCTTGTGCTCCTTCTCTAATGCCAGAGAGTCTAGAAAGAATCAGAGCCAAGAGACTCAACCTGGATTACCTTTTGAATGAACCCAAATTCTGGATTACATGGCCAATCAACATCTTATCATATGGTTGGTAGACTAGAACCAGCCACACACAAAAAAAATCTGTGGCATGCTCTTCATCATGGAGCAGGGCACTTCTATTCACTTTCCAAAAACAGACTCCCCAGGCTCTTCTACATGGGAATTGCATCATGCCTCCCATTTCAAGAAAGAAAATAATAGATTGCCATAAATATTGTTCCCAAATTTTTGTCCAGATCTGTAACTTCATTAGTATAGGAAACTCTTAGTGACGAAGATTGGCAAATGTAAAGCTAAATTGATTTGCCAAGGGTCACATAGCTAGTATATTTCAGAGGCAGGGCTTGAATCTAGTTATTTCTGACTTTGGAGTTGGCTTTCTATTACATCATTGTCTATGGCAAGTATGGCATAAAAGCCTGACATTAAAAATATACAAAGCACTATTAAAAGTTTACACAGAAAATTTCCAATCCTTAATTCATAAGAGGCCAAGAGATATGAATGGTTTACAAAATAGAAACCACAAACTTAATAATCACTTCAAAAAATGTTCAACCTCACTAATAATTGAGGAGATACAAATTAAAATAACTCTAAGATACCAAGCTAGCAGATTAGCAAAATTGAATAAATTGGTAAAACTTTAAATGGTGGGTTGGGATAAAAACAGGTACAATTCTGTTGCTGGTAGAATTGCAAGCTAGTAGAATCTTTCCAGAAAGCTATATGTATACATAGCAAAAGTATCTAAAATAAGCATACTCTATAATTCCATTGCTGAAACTATTTTATGGAAACGTTAGCAAAGATTTTTTTTAGGGAAGCTAGTTATGGTTACAAAAAGGAAAAGAAACTAGGAACAACCTAAATGCCCAAAATAAGAGAATTACTAAGTAAATTGTGGTACATTAATGCAATGGAATGTGATAATGCTTTTTAAAATAGACAAATATGAGGAATATGAAATTCAGAAAAAATTTGCTGAAATACTACAAAGTCAAAAGGGAAGAAACAGGAAAACAGAAGACATACTTACTATGACTGTGTGAAAAGAAAAAAGTGGAAACAATGAAAAAGAATCTTAGAGAGAATGGAGTCACAGAAAAATTCTCATGATATTTTATGTATTAAAAATCTTTTTTTTTTTTGCTTTTTTGGAGGGCAGGGCAATTGGGATTAAGTGACTTGCCCAAGGTCACATGGCTAGTAAGTGTTAAGTGTCTGAGGCCACATTTGAACTCAGGTCCTCCTGACTTCAGGACCAATGCTCTATTCATGGTGCCACCTAGCTGCCCCAAAACCACTTATTTAAAATGTAAATTGTGAAGCAAGTTTATATTGATGTTTATGTTTGCAGGCACCTGGGGAAATGAGTCTGTGGAGACAGAGATCAAAGAATCAAAAGGCATAAGAAATGATGGATAGACTAAGTTCCTGGAAGAGATATCAGGGGATGAGGTTACTAGCACAGTCTAAGGGGTTAGCCTTAGGAAGTAGGAAAGATATCTCGTCCTTGTGAGAATGAGGGGAAAGAAGTGAGGACATATTAAGGTTTGAAGAAGTAAAAGAAGGGAGTTGAGAGAGCTCAGGCTAGATAGATTGAGTAATTGAAGCAAGTTCACAATTAAATATGCAGACATACTGCCAGAAATATAATTGGCATCTGAAAGCCGCAACAACAATCCCAAGATTTAACATCACAATTCAAACTATGATTTATGACTAGTTTCTGTGATCAGAGTCAACACTTATCAGAGAACTTTGTGCAGCATTGAAAATAGGTCAAGTTAGACGTACCTCATTAATTCTGGAAAGCAGTTTGAAACTATGCCCAAAAAGTTACTTAGTTGTTCATGCCCTTTGATCAAGCAATACAATTACTAGGTCTATACCCTAAAAGAGATTTTTTTTTTAAAAAAGAAAAGCATCTCGTGTTTAAAAATATTACTCATTTACTTATTTATTCATTCATTCAGCAGCTCTTTTAGTGAAGGCAAAAAAAATAGAAACTAGGGGCAGCTAGGTGGCACCATGAATAGAGCACCAGCCCTGAAGTCAGGAGGATCTGAGTTCAAATGAGGCCTCACTTAACACTTACTATCCTTTGGGCAAGTCACTTAACTCCAATTCCCTAGCCTTCTCCTCTTCAAAAAAAAAAAAAAGAGAACTGGAAACTAAAGGAGAACTCATCAGTTAGGGAATGGTTGGACAAAACATGGAACATGAATGTAATGGAATACTACCATATGGTTAGAAATGATGAATGGAATGGTTTCAGAAAAACCTAAGATTTGTATAAACTGATACAGAATGAAGTGAGCATAACCAGAAGTACAATTTTTACTAAAACAACAACATTGTAAAAACAATTTTGAAAGACTTAAGAACACTGATCAACACAAACATCAGCTATAACTCCAGAGGACCCATGATGAAGCACGTTCCTGAGCTCCTGAAAGAAAAGTGATAAACTAAACATGCAGAATAAAACAAACATTTTTTGATATGGGCAATATGAGAGTTCATTTTGTTCAACTATACTTTGTTACTATGGTTTTATTTTTCTGTTTTCTGGTCAGTGGAGAGGGAAAGAAAGTAAATGCTTGTCAATTTGAAATTATACAATAAAGTGACAAAAACTTTTTAAAAGAAAAAGGAAAATGAGTTGGGAAAACTGAAGGAAAAAAGTTAAGGTTTTGTCTGTAGTCTTGTTGTACCCTTAGAAAGACTGTTCAAATAAAATTCTTGCACTCCCTGTGAGTATATGCTGAACTAAAAGGCATTCTCACTCAATCCATACTTCTGGACTTCTGGATCAGGCTTTGCTTGCCCCAGGAAGAAAAGAGGAGAGTCTGACCACACGGCTGTAGCAAAAAGAGGCATTTTCCTAATTTTCCCACCCTTGGTTGGTAAGTCAGCCTGGTGATGCAATGGATGGATGAACCAGGCTTGGAATTTCAGTGACAAGAGTTCAAATGTGGACTCAACCACCTGTGTGACCCTAGGCAAGTTACTTAACTTTTGCCTGCCTCAATTTCCTTAACTGTAAAATGAAGATAATAAAAACACCCAGCTCACAGGGTTGCTTTGAGGATCAAATTATATAATATTTGTAAAGTGCTTTGCAAACCATACATAAATGCTTGCTATAATTTGTTTAGGGATTTGCTCTGGGCTTTCGTTTTTTTTGTTTGTTTTTAACTTTTCTTTGTTTAAAGACGACAAAAGTATACTCAGCAAATACCAGGTGTTCGATTGAAAATTTGTTTTAATTGAAAGGAAACACTTGAATGGTTTTAACAGTGGAGCTTGAGCATGTTAAAAAAAAATAATTAATTTAAAAAAATTTTGAAAACCCTCAACAACAAAATGTCTTCCTCTTTCCTTTCCCCATCAGCGCCCCCTCCTTCGCCTTCCCCCCCCCCCCCAAAAAAGGGAGCAGACTGGTGGGGTGAAGAGATTAAATGTTTAAACTGGTTTTTAAAAAAATCCGAAAACGCTTCGATTTGCCGATCCTCACTCCCCATTTCATCATTCCTGAGTCGGAGTCCAGGGTACAAAGGCGTGGGCTGAGCTTGCTCCTGATTGGTCAAATCATTTACCAAGGGAAAGTTCAGTTCTCCTCCCTCCGCCGTTAAACTTTTGAAAGGAGATTAGGCCACCTGGTGCACCCTCTAGTCGCAGGCATGGCCTCTCCTCCCCCAACTTCTGTCCCGGCAGCACCACCGGCCGCGGTTTGTTTGATGTTTCTGCTGCAGTGGCGTGGAGCTCTGCTCCTGGAAGCGGAGCCTGGTGTAGGGGCTTGGAATAGGAGCAAGGGGAGTCCTTCCAGTCATGTATTTTTATCTCCAAACCGTCAACTCTGCAGGGCAAAATCTCCCCCGTTCTTCCACAGGTAAGGTGCACCTGAGAACAAAATGATCCCAAAATTCCTCTAGTTAAACAGTCAAAACACGAAACTACCTCCTGGCCCGCATCTCAGGCAGGCTCTCTGGTCTGGGGTAGGAAAAACAGGGTGATCCATAGACCGATGTTTCCTATCTAGTGGACCTTTTTTCTTTTTTTGCCTCCATTCTTCTTCCCCAGCCCCTGAATAAAATGCCTTTGAGATTTCTGTATGCTAGAAAACATAACTTGCACCTATGAAAAAGTGAAACTTCAGGGTACAAATGCATGCACCATGGACCTCTAGACAGTGTTGGGAGAACAGCTCTGCAAACAAAAGAGACATTCAGAATATCTCTTCAGAACCTATCTAAAACAAAAAGAACCTATCTAAAACAAAAAGAACCATCTAATCAAAAAGTTTTATAGGGGTGTTATTTGTACTTGAGAAAAAAAACCACCTAGAAACAAAAGTGCCAAATGGCAATAGGGAATGTTCAAATAAATTGAGATACATTAGAATATAAATTTCTAGATTAAAGTGATTGTTTCTTTATATTTGTGTCCCTGGGGCCTATCATAGTACCTAATATGTAGACACTTATATGTTTGTTGATTGATTGGATACCGCAATTCAATTAAGACCAGCAACTATAATGCATAAGATTTTAATGAAATAATGCAAAATGGATAAAAAAAAAAGTCAGAAGAACAGAATGTGTACTTACTATAACCATACAAGAGAAAAAGTGAATAGAAAGAAGTGAAAAAGGAATCTTAACAGAGATTTAGAAGTGACTGCAAAGGCATGATGCTTTATGCACTGAAATTTAAGTGTAAATAATTCAATTCACCAAACATTGGTCACTTACTGTATGCTCCTGTGCTAAGTACTAAAAACACAAAGACAGAAATGAAACAACCTATTCTCAAAAGTGTTTACATTCTACTGGGGCAGGGGTGGGGAACTGGCAGCCTTGAGGCCACATGTGGCCCTCTAGGTCCTCAAGTGCAGCCCTTTGACAGAATCCAAACTGCACAGAACAGATCCCAAAAGGAGGCTGCAGTTTCCCCACCCCTAACTGGGAGAAAACAATATGTACAAAGACAAACATACAAAATAAATACACAGTAAGTACAAAGTTCAGAGAAGGGGAATACTAACAATTGAAGAGGTCAGCTAGTCATTAGTTCTTCTTAATCAAAGAGGACCAAAATGACATCACTATGTTGAAGTCAATGTATGGTGTGTCCACTGTGACTGATCAAACCAATGTAAGTTCAGAAAGCTACACCACAGGTTGGGCACAAATAGTCCACATGAACATTTGGGAAGGAGATGTCTGCAAATTTACACATCTCGTGTTTCTTTTGAGCTACTGCAGTTCTGCTTTGCTCATAGAGCACAGTGCCTTCTTTGATTAGGGCACATCATGCTGGATGGTCCTGTACCAGTTTCTCTAATATCTCACAATTGATACCAGAGTCCTTCAAGAGACCTTGAGAACGTCCTTGTATCACTTCTTCTGACCTCAGTGTAAACACTTGCCTGGTGGGAGTTCTCCATAAAATAGTCTTTTAGGCAAATGCATGTTTGGCATTTGAACAATGTGGCCAGCCCATCAGAGTTGTACTCTCTGCAGAAGAGTTTGAACGCTTGGTAGTTCAATTTGAGAAAGAACCTCAATGTCTAGTACCTTATCTTACAAGGTGATCTTCAGAATCTTCCCAAGACAATTAAAATAAAAGCAATTCAGTTTCCTGGCATGACACTGGTATACCATCCAAAATTTCACAGGCATACAACAATGAGGTCAGCACAATGGCTGTGTAGATCTTCAGTTTGGTAGGCAGACTAATACCTCTTCTATCCCACATCTTCTTTTGGAGCATCCCAAACACTAAGCTAGCTCTGGAAATGTATGCATCAATCTTATCATCTAGGTGTAAATCCCGGGAAAGTATACTGCCAAGGTGAGTGAAGTTATCCACAGCATTCAAAATTTCTCCATTTGCTGTAATCAGTGGTTACACACATGATGGATGGTATATGGTGCTGGCTGGTGGAAAACTTCTGTGTTTTTGGTGGTGTTAGGCCAAAATTAGTACAAGTGGCAGAGAATCAATCCATACTCTGTTGCATCTTAGCTTCAGAGACTGCATTGAGTGCACAATCATCTGAACAAAAAGTTCCACACAAACCCTTCATCCACTTTAGTCTTGGCTTGTGGACTTCTCAAGTTAAATAATTTACCATCAGTGCAGCAGCTGACCTTCATGCCATTTTTGTTCTCATTGAAATCATCTGTCAACACTGTTGAAAACTTCATGCTAAAAAGAATGGGAGCAAGCACACAGCCCTGCTTCCATTGGTGACTGGAAAAGCATGAGAGTATCATCCATTATGTAGAACCCATGCAAGCATGCCATCATGAAACTGGCATTCAATACTGATCAACTTTTCCAGGCAACCAAATTTCACCATGATCTTCCACAAGCCCTCAAAAATAGAAAAGCAAGAGTTTATGGTCAGATTAAAGAGTTACAGATTTTTGGCTTGTGAAGATGGAACAGTGGTGGGTGATGATGAGATCATGATGTGACTGAGGTAGAGTGAAAGTGCAGGTCACAGAAACTGAAGGGGAAGTCATCATGTATGCTGAAATCCCTAAGGATAAGAGAGATAGGGAGCTTGAGAGAAAGATTGTGGATGATATACTAAGCTCCTTGAGAAAGAAAGGCCTGAGAATCAGTAAATTATGGCTACAAAGATCTGCATAGGGTGATAAATTTGGGTGAAGGGAATCTCAAAGAAGGAAAAGTTGCTGAGTTGGGGACTTTTGGCCTTATCTGGCTGCAGCTAATCTGTCATGAGCACAGTGAGTAGAATTGGCTGCCAGCCTTATCAGGGAGCTTTTCTTCACCACCATCAAATGTCCCAGTATCCCTTTCACTCTGATCTTCACTGCCATGGTTCTATTGCCACATCTCCAACCCACTGTCCCTTTGAAACTGGGGTATAGGAAAGCCATAAAGTTCATTACATTGGTCTTTTCTCAGTGATTCAGCATAGCCATACTTCTTATGCCTCACGAGAAACAGAGTTAAACTCTGATAAGGAAATAAGCCTAATACAGATTAAAGGGTTATATTAGAATTCTTGAGTTAAAGAGCCAACTGCAGCTTCATAGATGAATAACTGGCAGGTCCTTCCATCATTACAATTCCCTTATTTTACACATGAGAAGACGGAGTTCCAAGGGCATGAAGTGGTTTCCCCTAGGTCATCAGATCTCCCAAGTCCAGTGCTCTTGGCTCTAAATTACCCAGCCCTCTTTGTGCATTGTACAAGAACAATATAGTTCTATGAAATGTAATCTGTCACTATCAACATTGATAAAGCTAGAGTCTGGTAGGGGAAAATAAATGTAATATGTTATGGCTGGATTAGAAATCAGGTGGAGACAGCACCCTCCACAGTGAGATTAATGGATCATAAAGATATTTTGACAATGGTAGCTTCCTAAAAAACAAGAAAAACAGAGGGGGTAGGGGAAGAATTCCTTTTTCCTTCAGTTGTTCAAATGAATACTAGGTGCTTTGCTTGCTGTAGTTTAGAATAAATTATTAAAAATATGCATTATTAGTGATGTTTGATGTTGTGTCAAAGTAAATAAAACTAAAATGCACTATTGGCAAGAACATAAGGAAACAGACTTAGAAATTGCTGGTGCCTTGTAAATTGCCTCAATTTTTCTGAAAAGATAGTTGGATACACGAAACAAGCTATAAACATTGTTCATATTCTTCGTAATTGTTCATTGCACTTTGGGAAATGTTCACTGCAAAAATAACGCGATAGAAATAAAAAAGAAATTTATACAAAGCTCATAGACACAGAGTCTACTGTTGGACTCACGCTCAAATCTTTCCCGACAGAGCTGGCCAAAGCTTGTCTCTTGCTAGCATAGCCTTCGAGGACCAAGGGTCACCCCTAAACTATAATGGGGCACTTGAGTACGTAAACCTAATAGGGTCCATTCATTCCTCAGACACTGCGAAAGGATCATGGACCCCTAGTCTTAGAGGCCTTTTATTCCCTTCTTTTGCTAGATACAAAGGAACTTGGCTATCCAATTCCCAAACTACTATGTAACCACATAGTGTTGAATATTACTTGTGAATATGGTGACAAGAATAGGTTCCTGGGAGTCCTTTAGTTGCCAAAGATCAATTGTCAATGGATTCTACCACAAAAACACTCACCTCCTTTCCCTTCTCTTCCTCACACCCCCAGCACCCTAGTACAGTCACTTATTACCTCTTACCCAGGCTGTTACAATAACCTCCCAATTAGTCTCCCTTAAATCTTCACCCCTTCTGATACATTTTCCACACAACTGCCAAAATGATGTTCCTAAAACATAGCTCTAACAAGGTAACTCTCCTGCTCAAAAAGCTCTAATTTCTTCCTATTGCCAGTACAACAAAGTATAAACTCCTCTGTGGGAAGCCCTTCATAGCTGGCTCCAAATTACCTTTCCAAACTTTTTGCCACTTGCTGTTTCTTAATAAAACATTTAATCTTGATGTCTTTGACTAGAAAATGTTCTTTCCTCAGCTCCACCTTCTTGAATCCCTCATTCTTCAGTCGTTTCAGTCATGTCCAACCCCTTGTGATCCCATTGGGGTTTTCTTGGCAAAGATGCTGAAGTGATTTGCCATTTCCTTCTCCAGCTCCTTTTACAGATGAGGAACTGAGGCTAAGTGACTTGCCTAGTGTCACCCAGCTAGTTAAGTGTCAGACCCAATTTCAATTCAGGATGATGAGGATTCCTGACTCCAGCCCCAGCACAATATCCACTGCTCCACCTAGCTGTCCAGTTAAAATCCCTCACTTCCTTCAAATTTTAGCTATTGTCTCTTGTCCCAGAGGCTTTTTCTGAAACACTCCCCCTTGGTAATCTTATCTAGTTTGTACACAAGTTGAATTTACCTACATTCTTTGTAAGATTGGGGGTTGATTACACATTCCACCCACACTTAAAGTGAATGATAGACATGCTATATGCCCTGATACATTTATCAGGTAAGAAGTACTAATCAATGACTTTAGATGAAATATAAAAAGTTTTTTAATTGAATCAGGCTGAAGTTGATAGAAGAAATGCTCTAACTGGTTGAGGAAACTTAACCAATGCAGAACCCAAATTATTCAAAGGTCTGGCCATACAGAGGAAGGAGTGGAGACATCTAGAACTGAGAAGAAAAGAACTAGCAACCCAGATCATCTAGCATAAGGAGAAAAAAACAAGACTAAGCCGTGACATTCTGATAAGAGAGAAATCAAAAAGGGTCATCAGCCCTACAAGCAAATTGGATCAGAAGATTCAGAGTGATATTTCCAGGTTTAGATACCTCTTCAAGAACTAAGAAAAGTTTTAAGAAAAAATCTAGTCTTTCCCCAGTTTCCCCTCCCCATGCCTATCTATCAACAGACACTGTAATATATTTTGCTACTTTTTTACATTTAGAGTAATTTGAATTATGCCTTGACCACAAGAAGCCAGGAATTAACTAGAGCAGGAGATCAATGTAAATTAAAACAGAGAGCTAGACTCCTGCCAGATTTTCATGTGACAGGGAACTGGTACATATGCAAAGTGCATCAGTGTATTAAGCTGATGCAAATTCCCTTTGTGGGAGAGGCTGGAGAACCTGCTTAGAGGAGTCATCATTACTGAAGACATGTAATGAAAATGCTTTGGACAGATATTGGAATATTTGTAGACATTCTATAACTAGGTCTGGTCTGCTCACCATATAGTTGGTTGAACATAACCTCAACTGAACGAGTGCTTTTAGGAAGACGCAATCAAGCAGATCCATGTTCTCCTCAGCTGTGAATCCCTTGGACTCCTTTGTAAATGACATCTAATGAGAGACAGTACTATAAGCAAGGGGGGAAGAGGGGAGGGGGAAGTGATCATCCCCACTGAGGCCAACATGTGGTTTGTGAATACTGGCCTGGTTTTTTTGCCTGTCCTGGTGTTTGTACTTCTGTTTTAGGTGAATGGAGATCAGCATTCTAATATCCTAGCATCTGGGTTTTATAGACAACTCAACATCAATGCCCCAAGTACCAAAGAGTGATCTTTGGGGCTCAACTCAGTAGTAGCTGAAACAAAGATTCATCCAAAAATAATACCTCATTTGAATATGAGCTTGGTAGGACCAATGCTATGAAGGAACTGAGCTGAGTTTCAGCCCCCTCTTCACAGAGACCAGGATGTGATGATATGGGAGAGTGTGCCTCTGAGGTATTGGGGGAAATTTTTATATTTTTGTTTTATCTTCAAAGTGAATATCCCTTTGTTAAATCTAACTGATATTAAGCAGTTAAATGGAACTGAGATGTTACTCACTGGCTCCTAAAAGTCAAAGGAATACTGCCAGTGAGGGTTTGAGCCAATAGCATTAGAGAAGGGATCCTCTGGGAAGATGATATGCAGGTCTCACTCTTAGAAAGTGAGGCCAGAGTGCACTCACTGCATTAGTAATTTTCCATACTTGGGGCTCAAAAAAGTTGTGACTGTACTCCTAACTTTTCATCTAATATAAACTTCCAAAAGCAGCAGAAAACCACATGGACCTGAGGGACTATTATCTTGCTCTGGAACTGAAAATTATCTAATTACTGTAACAAGGCATTGTATCTATAATATACATATTTCTCCTGTATAACGTAAGCATTTTTAGAACAGGGATTACTTAGTTTTTTTCTTTTTATCTCTAGCATCTAACACGGTGCCAGACACAAAGTAGACACTTAAAAACGGTTATTGATTGATTCTAGTCAAGAATTAAAAGATTCCTTTCTCAGTAATCAATCATACCCCTAATAACCTAAAATTGGAAAGAAAAGGAAAAAATATTCCTTAGTGACCCCTCCCATGCTGACTGTATTAACAGGAGAATCACTGCCCAACAAGATGGAAGTTGGAAATGAGTCACTGTTAAGGAAGGTGATGATAGTGGATCAATGACCACTAGGGAGAGTGCCCCCTCCCCTCAATAGACTTTTACATCGCCCTCAGTCTATTGTGTTTTCATTATGAGGATTTCAAGCTGACTCACTAACTTCTGGGTCACAGTGGTATGTTTAGTGAATAATTTCCAAGCTCTTCTCTAGTCTATTGCTGAGGATCTTGTAACACTCTGTAATAATATAAGCAACTCAAAGGATATGGTGACAGTTCTGTTTTCCTTTTTGTGCACTGCAATACTTATCAATTAATTTTCTTTGTTACTTACTTTGCTATTTTGTCCCAGTTATAGGCTTTGGCCTGTTTATTCTTGTGCAGTTCATTAGTAAAGAAATCAGTGGGTGGGACCTGAGCAATATTTGTATAATTATGATTAGACAAATATCCCATAATGAGCTTTGCTTAACCAGGGAGTCCAGAGTCAAATAAGACCTTTTTTGTATTTGCAAAAACTTGATTATAAACTTTGCAATATTATGGGTATACTCAATGTATCGGATGAAGCCAAATACCTGAATGGGCAATACAAGGGTCTATTTTTTTTTTGAGGGATGAGGGAAGTGGTGGTGCTAGTCTACATTGATATTGACAGTATGAATTTTTTTTTTTTCTTTTTGGAGGGCAATTAGGGTTAAGTGACTTGCTCAAAGTCATAGGGCTAGTTTTTATGTCAAGTGTCTGAGGCCGGATTTGAACTCAGGCTCTCCTGATTCCAGGGCTGGTGCTCTATTCACTGTGCCACCTAGCCGCCCTGACAGTATGAATTCTTTACATCAGTATCCTTTAAACAGCAAATTACTTTGTTTATGTTGTTCAAAATAGTAGCAGAAAAGATTTTTCTTTATTTTCTTTCAAAGTCTAGGCTGTAATTTGGAAGGTTTTTTTGGGGGGGGCACTCTAATTCAAAGAATCAATATGTAATTGTATTAATTGTACTTTATTGAAATGTCATGGCATACACAATTGAAGAGACATTGTTGGACTGTCATTGTGCATTATATACTTGTGAGCTTCGTGAATAGGTAGGGTAGGTACTCAGGTTTTGGAGACCTGGTTCTTAGTAATAGAACTAGATCCTCACTGGGACCTCTTAAGTTGGAGAACTCAAACACTATAGTGATAAGAATAGTGAAGGGACTTTATACCATCTGTAAAGCCAATCACAAGCAGCTGTCCTGAGGACTGTGAATAACTTTAAGATCTAATCACATAGTATAATGAACTCTCTATTTATTTAGTAATAAACTAAAGCAAAACATTCAAGAAACTAGAGCACAACATCCACAACAATATAATATAACAACTTATTACTAAGGTGGCCACATAGTCTTAAACAAAATACATCATTCAGTAAGTCACAATCTCCCCAATTAATATGGAGTACCCAAGTAAAGTCTTCTTTCATCTTGACTTGAGGCTGGCTTCCAATCATCCTTAAGGGATAATCATCCTTAAGGGATAGCAGAAAGTATAAACACCATCTACCCCTGGGTCATAATAAGTTACAATATCATCATTCAGCACTGAGTACCCAAATAAAGTCTCTTTTCATCTTAACTTGAAGCTGACTTCCAAACCCCAGGGCTCCTCTTCCATGCTCCTGGCTCTTGCCTGGATTCAACTGACTGTTTCCTGGATTCACAGGAAGGCAGCTCTCTGCTCCTGTTCCATATTGCAGCTCACAGAGACTGCTCCTCTCCAAGCTCTTGACAGTTTCTGTTTCTAGAAAAACAAAGCTTAACAGAGCTACAATAATATTTACACACACTGCCAGCACCATCATCTCAATTCACTTTCTGTCTGAGATATCAACACAAATCAACAGACAGAATGATTCTGACAAAGTAACACAAATAAACAGACAGAGTGCTTCTGTCTGACAAAGTAACATCAGCATAGAACAACAGACAGAAGAACAACAGGGTGCCGACATCACAAACATTCTCTATTTTACCTCTGCTTGGTCCTAGCCCCTAGTGCTTGAACTTCTATCTGTTCTTCTCCTTTCTGTTCCATCCTTCCTGTTCCACTCTTTCAGAAAGCTCCTCCCATTGGGGTCTCCATGTGAGGACCTTAGGCCTATTAGGGGCAGGGAAGGTTTCCAAACTCCCTTAGGCCTATTATGGGCAACACAATGTATACTGTTTCCAACAAAGACTTGACACAATCAAAGGTGAGGTTTAAAGGCACTTGAATAGTTGAAATAAGCAGCAAAGTACTACTTTCTTTGCCATTACACAATCCTGTAGACTCTTAAGGGGAACAAAAGTATTAGCTTTGTGCCCTGGACAAATCCCTTAGCCAGCGTGCACTTTAGGCAGTTGCCTAGGACTTGTCTACTGATATGGATTGTATTTGCATTGATTGACTGGGTTCCTTTATTGTGATTTGCCCATGTTGATGAAATCACAGATTCTTTATCTATTATTATTTATATGAAATATTGAATAAGAAGTCTGATGATTATCTCCAATTTTTCCTATATATACTTGCTGATATAATGCTCTGTGAGTGCCATCAGAACAATATTTTGTCTTTCTTTGTATCTTCCTGCTTAGCACAATGCCTGGCACATAGTAAGTGCTTAATAAATGCTTGTTGATTTGAGAAAAGCAGAACACAAAGACAGCATATGGACACTCATAGTAACTCTTTAAAAATATATGTGTACCTTGGAAAAGATATGAAGAATATTCAAAATTATGTAAATGTTTGGAGATTAATAACATTTACTAACTTCTTACTTCTTTAAAGTTGCTTAAGTTCCTAGTCTTTAAAAATATGCCATTTATACATTTGATTCTCAAGAGATAGAGCTGCTCAAAGATAAAGCTGATGTCTTTCTGATTTCATCTGCTTAGGCTCCCAATAATGAAATGGCAAGAAAGTATAGGACAAGAATCTCAGAGATCAGGAAAGCTTAATAATCTTAAGCAAATCACTCCATCTCCCTAGACCTCAGTTTCTTCTACTGCCAAGTGAGAGGACTGGTCAAGAGGACCTCCAATACCTCCCTTCTTTCTAGTTCAAACATTCTATAAAGCATCAGATCAGTCTGAGGCCATTTAATGAGGTTTCCCAGAAAAGAAGCAGGGAAGATGGGGAAGAGTATAAAGCCCAACCTGGTGTTACAAGAACTAGGTCAAGTTTTGTGAAGGACATTCTATCTCTGACTTCATCCTCCAGAGCTGTTCCAGCTTGCACTGAATATCTTGATGAGGTTAGTCATCAGAGCAAAGTGTCTCATCTAATTACTTTATGGAAGTCAGATCATTTGGAAGTTGCTAACTCCTACACAGAGGAATTGTGTAATTACTGGGTAGAGAGGAGGAGGAGCCAATTTTGCGTGAGATGGCCTGGGGCTTTTTTAAAAAATTATTTTAGGTTTTTTTGGAATTATTGAAATTTTAGGGAAATGTCTAGTCTTTCCCTCTAACTTGATTGGTAGACTCTTCTTTTATCTTCTTCCTTTGAATTGAACATTTTAATGCTTGTCTCATTAGTTTCATGTCCTTGTTAGGCATGACTTGCAAGAATACACATCCTAGCGTTGGAGTTAACTTTTACTTATCCAAAAGATGAAAAATTCACAAGGTACATGATCTGTGACAAGTTGGGGTTTCCTTCCCTCCAAGACCAGCTGAGTGCTGAGCTAACAGTGAGTCGGACAAGCACTAGCACACCAGAGCTTGTAACCACAGTAGAGCAGGTCTCCTCACAGTTCCAGAGCAGAAAATAATGCCTGTAGTCACTCACAGACCAAAGCACAGGCCAGCTCAGCAGTAAACACCTCTCTTACCACCTTGGAAGAAATGAAAACTTACAGGTCCCTAGAAGTATTTCTGAAAATAGCTGCCCAAAACCCATGAAGCTTGGGGCACTATATCCTCCACCCTGGAAGCACAGCCCCACTTTAGCAGAGTTAAAAGTCAAGAAATAGGCTGGAAAATGTGAGCAGATAACAGAAAAAAAATTATAATCGTAGAAAGTTACTATGGTGACAAGGAAACTGAAAACACACATTCAGAAGAAGATCAAGTCAAAGCTCCTACATCCAAAAATTCCAAGAAAAAGATGAATTGGTCTCAGGCCATGGAAGAGTTTAAAAAGGATTTTGAAAATCAAGTAAGAAAGATAGAGGAAAAATTGGGAAGAGAAATTAGAGTGATGCAAGAATATTATGAAAAACAAGTCAACAGTTTGGTAAAGGAGACACAAAAAAAACTGAAGAAAATAACACCTTGAAAACAGAACAGAATCTCATGAGGAAGGAGCCTTTAAACACAGAGGAAATTTGTGGATGACTGAATTCTAAAGGCAAATAGAAATTACTTTTTGATTTCAAGTTTTAATGTTTTGTATTATCCTCATATCTTCTCTCTTTTGTTAATGTGAATAATTAAATATAGTAATATTGATATTTATCTGCACTCAACATAGTACAATTGTCAGCTCCAAACTCCTGTCATTTCCAGTCCTTATTCTGGCATCTTGAAGGGACAGGAGGAGTACTTGAAGTGACTAACTTTTGAAAATGAAAGTCATAAAATTATTACAAGACCAATATCATGCTGTATATTACTCCTAAAATTATTTTCTCTGACTTTTATCTTGGTGACATGTCTACTAGTTAAGTTTTTATAGAAACTCCTTTCAAGGTACCACAAGCTATCAGAGCTCCTCCTAGGAGGTTAAAAGCAAAATGACATGATATATGTCTGCCTGACAACTTGCTATTCCAGCACTTCTAGTTAACTTTTAATTTCAACATCTCTAGTTCTGTCTTGAAAGACATCTGATTTCATTACCATTCAACCACTGAGCAGGTGTTTATTAAACACTTACTATGGGAAAGGCACCACAAGGATACAAAAATCAGTAAGAGAAAGCCTTGCCCTTGAGGTGTCTACACTCTAGAAAGGATGAGGTAAGTACACAAGAAGACCAGCTTAGTGAGGCAGGGAGTCGCTCATTACTGTTAAGTTGGCCACCATGTAATTGTCTTTGGAAAAAAATTATATATGTCCTTGAATCCTGCAGGTCTCCCTTCTATTCTTCAGCAACAGTACTAAAGTGGCAAAAAATGAGGCAGGGGACATTAGAAATCTTGCCATTTGATAAGATCTGTAAACATTAGCTTGCTTGCCTTGGCTCTTTCTGAATTGGCTGGCACTGGAGAGGGAGAAAAAGGTACTATGGGCCTTGGAGTAGGTAAGGGGCCTCAGGCTCTCACTCATCTGGAGTTGTCATAAAACATAAATCACATTACCCTGCTGTTGCTTCTGTCTCTGTTATCCTTCTGCCTTTAGCTAAAGAAGATTGGAAATGTCTATAATCCTGTGAGCTTCAGAAAGTCAGGAGAGCGAGCCACCATGAAGTTGGGAAGTAGAGTCCAGTATGAATGACTTAAGGGGCCCAGCCCAGCAGCAGCTGAGATAAAATCTCATCCAGGGCCTAAACTCTATGTGAAAGTGAAGTTAAGGTTGAGGCCAACCTCCCCAGGGACCAAGTGTGCCCCCAAGAGTTGTGAAAAATGTGCTGTGGTCCTTGTTATATTTTCCCAGTATAAATTCCTGTGTAAAGGTAATAATAATAACTAATATTTATATAACACATTGAGGTTTGCAAAATTACCTATGTTATTGATCCTCACAACAATCCTATAAGGTAGGTGCTGCTATTATCTCCATTTTAAGTATGAAGAAACTAAAGCAGAGAAACAATAAGTTACTTGCCTAAGATCATACAGATTCTGAGTGTCTGAGACAGGATATGAACTCATATTTTCCTGACTCTAAGTCTAGCGCCCTATCCCCTGCATGATCCAAACACCAATGTCAACTTAACTGTAGATATTCTAAATCTGAGAAATTTGTTCAATGACCAGTATATTGACATACTATTGGAAGAACTGAATCACAGCAATATTGATATTTTCATGATAAAAGAAACTAGAAGACCAAAAAAATTGCAGCTAAATAGAAAGATGCTCTCTGTAAGGAAAGAGAGGCAACCAAAGGAGTGGGCAGAATTGATTTCACTGTATAGCCAGAGGCAATAAAGAATATCATTCAATGGGACAGTTGGTCATCTCATCTTGTAGAATTAATGTTGCACATAAATATAAAGGCCACCAGGAAGACAAATGCAGTTTGCATAGCAATATCTATTGCAAAATAAGATCTGGTAGAGAAATTAGATGACAAACTTTACAAGAACCTTCAAATTAAGTCAATGTATGGCTGAATACTCAGTTGGTTTCAGTGCTAAGGTGGGTACAAGGGAAAAAATGTTAGAAAACATTACTCAGGTTTGAGAAGTGAATGGGGTTAATGGCTGGTAGACTATGCAGAACCCTCAACCCTACATATTATAAGCATTTTTTTTCTAAAAGAGTGTCAAAAGATACAAGATGTAGTATGAGTAAACATTATAAAAATGAAATTGATTAGACCATAGCATATAAGAAATTCCTGGTTCCTGATTTAAAGTCCTATCAGAATCCATTTTCTTTGTACAGCCAGAATGTCAACTATGTGGTATGTAAATTAACTTGCACTTATACAATAAACCTTGAAATATTTTATATCTTTAAAAAACATTTAATATCAAATATGTCCTTTTGCTGTAATCACTAGTTTGTCATGATTTGGCACTGAGTTCACAAATCTTTGACATGTATTCTTCATCCTGAAACTATTCTTTTATCCCACTTCACATTATGTGTACCTTTGATAAACAGTTCATTTTTTCCAAATCTTGCAATGATAATAGCCCATAAGTTTTTAATGGGGTTTAAATCAGGTGAGTTCATAGGCCACTAAAACATGTTTATTTCACTCTCTCAGATAAATCTCTTTCATGCTATGTGGCATGGTACAAGGTTGTGTTGCAATATTTTATCTCCATTTGGAAATTTCTGTATTTTGGAGCAATTTTGCTTCCAGTATATTATTATGTCTATTACAGTTAATAATTTGACAAATGGGGACAAAACTTTCAGGTTTAGAAGTAAAAAAAAAAATCACTATAAACATTTTTGCATAGATATTTTATAGTCAGAAGATGCCCAGATATTACAGGCTCTGGTTTTCTTCTGGCAATAATTTAGGGATAACCTTGAATGAAAAAGTGAGTTTCATCAGGCAGTTCTCAAATTAAAAAGTTAAATAGCCATATGAATATATGCTTTGAAACACTAACAATGACAGCTCTGAAGTTCCTCTTCACAGCCATAAGAGTGGCAAAGATGATAAAGGAAGAAAATAGCCATTTTTGGAGAGGCTTTGGCAAGACATGTACACTAATGTACTGTTTTTAATTGAACCAATTCAACCATTATGAAAAATGACTTGGAACTATATCCTCAATATCACTTATCTGTATATATAATTTTACCTAGCAATACTGCTATTATGTATGTACAACAAAGAAGGACTCATGTATACAAGAATATTTCTAGCAGCACATTTTCTTGTAAGAAAGAACTGAAAACAAAATAGGTATCGGTCATTTTTGGATTGGTTGAAAAATTTGTGGTATGTGAATGTGATGGAATTTTGTTGTACCATAAGAAATAGTAAATATGACAGATTCCGAGAAATGTATAGCAAGTACTCTCACCACATTCTTCCAGTCAGTCTACATCTCTCTTGAGTGCTCTAAAGGTAGCCCTGAGGGGCTGAATGTCTCTTTTCTAATGCAATTGGCTTCAGTCCTCATTCTAATGTTTTCCCACCATTAGCCACCAGTGACTAATATCCAAGTTCCATCTAATCAATTAATATCAAGGAGTATTTTCCTCAAAGATATGGCAAGAACAGAAGGACAAACATCTCCTCTATTCCTGATTACACCACCAAATATCTAGGAGCACTCTCTCTTCTGTATCACCTCAGGCTCCTGGCAAAGTGGACTTTTATTTAACACAGTTTCAACATATCATGATCCTACAAAGTTCTTGTCCAAATGTGGCATAGGTGCTAGATAAGTCCTCATCTCAGCTACCACAGAGCTGAATCTCAAACATTACTCCTTGGAGCTTCAAAGTTGGACTCTTTGGCGTGGGCTCCTGTAACAGTAATGAGATTTGAAGTTCCTTTTGTATTCCTAAACTAAGAGTACTTAGCACCTAGTTCAGATTAAGCCTCTGTTAAAGAAACAGAGTATGAACTCCTGTCTCCTGTTGCTGATATAAAAGGAAGGGGCTGAACAGGGAGGGGCAATACCATATATAAGGAAAAACCCAGAGAGGGAGAGACAGATCTTGGAACAAACTCCACAGAGGCAGAAGAGGAGCCAAGGAAGCTAAAGAGGAAAGCCGTGCCCCCCCCATCCCCCCCCTCCCACCACGCTTCCTCCTCACAGTCTGAAGAGAATGATTTTGATTTTGAAAACCTGGATGGAGTGATTATGATTCTGGGAACCAGATGAAATTTCTGCTAAGTCCAATGGCCAGCCGGAGCTGCCAAAAGACTGAGGAAGCATGACTATGATGCTAGTATTTTGTATTAACTTGTTTGTGGCTTTGTTGAAACAGAGACAGTGAAGGATTTGAGATGGACTGGACATTGTGAGCTCCAATGTGGAGCAGGAACTGCATGGAGAGCTGGACAAGGACCTGGGAGCTGTCTGCCTTTGAACCCAGGTGACAGTTTGGTGAATCCAGGTAGGATCTTGGACCATGGAAGGGGATCCAGGGAATCTGAGAAACCACCCTGAGTCAAGCAGAAAGAAGACTTTACTTGGATACTATGTACTGACTGAGAAATTGTAAATTTACTGGTGGCCTAGAGGTGGAGGGTCTGTGTTGTCTCTGATGATTGAATAGTGAATGATGAAGGATGATTGAATGATTGATTGACTAAATAATTGTACTAAGTGAATGATGACTGAATAAGTAATTGATTTGTAACTTAATGTGCCCCATGAGTGGAAAACTTTGACTATTATACTTTGTGTCCCTTGAGGAGGCAAACCTCCTTAAGGATGATTGAATGATTGAGTTACTAAATGATTGTTCTTTGTTGAAAACTTTGTAACCACTGGGGTGGAAACTATGTGGCCATTTTCTGTGATAAGTTGTTGTGAATGCTATATTTTGATTTTCTGTGATAAGTTGCAACATTGTGAATGCTATACCTTGATTTTCTGTGAATGTTTTGCTTTGATTTGTTTTGGAATAAATAGATTGTTCACTATACTGTGTAATCAGAACCTTAAAAGCTGTTTATAGCAGCATTCTTCTGAAAAGCTGCTAATGCTTGGCTTTACAGCTCCACTCCTGGGTCTCTATCTCTGATCTCCTTCACCTACGTTGAAAGAATAAAACTGAAGCCTATAGTCACATAGTATTTGTCAACCTTGGATAGAAAGGATATGAGACTTCTCTTACAGCATTGTCTCTCTTCTCTATTCTCAGAATGCCATCAGGCAGAAAGAAGTCAGCTGAAGAGAAGGACCAGGTTCTGGTCAATTATTGTCTTTTAAATGTTCCCTCTAATTCCAGCTACACAACAAAAGAGGCTCCTCTTTTGCTCCACTTGTTTGCAGATTAGAACCAGTTATGGAATGTCTACACATACTTCAAAATTTCAGCATTCTACACATCCTCATAAGGACTGGGCTCATTGGCCAATCCTCTGATACATATGGAAAAACTCTTATGTACTAATGCAGAGTGAAATGACAGAATGAGAAGAACAATTTACATTATGGCCATAATAATAATCTGAGGAATAATAGGCCTTAGATCTCTGACCAGATCACTAACCAAACCAGACTTCAAAAGACTGATGATGAAACTTATCTCTTACCTCTTTGGAGGAATGCAAAATTTGACATAAATTCTTAGATGGGACCAGTATATCCATCTATGTCTAGTTTGTTTTG
>CM053588.1:120324971-120377269 GCA_028646515.1 Pseudochirops corinnae | reverse complement strand
GGGGGGGGGGGAAGGGAGGGGAGAAAATCTGAAACTCAAGTGATTGTGGAACTGAATCTTGTAAATAAAAAGTAAATGAGCAAATAAAAAAAAAAAAGAATTGCCTGTTTGCAGTTATCATTGTTATGCCAGTTATTATTCATAATAACTCAGGGATCTGTGAAATAGGACATTGAACAGCTGTGGGAACCATATTGGGAACCTCTTCTATACCCAAATAGTCAGTCCTGGTAGCTTCTTATTTGGAAATATTCTCCTCTCCTTTCCCACTAAAAACATTCTGAGAGGTACTAGGTTGCCACTAAGGTAGATTATTAGTTTAAAAAACATTCTAAAGCATCTAATGCTTCTTCTAAATGGAGATTACTTTTCAGTGCTATAATACTCCTAATATTTGTTTTATTCTTTCATTTCTTAATTTGAAGAATACCAAAAAAAGAACATTTCCATATATATACAAAGCAGAACAGAAAAAGAAGATTTCATGTGAATCTGCAAATCTCCACTGTGTAAAGCTTGCTTTACAAACCACATATATAATACATTCAATATCTTAATTTCAAAACTGCCTAACTAGCCAGCGGTTCTTTCTGAACTTCCTTCTGACCTCTATATTTAAAAGCATGCTTCAATAACCCTCTTTTCTTCTTTTTTTTGACTGCTCTATCATATGCTTCACTTTTTTCCCCTAAATCTCTGCTTACTGCCCTACTCCACTTGCAAAGGAAAAATAAATCCTTATAGCATATAGACATAATCAAGCCAAGTGATTAATCTGTTAGCATACACTCTGCATTGTCTTTAGAAAAAGTTTTAGACTTCTTATTTCCAGAGTTTGGCCAGAAGGGGAAAACTCCTGATCCTACTGAATTCCACTCCCTTTCTCACATAAATCCTTATGCCCCCAATCTCTAAAACCAACAAATGCAATAAAAGAATAAGAATGGAAAGCCTGACATAATCAGCTTATCTGCTGGAACTCAGATGAATTTTTCACCTTTCAAATTTTGAAAATTTTTGAAAGCACAAAAATTAGGGAAAAGATAGTTGACTGATTAAAAACATTTTAGTAATACATATTCCTGAATGTATCTAGTTTATCAAGTATCCATGTTTTCTACAATTAAATTTTTTTAACGCCTAATACATGTCCATTCTATGAGAGTATTCAGGAAGTTGTTATTAAAAATAATACTGGTGAAGTAAAATTTTTCTAAGTAGATGAAATTTTTTAGAATAATTTCTTCTTAATATTTAGTGTTTTGGCTTTTAAACTGACCACAGTTTGCTTTAAGTATAGCAAAATAATCTGCCTCTTCTGGAATCACAGTATCCCAGAGTTGAAAGGGTTCATCTAGTCCAACTCTTGCCTTAGCATGAAATCTAACTATGATATCCATCACAATGAATCATTCTGTTTCTGCTTGAACACTTCTGGGAATGGAGACTTCATTATCTCACAAGGCAACTCATTTTATTTTCAAGCTTTAATTCTTCCTTGTATTAAATATACCCTTCAAGCACTTGTGTTTTGGGTGTTGTTATTTCACACATTATTATTACATCAATTGATCAATAAACATTTATTAAGTACATATAATGTGCCAGGAATTGTATGAAGGGCCAATGATACAAAGACAAAAATTTTTTAAAATTCTTGCCCTCATGGAGTTAGTATCATACTTTAGGTGAAGCGACATGTACATATATAAATATGCATAATGCAAATATAAGGTCATTTTAGGGAGGAAGAACTAATAGGGGGATCAGGAAAAGCTTCATGTAAGAAATGACATTTAAGCTGAGTTCTAAAGGTAGCTAAAGATTCTAAAAGGTGGAGGTGAGAAGCAAATGCATTCCAGGTGTAAGGGGCAGTGGCAGCATCAGCATGGAGATGGAATGTTGGGTATGAGGAAGAGTAAGAAGGCCAGGTTGGCTAAATTGTAGAATGCATGAAAAAGTGTGTCTATTAAAGCTGGAAAAGAAAACTGGAACCAGACTGAGAATGATTTGAAATGCTAAATAGAAGTTTGCATTTTTAGCCAGAGGTAATAGGGAAGTATTGGAGTTTATTGAGTAAGGGAGTCATATGATAAGACCTTTAGAAAAATCACTTTGGTAATTGTGTGTGGAGTAGACTGTAGGCAGAGAAAATAATTCAGAGGCCATCATAATCATCCAGGTAAGAAGTAATGAGAATTTGAACTAGTGTGATGGTCATGTGAGTGGAGCAAAGGGGACAGATGAGGCAGAACTGACTAGACCTGACAAAGGAATGGGTACGTCAGGTGAGTTGAGGATGACTCCAAAGTTGGGCATGGGACTGATGAAATCTTCTTCCTGAGGTCTAGGCTGGCTAAATTTACAAAGGCTCATTACTAGGCTAGCTTCAAAGGGATGGACTTTTCAGGAACCTTTAAGAACTTTCAACTTTCAAAAGGCTGCAATCTGTGTCAGTAAAAGGAGTACTCACACTGAAGTAACCACAGATCCTTGAAGTAAAATACAGAAATAAAGGGTGAAATATGAGCATGAAATTAATTCAGATAAGACATCACCACTGGAAGCTAAGTCCCCATTGTCTATACTGCCTCCTAAGCCCAACCCAGGAAGAGATCAGAAGGGGCACTTAGGCTACTGTTTCTCAAGGTTTTGTGAGGAAATACCTTAGGAAGGTCCAGATCAGCCCCTACTGGCAGAAAAGGAGTGAGAACTCAGGAAGCTGAGAATTGAAGTCCAGTTGTGGTTGCTGAACCCTCTCCTCCCAGGCTTTCCCTCATAGGCTGCAGTTCCATTGCTAGACCCACGGGCAGTGACCATAAGAAGGAAATTCCAGAGAGGCAGTTGCAAATTGCCTTTCACAATACTAAAATGGGATGGGGGGAATAATGAAGGGGAAGAAGAGCTAGAGGCCACTGTGGCCTCAGAATAGCTGGGGCAGGATTGGCTTGAATGGAATGAAAATACTGGGGAGAATTCCATAAGAGAATCTTTTGGTGGCCTCGCTCTACTTTCAGAAAGAGTCCCTGGTTTATTTCCTTTCCATAGACTCCTTCCCTTCCTTACACTCAATCTAATCCAACAGTTAAGGGTAGAAGAGTCAGTGTATCTATGGAAAGGCAGGATTGGGTCTTAAAGGTTTAGTCATCAGAGCTCTTCCTAAAAATCTCTCATCCTTTCTAAATTGGTAAAGTCTCTCCCCTTATCTTGTGTTCTCTGTCTTTTCCTTCTTTTCTCTTCCCATCCTATGGTTGTGTTAGAAAAAGATATGGGGGCAGCAAATGCCACTGTGTTACTAACATGGGATTTCTTACAGTCTAATGAGTAGTGGTGCCACTGCTGTTGGGAGAGATCCCCAATACCATCACTAGTTCTGTTGTTTTTGCCACCCCATTGCCACCTGCATGTTGGTGTTAGGGAGCAGTATTATCTAAGGCACCAAGATCCACAATGGCAATGAGAGGGACAAAAGTGGGATACAGAAATAAAGGGGATTAGACGCTGATCTCCTCCCTATCATTCCCTGAAAAAAGCAACATCTACTTACTCGTCAAAATTTAATGTATTTGTCCAGTTCAGAATTTCATCCACTTCCCATTCCATTACTGAGTCCATTCCGCCTTCTTCAACTGCTTTCATCAATCCTTTTGTTGCTTTAAGAATTAAGTCTGTACATCTAGCATCTGCTTTCTTTGTTTCCAGGCTTCCTGCATAATACCTAAGGAAAGAAAATTTATTATGAGCAGATAATACTGATAACTTTAAGTGGCATTAAGGATCTAACATATTAGACAAAATTCTTATTCTGGATCTCTAGAAAGAAAGCAATCCAATCACCCATATGTGACTGATATTTATCACTGAACTTCACATTTCAGCCTCATATCTCAGTGAGTTAAATTCAGGAGCGTCTTGGTAAACAAGTGGCCCTCTAGAAAAAATGTACACATTGCACACTTTTAAATTTCACCTCTTTTATGTACATTGTCTCCATTATTGTCTTAAGTTTAAACTGACAATCAACAAAACAAATCAAGCTCTCATTTGTACTATTTGCTGATTTCTGAATTGTAAATGCTTACATTGAAAATTTAACAGTTGGCTCACTGGAGTCCGGTACAAGGTAGCTAAAGCATACTCCTTGCTAAATCATAAGATTACAAGGAAAAATAAAGTCATTAGATAATAAAATCAGCAGATTTCTGAGCCACAAAAGATCTTCACTTTATAGATCATGAAGCTCATGTAGGTGAAATGACTTGCCCAAAATCTTACAGGTAACTTTTGTTCTGTATTAGTTATGTATGTATAAATGGGGCAGCTAGATAGCACAGTGGATAGAATGCCAGGTTTGGCGTCAAGAAGACTGTAAAATGAGCTGAAGAAGGAAATGGCAAACCACTCTAGTATCTTTGCCAAGAAAACTCCAAATGGAGTCATGAAGAGTTGGACACAATTGAACACGATACAGCAAAATGCATAAATACCATGCATCTATCCAATATTGACTAATGGCATAAAGAAGCGAATAGTTTTGAGCCAAACATTGGTTCTTACTATTTCCATATGGGTATTTATTTTCAATTTAAGATGTTTAGTGGTAGCCAATTCACTATGAAACACAAGAATAAGACTAGGTCACTTTCTGAATAGGATGTGCTCAGCAAGAGGAGATATATTTTAGAGGGCCAATAGCAAATTTCTTAAATTATCTTCATTATAAGTTAGCAAAAGAAGTATGATTTCATATTTTTCTATACTTTTCAGAGAACAATGTGATTAATTTTAATGTCTGGAGGGGCTGGCAGTACCCTAATTCTTGGGACAAAGTCTCTACAGTCAAGTCTCTGCAATTGATCTGAATAAGGTACTGACACAAAGCTATTAAAAATCAGTCCATATCTGAACTATAGTACAGCTAGAAATTACAAAACATGGGGTTGAGGGCTTTGATCAATGTAGTGACCAATTATGACTTTAGTGACCAATTACACTTGATAATAAAGCAAGTAGGAAATGAAGGATGTACTTTTCAAACATGTGTTCATTTGTTTTACTTAACCATACTTTTTTTTCTTACAAAATAGGGTTCTTTGGGGGTGGGGGAGTGTTTCCCTTCCATTCAAAGGAAAGTTACAATCATATTTTTAAAAATTATATCAATAAAGCATTTAAGAAACAAATGCCTGGGAGCAGTTTTTGGAATGGTCGGCCATCATACATATGTAAGCTCAAGATCAGGCTTAACTACTGAATGATCATCTTCTAACACTCAGAAAACAATACACAAAAATTCTAGTACTTTTTTTTTTGGCAGGACAGTATGACATAGTACATTGTGTTGCTACAGAGAGTGTTGATATTGAACTATCAAAGTGAAGTTGTTCAAATAGTTTAGTATTTGGTACTTAGTATTGAGTATTCCAATACTAAAGCATTTGAACAATTTGTGGTTTGAAACAATTTTAATCAGTTACCATCACTTCGAAGACTTTAAAGCCCTATGACAATACTCCTGCTACAGCTCTTATTGAAAGCTTTCTTCACATTGCTTGTAAGTAATGCTATGGGACAAGAAAAAAGACTAGATTTCTTGTTTCACTGATGTGGAGAAATTCTAGGTGGGCGCCTTTTATCCATGTGGGTGGGCACCTCTCTTTTGAAGAGCTGTCTAGACCCCTGAGAACTGTGGTGACTTCCACCCTTTTGCTTCGTGGCCACACTACCTCTGCAAGGACTACTACAACGCTAAATAACAGTAGTAGTAGTTAAGTAGTTGGGACATCATGAATGCTGCACTTTGCTTTTATTTCTGCAAATATAGAAATCATTTGAACTGTGCATTGGTCAGAAAAAATTTTTTTAACAATTTTTTCTAAAAAAATTTATGTTTATTCTTAAGGTGAGAAAGAAACCTTAAAATATTCTTAATGTGAATAACAATAACCTTAGAGGTAACAGAGCAATACATTTTCAGCTGAAGAAAAAGTTAGAAAATTCAGTTGGAAAAATAAGACAAATTAAATGAAAAAGGATTCTATACAAATTATTGCATGATGGGGAAAAAAGGCACACTTCACAGGCCTAGAGTAAGATTCAAAGCTTAACTTCAAAAGGAAATGGGGTAAGTAAGGGTAGAATTATTAAAAGCTGAAATGTGACAGTTTTCTATTAGTAAATCTAAGGAAAGGAGATGTAAAATAATTACCCTGTTAGCAAAAGATCTGGCTCCTCCTAGACAAATCAGCCCCAGTGGGGGAAGCAAAATGCCTCTTTCTCCTCATTACTATTTTCAGACTCTCCTCTGATGCCATCACTCAGCAATATCTTCTCCTTTGAGATTTATTATCGCCACATTTATAACTCAACTCAGAGCCTGATGGCCACCTACCGGTCTTAGTAGTTAACAGCAGGCTACATAAGCTGGCTGGCAACTAGGTGGCACAGTGGATGGAATACCACGCCTGGAGTTAGGAAGATCTGAGTTCCAATCTGACCCTAGATACTTAGTACCTGTGTGACCCTGGGCAAGTCATTTAACTTTTGTTTGCCTGAGTTTCCACAACTGTAAAATGGGAGTTAGTAACATCACCTAGTTCACAAGGTTGTTGTCAGGATCAACTGAGATATTTGTAAAAGTACTTACTTAGCACAGTGCCAGGCACAAAATAGGTGCTATATAAATGTCCTCTTCCTGACCTTCCCTTCCTTTTCCTTTTCCTTTTCCTTTTCTTATGGAGGTCATATTATTTGCTTTTTCAAGGAGTTCAGGACTTGGCTCATAGTCTTCCTCTATCCAGTTCCTGCCTTTATATTGGGAACTTCATTCTAACATCTCAATTCCTCAAGCTGTTCAACTCCCCAAACCACCTACACTCTACCTTAGCTATACACAGAGATGGTCACAGCTTTGATCTTGCCATCAAGTGTTCATTTCCACAGTAAAAAACCTGACATTCCTCTAACTGAACTAGTCTTAATCCATCTTTCTTTATGCCTTCCTCTTCCTAAACCTGTTTGTTTTTCTCCCCATGGCCTCCATTCCCTCAACTTTTGAACACATTCCCAGACTATCTATCACTCAGGCATCTACTCTGACTTCCTTCTCCTCCTCCCAATATCAACTCTTCAGTGAACTAGCTCAACTCTCTATTTTCTTCTACTCTTATATCCTATGCTCCCATTTTTGTCAAAATCCAACCATGAACAGCTCCCACCATCCTCTCTTCAATTAACTTTTTTTTCTCACGTAGTTTTCATTTATGATTTCTTGAAATATGGCTCTGAAAAACCAGGCTTTTGATAAAGCCCAGTGGGATTCAAATGAAACTACTTGACTATGCCTTTAAACCCAAATCACTCTGGCTCTCACTGATTGGCCAACAATAGACCCCAGCCCAAGCCTCACTTTCTCATTATTTTGGTGTTAATGGCTCAGAGTTGAGTGTAAATAGCAATTGTTTCTGCTTTGGCCAGAAACTCTGAGGGTCTTCCCCATCCTGATTGATTTTTTTTTTGTGAAGGCAAAGTAGGCCATCTTTTACCTTAATTCTATCCTAACCTTTAACAGCTGAATGGACATTGCCTCAGATAAACTAAGACCTGGAGAAAGACCTTAGCTTAAAAAGGTCAAGGCCTCCCACTGCATCTGAGGCAATTGCCAGTTGCCCTGACCTGTGTCTTACCACTGGAATCCAACGACTCTGAAGAAGAGAGTGAGGCTGATGACTTTGCTCTGTTCTGCCTCACTTAAATCCAATTAACTTGCAAGTCAAGACATCACCATCCTGATGTCATTGGTCTTCTTCAAGAACAAAGATGAAGCAACAACAACAACAATCCTGATAACTTACTGCTAAATAGAACTAGATATAATTAGCTCTTTATCTACTGTACCACCTAGCTGCCTGAGTTAAGCGCCAACTATATAGCAGGCCCTATGCTAAGTGCTATATCTATTTTCTACATAGATACACGGGTATATACTGTTTTCCCCATTAAAATGTAAACTCCTGGAAGGTAAGAATTATATGTTTCCTTCTTATCTGTGTATCACTGGGGCCTAGCACAGTCCCTGACACATAGTAGGTTTTTAATAAATGCTTATTAATTTAATCATTGAAACGTGGAAAAATTAGTCTTCTGTTTATAATTATACTTCTACTATATACTATTATACTATACTACTATAATTATATAATTATATATTTATAATTATACTTCTACTAGGAAGAACTGGATGGAAGAGTCTTTAAAGGCCAATGATAATAGTTACATAAAATATAAATTCCTATATAACTGTAAGACCCTTAAAAGAAATAAAAATTAATTCTACTACAATAATAAAGTAAGGGTCACATATAATTTTGAAGGAATATAGGATATAGGAAATTTTAAAAGAAATGGAAGATTATTTGCATGCATAGGTTCATCACTCTATAATCACAGAGATGACTAGATATGCTAGAAGTGTAAGAATCATTTTTCATATTAAAAGATTCATTTTTTACAATACAGGCCTCACAAGGAGCAAAGTAAGTACTTTAGGGACAGCAGAGGGGCCTATCATGGGCCTCTGATTGCAGAAGATTATTAAACCTACAAAATGATATGCAATAGTTTTATTAGTAATAGCTAACCTCCAAAAAAATCCAAAACACTGCCACAGTCATTGTGCATATCGTTTATTTACATATAAGAATTTCATTACTTACATGTGCTTCATCCATCTAATTTTTTTATGTTTTCTTCTTGTGTCAATGTCCTGCCTTCTCTTCAGTTTGGAGTAGTGAAAGTCAATTTTTTGCTTATTTCCTTCTTCAGTGATTTCGTCAATAGCTTTCCAAAACTGTTGACCAATTATATTATGAAAACATTTATACTATTGTCTTTGATGATGTTTGATTATGAAATGACATCTCTTTGTATAGCAGGGACATCCCAGAACAGAAACAGGAGGGGTCATAATAATGCCCCATGTCTATCACATTCTTTACGGCCACAAAAACCTTTCACAAATACGTGATCTTAAGCCTATTAATTATATGGGGTAGTTTGGGCCAGTATAGCATCTCCATTTTATAGATTCAACAGTAAGGATAAGAAAATACATGGAAGGAAATAGTGTAAGAAGAGCAGAAAACGAGTGTAAGAAGAGCAAAAAAAAGTCATGCTTATGAAGAAATTTAAATGTCAAAAGAGGGCATTTTTTATTGGATTCTTAAGGCAATAAGGAACCATAACTGTTTATTGAGTTAGCAACAGATTGTACATGGGAGAGAAGAGCTAGGAAAACGAGAACTCAGGATGACAGGATCGTAAGCCTGGGTGACTGAGGTGGATGGTGGTGCCCTTGACAGTAATAAGAAAGCTCAAAAAAGGGGAGGGCTTGAGAGGAAAGAAAGGAGCCCTATTTTGAACATGTTAAGTTTGAGTTATTATATTAACACAGCCTAAACATGAATAACTAATATCCCTCCAATTATTCAAACAGGATTTTTTTTCTAATCTGGAAATGGTACAGAATATTTTAAATTGTACTGCCCTGAAAATTTTAAAAGTATGAAAGCTATTTCTCTAAGTTGAGAAATATCACTATCCAAAATGATCCTTACAGAAGTGTGATTGGTATGGCTCTGAACCATATGCCCTCTGTGAAAACTCACTTTATACCTCATCCTTTCAAAATTATAAAAACACTGTTTTTTCACAAATCCTTATTGGGACTAACTCAACAACAATTCATCATTGCCTAGACATGCAAAGCACTTTTCTGGGTGTTAAAGGATATACAAAGATAAAGATAAATAAGACATTCTCTTTACCATTACTCAAGCTAATATCTAGTAAACACAAGATAAACCTTTTCCTGATCTCAAGAATCCACACATACATCCCGACATGCAGTAAAGTTGAGTTTGAAGTCAACAACATTCTCAACTTCCTTTTGTGGCAGAAATCTCATTTTACTTATCTGACCAGGTAATACCTAAGTGCCTACTATGTTTTTGAAGGGTGTAGGATAGCTTAAAGTTGGACTGCAGACACATCTTCTCTTTGTAAGAGAAATTAGGAAATTTAAGACTAAGATATGTGACTATATCTTACAGTGTAATCAAAGTTGCCACTAGAGTTGGTTTAAAGCAGCGATGCTCATTATTTAGGTCAGTAGGCAATTATATATATTCTTGAAACCTACTGTAAAATTAAATTTTACATAAAACAGGTCTGTAAAATGTAAAAGAAAAATTATTGCAGTTTTGTTTCACTTACTCTTTTGGAAACAAGTCTCCAGCCATTGTTCTCTGTACGTTTGTACCAGCCATTCTGGTCGTCTTCTAGATGTTTCTTATCAGATGTCAAATGTGAGAATTGCTTTGGGATAATGTTCACATAATCTTTAGGACTGTTAGCACATAAATCTACAATAGGTCTGTGAGTGAAAATTTTATAATATATATTTGGAGGAAACTTCTCCTGTTATTGAAAAAAAGTTAAAAATACAGTTGTAATCTCACAATAAAAAGTGTTTATGCTTAAAATAATTATCCATTTCAAATTCCATACAATCAATTAGGAAAGACTTTTGAATACTTTTAAGACTATTAGACAAAAATACCTCCATACTTACTCCACCTAATCTGAATCGAATATTAATTCCAGAAGCAGCATCTAGAAGTTCTGCCTAAAAGAGAACCAAATTAACCTATCATATTTTAGTAATATTAATTAACTTAAAATGCATACCAAAATGTTTAACTGTCATCATTTGACCAAATATGTATATATTTGTTTAACCTGAACTTGCATTATGAAAGGATAGAAAGTTAATAAGCATAAACAATTTTACATTTTCAATTGTAAAATTTGAAAAGCTGAGAAATAAATTACTTTTGCAAAGATACCCAATAAGTAGTTGGTTAAAATGGGAGTTCCTGAGTTTAAAAAGCCAAGATTCCTGACTTTTCAAAAAGAAAAATCTGCTACTTAAAAATGCTTCTTTCCTATTGGAAATATAAGTTTGACATTCAGATTATTGCTGATAGTCACAAGCTGGAAATTGAAGATCATGTTTTTTCTTATTTGGGAAGAGTTCACTTATAGGTAAATCCAGGGAAATGTGGTGGTTTACCAACTTAAGCTGAACATCATGATTCTCTTGACTTTTTCCTTGATTAAATTCAAAATTCACATTTCAATTTTATATGACCTATGATACGTCTTTTCATTTTTAATATACTGACAAGTAGCAATTCTAAAACACAATATAAATGTTAATGATTATTAATACTGGCCTCTTCATTATCCATTAAAGAAAGTTATAGACATATTAAGTCATCCAAGATTATCCATCTAGCTAATGGAGAGCTGTAACTAGACTCTATGTGTTGATATTGAATCCCTTCTCCACATTTAGGAAAACTGCTAAAAGACTGATCTTGTATTTAACTCCTCTACACCTCCTTAGCAACTTCTGCTTAGCTATATGTTATGTATAAATTTATTATTATTGTTGTCAAGTTATTTCAGTCATATCCAACTCTTCATGACCCCATTTAGGGTTTTCTTGGCAAAGATACTGGAGCGGTTTGCCATTTTCTTCTCCAGCTCATTTTATGAGGAAACTGAGGCAAACAAGGTGAAGTGACTTGCCCAGGATCACACAGCTGGTAAGTATCTGAGGCCGGATTTGAACTCAGGAAGATGAGTCTTCCTAATTCCAAGCCCAGTGCTCTATCCACAGCGTCACCTAGCTGCCCTTATAAATTTATAATACATACTTTATATACCCTAAACAGAGACTAAAGAATATATAGAAATTTACACGTGGCATTTTATTGGTTTTGCCCATGGTTGCTAAAGAAGTACAATGCAAAACTGGCAGTTCATACTCACTGGCCAGTTAAAGTAATATCACCTACCTATTCACGAACGTATTACACAGAATCTTGTAGTTTAAAAGGTCCTTGGCAGTCCAGCCACACCTGAACAAGAATCCTTCTCTCAATATCCCCCCAAAATGGTTGTTCACCTGCTTGATCACCAGATCTTGATCTGCCACCAACTGAGGCAGCCCATTTCACATCTGGATAGTTCTAATATGTAGAAACTTCTCTTTATATCAAACCTAACTGTCTCTTTTTTGTAATTCACACCCATTACTCCTAGTACTTCTTTTGGGAGTCAAACCAAATAACTCTATTACAAAAGCAAAAAATACTAGTTTCTTTAACTCTTCTATGTTCTCCAGTCCTCTCACCATACTGTTTGCCTTCTTGTGGGCACATTCCAGGTTGGCATTCCTCAAATGTGGTCCCCTGAACTGAACACGGTACTCTAGATGCAATCTGACCCAGGCAGAGTAGAGTACAACTATTACCTTTCTCATTCTGGACACTATACTTTTCAGTGCAATATAGACATTAGCTTTAGGGCTGTGATGTCACAGTGATGACTCATCTTGAGTTCCCAGTAAAACTCTTAGATTTTTTTTCAGAGTAACTATGGGTTAGTTATATCTTCACAATTCTATGTGTATAAAGCTGTTTGTTTTTAATTCAAGCACAGACCTACACAGTACATCTGGTGGAACACTGGATACAGTACCAAGTATTGAGCAAAGAAGATCTGAATTCAGATTTGACTTCAGTCACTTACTAGCTGTGTGACTCTAGGCAAGTCACTTAATCCCATTTGTCTCAGTTTCCTCATCCGTAAAATGAGCTGGAGAAGAAAATAGCAAACAACTCCAGTATCTTTGCCAAGAAAACCCCAAATGGGGTGACAAAGAACTTAACTGAATGGATCTATACATTTATTTCAATTAAATTTTATCTTGCTCTATTTGGGTCATCATTCTAGTCTTTTCAAGTAATTTTGGATCCCATTTTCATGTCATTTACAAATTTATGAAAGCATGCTACTAATGCTTTTATCCAAGTTATTAAAAAAAATGTTAAGCTGAAAATATGAACACTAATGAAAATAAATGATATACACCTTTAAAATATTATGTATGTATACATATGAAATATTTTTACCTCTCTAGGATCAATACATCTTAATAGTTGACGGGGGTCCCCTTGCCTCCTTAGAAGGATTAGACTTTTGAAGTGGTTAAACACACAGGTACCCTAGAAGTTCAAATATATTATGAACAACAGTTAAAACAGAAAGTTACTACTTTTGAATGGTCACTGGCTTGGGGTAAGTATAAACTATATGTTCAACTTGTCATCTACCTATATTTTGTTTTAACATAAATAATAAATATTTTAAAACATGGAATTTTGCTCAGTTGAGTCATAGTGCAACCAGCAGGTGTAACTATCTAACAAAGTTTAAAGATTTAGGGTAGCAAGAGAAACAAATTAAGGGACTAGCTTTTCTGGACAGACAATACTACTGGACATACTAGGAGGTGAGACCTTCTCTTACTCTTTCCCCTGTCTTTGCCTCTGAGGTTGGCACTGCCCTGAGATGGGCATTCTAAGCCATAGTTGAATACATTCTTTTAGTATGGGGATGAAATGGTCATAAAATCATATGGTTCATCTAATTCTGTGATATACATACACACACATACACACACACACATATATATAAACTTTTAAAAATTATGAATAAAAATAAAAACCATAAAATTCTCTCATGATTCTAGTTTGGATTCCTCCAAAGCCAGATGAAACCCCAACTGTTTTAGAAGGAGTGAGGTGCCAGCCTCTGTCCTATTTTAATTTAATGTGTATTTCCAGTTATTCGCTTACATCCTCCATTGTACTTTCTTAGCAAACAACTAATATTCAGACATGTATCACAAAAAAGTTAAAATAAAAATACTTTTATATCAAGGATAAGATATTTTCAAATACAAAAATTAAATTAGGTGTTATAAGCAGATCTAAAATACTGAGAAACTCTAGAATAAATGCCTGCCTTCCAGATTCACAGGGGAATTGAAGCATGTTACCATGTTCCTCAGTCTCTCGGGGAGAATCAGTCGGTTACCCCTCTCTGTAGGGGTTTGACTATGTGGAGGTGGCTTGGCTTTTTAGGCCAATACCTTTATACCCTAATCTTAATCCCTATTCAAGAAGATATAATTATTACTTATTATTATGACTATTAATATTCTTATATTGAGAAGATAAATGTGACCTCATTTTATCCTTACAACAACCCTGGGAGACGCATTTTATAATCCAGATGAAGAAACTGAGGCAGAGATTATTGGTTAAGTGACTTGCCCAGGATCACACAGCTGGTAAGGATCATAGGCCTTGAATTCAGATCTTCCTTTTTCTAGCCAGGTCTGATGCTCTATCCACTATGCCACTAGCTGCCTAAAATTTATCCAGTGTTTTTAGGTTTGTTTTTATGTCTTTTATATTGTTTTATAATTGCATTTATATAATTATTTGGTGTGCCATAAAGGCTAGACTCTGAGATATTTTATATATTCCAAAGTTATTCTGAATGGAATTCTTTTTCTATCTCTCTTGCTGGGTTTTGTTGGCAATATGCAGAAAAGCTGATCATTTTGTAGGTTATATCCTGCTACTTAACTGAAGCTATTCTTCATCTAATTTTTACCTGTGTGATTCTCTAAGTAAATCATTATGTTATCAAAAGATGATGCCTTGGGACTTCTGGAAGCCAAGGTGGTGGAGTAAGCAGTCAGTCGCTATAACTCTCCTATATTCATCTCCAAATAACCATAAAAGAGTGCCCAAAAACAAATCTTGGAACAGCATAATCAGCAAAAATGCGAGGTGAAACAATATTTTAGCCCCAGAAACTTGGAAAATTGGCAAAAAAGGTCTGTCTCATTCGGGTAAAAGGGGAGTGTATTCCAGGACAGGAAACATTCCAGCAAATCAGCAGCAAGCCCCACCTCAGCAAACCAACAGGAGATCCTGAACCTCAGTGCGGTGGAACAGGAAAATGCCAACACTAGGACTCCTCCCCCCCACCCCCCATGCCTTAGCATAGCTAGCAGAACCAACAGAAATATTCCACCGGGTCTTAGTACATGCCAGACACCACCACTAGGACCCCAGCTCAGCACCAGGTAAGCTGACAGACCCCTACAGCCTCCAGCAGTGCCAGCCACCTCCCAGTCCACCACCTCAGCACAGTGCCGGACACAAGGGTCCCCCAGGGGCCTCAGGGCAATTTCAGTGCAACACCAGGTAAACAGCCAGGATCTGTAGCCACTGGCACAAGAAGCTTGAGACAGTGCCCTTTCCACCCTGGGTGCAGAGCTCATATTTAAAAGAAAGGAAAAAGGCAAAAAAAAAAAAAAGAGCAGAAAAACAACAAAAAAATAATCTGACTATAGAAAGTTATTACAGTGACAGGGAAAACTGAGACACAAACTACATATGCAAAAAATACATATAGCAGCTCTTTTTTCGGTGGCAAAATATTAGAAATTGAGAGGATGCCTATCAATTGGGGAATGGCTGAACAATCTGTCCTATATGAATATAAGGGAATACTATTATGCAATAAGAAATTTTTTACTTTATTTTTCTTGTGTGTTTTTTTCTTGGTCTGTATTTTCTTCTGCAACATGGTTAAAATGGAAATATGTTTTGCATGACTTCTCATGTTTAATCAATATCAAATTGCCTGTTGCCTGCCTTCTCAAGGAGGGTGGACAGGTGTGAGGGAAGGAGAGAATTTGACTCTACCTCTGACTGATTTTCTTTTGCTGCTTTATATCTTTCTAGTTTATATTTCAGGACTATATTTGTATCCCAGAAGGAGTTTGGTAAGATCCCTTCTTTTCTATTTTTGCAAACAATTTATATAATATTAGAATAAATTTTCCTTAAATATTTAACAAAATCCATTTGGAAATCCATCTGATCTGCTATACTTTGGGAAGGATGGGGGAGGAGGGCATAATAGAGTTCTTTGATATAATTTATTCAATTTCTTTTTCTAAGACTTAGTTGTTGAGTTTCTCTATTTCTTGTTCTATTAATCTGTGCATTTTTTATTTTTTGTAAATATTAATTCATTTCACTAGTTAACAATTTGGCTATTTATCTTTTTAAAAATCAGATTGGCTAACATTTTGCCTATTTTATAAGTTTTGTTTTAAAACTAGCTTCTAATTTTATGTATCAATAAAATGATTTTAAAAATTTATCTTTAATCTTTATAACTTCTTTTTTGTGCTTGGGATTTTTTGATTTGTTGTTTTTCTAATTTTTTTTAAAATGTAGGCTAATTCAACTGTCTACCACCTGTTACCCCTTTATGAAATATGACATTCTTTTTCGAAAGAATTATAAAAGAGCTAGTTATTGGCTGAAGAAAAACAGGTTATGTTCCGAATGAGTAAATTTTAAAAAAGAGTAAATAAATACCCTCTAGATACAACTACAGAGACCAGGCCAGGAAGTAGCTTCAAGGAATGCGGCAGCAGAGAAGAAAGTGAACTATAGATTCAAGCTCTGCTTACTGTTAATTCTGATTACACAATGGATTCTTACAAATAATGAATAACAAGTAAACCTATGTATCCTAGCAAAACATCAAACATAAATTGGAATCCTACAGGTTAGAATATACCAGAAAAACACACAAAAGTGAATGAGTTCTGTTGGAAGTTAGAGATCTCAGCTTAAACCGAGAGAGGACCATAACCCAAGGAGAAGAATATGTTGAGGAGGCTGGCTTTCTTTACATATCTATAATTTCCAAAATCTTACTCGCTGTCTTTACTGGAACCTCTGGCACCATAAATACCTCTCTCCTCAAAATCTCTCAAACCAACCCCACTCTTCACGCAAGCACAAAGCATTATCTAAGTATTTCGGTCACCAATTATATTCAGTCATCTCATATACAGGGTGAAACATAGGATGCTCCTTTTCATTTTTTTAAACCAAGCTTCAGTGGGAACAGGGATCAAAAAACTTGAATTTTGGGGGCTTTAATAAGGTGTTTTGGGGAGTTCTGAGTTCCTTCTAACATGTTGCCATTGTAGCAGAAGTCCCCAAAGGTTAGGATTATTAACTAGTCCCTTTTCATCTCCTTTTCCTACCATTGAACAGTGAACTTTACTGTTAATGCAACTATCTAATATTTAATATAGCAATCTAAACACTATAAGTGAAACCTGATTCTTCAGTAGACAATAAAGTCTCAATAATGCCGTTAGCTAATTCAGAATATTTTGCAAAAGATGCAAAATTATCATCTTTATGCCAATGACTCCTGAATCTCTATTTCTAGTCCTAGTCTCCTGAGTTCCAATCCTGTATGATGAATTGCCTACTTCACATTTTGAACTAGATGTCTCATAAACATCTAAAAATTCAACATGTTTAAACATAACTCCATCTTTCTCACTAAGCCTTCCATTCTTCCAAACTTCCCTACTCTTCAGGACACCACCATCCTTCCAAGCACCCAGGTACCTAATCTCAGTGTCATTTTTAACTCCTCTCTCTCATCTTCACTCAATTGCCAAATCTTATCATTTGTTCCTCTCCAACATCTCTTGTACATGCTCCTACCTCTACACTCATACTGCTACTTCTCTAGTTCAAGCCCACCCTACTCCTCACCTGGAATACTGCAACAGTCCCAAAATTGGTATCCTAGCCTCAAATCTCTCCCCACTCCAGTCTACCCTCCACATATCAAAGTGATTTTCCTAAAAGTTCAACTATGCCACAAATTCTCACTCAATAAACTCTAGGAATTCATGTTTATCTTTAGATTCAAATACAAAGCCCCTTACAACCTGCCCCCGCAACATGTTTTTAGTCTTCTAACATGTTGCTCCTCTCCATGTGCTTGGTATGGGCCACTTGCTGTTTCTCAAACATAGCAGTCCAACTTCCATCTCCCTGCCTTTCTATTGGCTGTATCCCATGCCTGGGACGCATTCCTTCTTTATCTCTGCCTCTCAGAATCTGCTGTTTCCTGAAAGACTCAAAGTGTTACTTTTTACATGAAGACTTTCCTTATTCTCTTAGCTGCTAGTGCATTTGCCCTGCAAACTACCTGGTATTCATTCTGAACATATTGTGTATATATGTACATGTTGTCAATGTAATCTCCTTGAGGATAGGATTTGTTTCATTTTTATCTTTCTATTCCCAAAACTTAGAACTATAGCTGGCATATTACAGGTGCTTAATGAATTCTTGTTGATTACTGATTCTAAATGATTTATATATTACCTACAATTAAAAACATTTTAATATGTACCAAAATATTTGTAGTACTATTTTCTTGCTATAATAAAAAGGTGAAACCAAAGTGGGTGCCCATCAATTGTCTTCCTAATTGTTAACTGGATCCTGATTTTCTCTTTTGCTTGATTAGAATAGCTATCTCTCCACTGTCCTGGATACCGACAGTTGAGGTGTCCTAGTCTACAATTACTTTGGTCTTGGCACAGGCAGGTGGGGCAATAGTTGGAAGTCGTTCTGTTCTGGAAAACAAAGGGGTTTCTGTTATGCTGAAAACAGAGGGGTCCTAATTCATAGAATAATTTGAACATTATGATGGCCACTATTTCTAGCAAGAAGAAAGGGAAATACATTATTAGCAGTAATCCTTCAACCACTCCATTCAGTCCCTTCTTCATGACCTCACTGCTAGCTGTACTTACAGCAGCATGATCAACAGTGACATACAATGCATAAATGCTTGTGACTCATACAAAATGACTTTCTAGCTAAGAAATTCAGCCTGTGGAAGTGAAAAGCTTATTAGTAATGCTATCATCATTTTTTTCTAATCTTAATTTTATTGTTGCTATTATGAATACATATGTAAAACAATGCCTTTTTTTAAAAAAAAATGCATAACATAACTTACAAGATAATTTTTCCAGACCTTTTGAATGAGCCTGGCAGCTCTATCATAGTCTTCAAAAGTTGATGCTGTCTTGTTTTCTGAGCTTGAACTCATGCTTCACTGACATTTGAGACGCTTGAAGCCAAAAAAAAAAAGTGAAAGTATAAATTCGAAGCACTACACATTAGCATTAAACTATTACTGGGATATTGAGGCAAATTATGCAAGACTTTATGTAAATTAAACATTAAAATAAGAGTCACTATTTAGAATGACTGAATTCTAACAAAAATCTGTTTTTTATTAAATTTTATTAAATTTGATTAATTTCAACAATACAATCCTAAGAGGTCCTCCACAAAAATCCTACTCTAATGCCTCATTGTAGTACAGAGGTGATCCTGGAGTGTTGAAGGTTATTAAAGTAATAATAGCTTACAACATATAGTGCTTTAAGGTTTTCAAAGCACAGCCGTCTCGTAACAACCACGTGAGGCAGGTGCTATTATCATCTGAATTTTGCAGATTAAAGTAGGGTTGAAAGAGGTTAAATGTCTTGTCCAGGGTCACACAGCTAATAAGTACTTGAGTTGGAATTTTAATTCAGGTCTTTTTGACTCTAAACCTGGTATTCTCTATTCTACACCATGCTTCTTCTCCAAATATACCAATAGAGTGAAAATTCCGGCCCCAGAGCAGGTTAGACATAGCATATAGACCTAACAAGGAACTTCTGGGTCTTCAAGAATCAGTCTAGCAGAATGAAGAGACTTATCAGAGTATGCTACCAGGTTCTGAATTTTTACAGTCCTAGCAGTTCATGAAGATTATCTATTTCATTTCTGAAGTTCAAACATTCCTACTTCAATTGGACTATTGTTTTTAAGAAATGTTTTATTGATGTCTTTTTAATTTTTTAATCACATAATTTCCCAATATACTTGCTTCCCACCAAACCCTTTTCTTGTATGTACTGGGAGAACTAACCAAGGAGGAATCTATGTAAGTTCTAAGCATTGGGCCCTCATTGGCCAGTTCCTCCATTATACTCATAACAAGAAAAAACAGTTATATAACTGTTCAACAATGACTGCATCAGAGAGCTACGCACAGTCTACTTTTCTACAAGAAGGTGGGAAGTGCGATTTATTTGCTCTAAAGCTGAAGCTTGATCTTTGCAATTAATCTGAGTTCAGTTGCCTTTTCTGTGTTTTCATTTACATTATTACAGTATATTATTCTCCTACTATTTCTTTCTTCTCTCTGCATCACTTCATATGGTTCTCATGTCCTCATATTTGTTTCTCATTGTATAATAACATTCTGTGATACTCATATATAAACATTTGTTCAGCTATTCCTTAATTGTTGGACATCTGACTTACTCTTGGCCTTTTACTATAGAAAGAAAATAGTGCTATGAATATTTTGTTGTGTATTAAATGTTTTGAAGTAAAGATGATGTGATAAGCCATTTAGAAAACCAAAGAGACTCAATAAAAATTAATTGATAACTTTAGGAACATAGGATATAATGTAAATCCAGAAAAATCACCAATATTTCTATATATCACTAATAAAAAAATGGAAGAATTGACAAATAGGGAAATACGATTTACAATATGACAATACATATTAAATACTTGGGTAGTAATTTACCCACACACTAAAAAGACCTATAAAAGACATCTCTGCAAAATAAATTTTATAGAAACAATTATTCAATGTTGTATTTCAAGGATCTTTGATTACATTGCGGTATATCCTCCCTTAATGGACACAGATAATATTGTAGATGATCTTTGAGAGTTCCTGTGGTACAAAAGTTCATTACTCATAGCCAACCTGGTAAAGAGCTTCTCCAAATTACGGCAAGGCCAGTCCTGGAACTATCCCCATATTGAAGTCTTTGGTAGAACTTGCCAGAGCTTTTATTGAACTTACTTTGACTTCAAAAACCAAGGGTCAATTCCATGTCACAGTGAGGCATTGCAATAGGACTTTAATTGAGTACACAGAAATAAAAAGGAATTGAATATTGAGGAGATATTTAGTATCCATGGTTAGGCCAAAATAACACAAATTAATCTGTGGTTTAAATGTAACACCAATCAAAATGCCAGTGGGATATTTCATCAAATTGCATATGGAAAAACAAAATGAATGGCCAAAGGGGACTCATATTACCATATCTCAAATTATATAACAAAGCAATAATTTTCAAAACTGTCTAGAACTCAGTAAAAAACACAGAAAAACTGATCAGCAGAATAGATTAATAATTCTGAATTAGAAGCTAATGCACAAAATACACTTTGATTCAATAAATCCAGATCACAAAATACTTGGAAAGGAATTGGAAAGAATTCCAGCTTCCTAAAGGGTGATTTAAAAAGCAGAATGCTCCAATAGAGAATGTCCACTGAACTGAATAAGGACTCCCTATATTTTGTAAAATCCTCCAGATTAGCCTATTTATGAATGAAATTGTACCAACTGTACCAAATCCTACAATGCTACAAAGTTCCCCAATTAGAGCCATAATCACTGAGAGGAGTTGTACTTAACATGCACATAGTAAAAACCAAGTAAACAAAGAATACTCATTGTCCAATCTATGATATGCAGTTGGATGGACAAATCTATAGTGTTCAATGCCAAGATACAACAAAATACGGATTAAGTGTTCCTTTTGCTAATTTTGGTCTAACAACTAACACCAAGAGAACAAACATGTTCTATCAGTCAGCACCTCACCATCCATATGTGGAACCATCAGTTATAGCAAATGGAGAAGTTTTGAATACTGTGGATAAGTTCATTTACCTTGGCAGTATACTTTCCAGGTATGATTAAGTTGACAATCACATTGCCAGAACTAGCTTGGTGTTTGAGAGGCTCCAAGAGAAAGTGTGGAAGACAAGACGTATTTGACTACTAAACTGAAGGTCCACAGAGCTATTGTGTTGTCCTCATTGTTGTATGCCTGTGAAACCTGGACAGTATATCAACACCATGCCAGGAAACTGAATCACTTCCACTTGAATTGTTTTAGGAAGATTTGGAAAAATCACCTGTCAGGATAAGGTACCAGACACTGAGGTCCTTTCTCTAACTAAATTGCCAAGCATTCAAACTACTGCAGAGAGTACAACTCCAATGGGCTGACCATGTTGTTTGAATGCCAAACATACACTTGCCAAAAAGACTATTTTATGGAAAACTCACACAGGGCAAGTACTTACATGTAGGTCAGAAAGAAGTAATACAAGGATACTCTCAAGGTCTCTCTGAATAACTGTGGAGTTGGTTGTATGACTTAGGAGACACTGGCACAGAACCACACATGGCGTGCCCTCATCAGAGAAGGTTCTGTGCTCTAAGAGCAGAGCAGAACTGAAGTTCAAAAGAAACCAAAAAATACACAGATTTAGATAATACAGCCCAAATGTTCACAGGGACTATTTGTGCCTGACCTGTGGTAGAGCATTTCAATCTTGTATTGGTCTGATTGGACAAACTGTAACTTAACTCTAATATAGTGATGTCATTTTGGTCCTCTTCAAGAATGAAGGACAACAACCAAACAATATGTCTTGTAACAGTTTTTGTACATAATCAACACTTAGTAAGTGATTGTTAATTGATTGATTAGAAAGATATGTGAATGGACACTGACTAAGTACAGAATTAAATAGGCAGAGAATGTGATGGATTACATTTGGGGAACTATATCATGCTTTTATTGACTAAGCTTCTTCCTGAATCAAAGAAACACTTTTTTAAAAAGTAGTATTTTTCTGATGATGCTTTATCATTGTGAATGACTACAAGGAGTTAAAGTTGTATAATTGAGAGGGTACTGATAGGCATGAGAGGCTAACTGAGGGACTGGGGATCTCACGTACCTCTTCTTTACTGGGCTGAGCTAGGCAAGTTAAAAATGGACAGAAATTATCATGGTGGTAATATAGTGAAGTGGGGGAGATTGGATAGAGAGGTGAGGAGGAAGTTGATTTGGGGGAAACAGCCTGAACTAAACTACATACATAATACATACAGCTAAACAAACTACATACAGCTAAGGAAAATTGATGAAAAAAAATTTTTTAAACGCATAACCCAGTGAGTTATCTGTCTGTGAGTTATCAGGTCTGGCCTGAGACAAGATGGGGAGACTATGTTTATCTCTATTACTTGTTTAAGAATTCCCCCTGTAACCTTAAAGGGCAAAAAGATCCTTCCATTCACCTCTAATTTTTTAAAAATAAGGTGACCTCTTGTATCTAAGTCACATATTCAATAAGAAATTATTGTGTCCTATGGTGTAACATGATGGTCTAAGTCTGATTTTTGCAGAATTATTTTCTAGTTTTCCCACAACTTCTTATAGAATAGAATTCTTCCCCGGAAATTTGTGTCTTTGAGTTTATCAAACACTAGACTACAGTATCCAATTGCTTCTGGGTCTTGTTTAGTCCATTACCTTGGTCTCCTTTTCTATTTTTAAAAACAGCACCAAATAGTTTTGATGAATACTGATTTATTATGTAGTTTGAGATCTAAGAATCCTCAAACGATATTCATTCCTCCTTTACTCATTTAAAAATTATTTCCCTTGAGATTCTATTTGTTCCTCCAAATGAATTTCATTACTTTGTCTAGTTATATAAAATGTCCCTTCAGCAGTATGACTGATAATAGCATTAAATTTATAAATTTTGTAAATGAATTTAGATAGCACTGTAATTTTTATTATACTGATGAAGCCTAACCAACAACAATGAATATCTGATTTTTTTTATTTCTATTTAAATAATGTTTTGTAGCTATATTTATCTAATTCCTCTGTGTGCTCTGATAGGTTGATACCTAAATACTTTAGGCATTTTGTGATTATTTTTAATCTAGTTTCTCTTTCCATGTCTTGCTCCTGGGTTGTTGTTGTTGTTTTTAGTAATAACCAAAAAAGCTAGCTCTCTATGGTTTTATTTTGAATTTTACTATTTTTACTAGAACTATTGTCAACAATTTTTTTCATTAACTTTCTGAAGTTTCCTAAGGAAGCCATCTATACAAAGAGGTAATTGACCTTTTCTTTGTCTATGATTATTCTCTAAATTTCTCTGTATTATTGTCATTATTAGAACTTTTGGCACTGTACCAAATAACAATGGAAATAATGGACATCCTTGCTTCATCTCTAATCTTATTGAGACAGCACATTTTTCTCAGTTACAAATAATTCTAGATCCTAGTTTTAAATACAAAATAACATTAATTCCAAGACTTCCCATCATGTTAAGCTACCTTTTGATTCTCTAGTTTACTCTCTACCATATTCTGTTACTAATTTTATCAGAAAGGAATACAACCTACCTTGATTCATCCTTACAAGTGATATCCTGATTTTAACATGCATGCACTCACACAATCCACAACTAAACATAATTCTTATATTTTCTACTGTTGATTCTAAGGTCTTCAAAATTTTGACTTTCTTACTCTCTGCCTCTTTTGGAATGAAAATATCATTTAGGGGTTTTTTTTTGTTTGTTTTTTTTTACCATTCCCTTCCCCAATCTAAATCTTCCTCTCCTGCTTCCTCTCTCCTTTCCCCTCCTATTTATGAGCTCTTTCAATCATTCAGTTAATTTAATTAGCACTATTCTTCCTTTCTCATTGCTCTAGAATGCTTTTGATCAAACCTGTGTTTCTGTCGTTTTGTTAGTCCTCTACAGAATTTAGAATAGTCACTCATCATTGTAAAGCTTCTGGATTCTAGATGATTTTGCACATGAAAAGTTGTTTCAAGATTGGAAAGCCTCTCCACAAATTCCTGAAAGTTTTATGGGTGTTAACTGTCTTTTGTCTTTTAAAGTATTCTTGATTTTGTTGTACTGCTGAATTAGGGATGAAATCCAATTTCTTATGTTTGATATATTTCACTTTTATCACATTTTGTTTGGGTGAAAAATTCTGTGCAGTTCCAATTAATGTTCTTTGACATATTAAATTTTTCCTCTTGCACACTTCTAAAATAATTTCTTGGCTTATAAGAAGTGATACAGAATGAAGCTAGCAGAACCAGGAGAGCAATTTATATAATATCAACAGTACTGTAAAGACAAATGACTTCAAAAGACTTAAGAACTATGATCAAAGCAATGATCAACCATCATTCCAGAGGACTCATGATAAAACATGCTACCCACTTCCTAATACTGAGGTGACAGATTCAGGGTGTAGACTGGTAACATTTTATTTTGGACATGGCCAATGGGTGATTTTGTTTTGACTGACTATACACATTTGTTACAAAAAGTTTTGTTTTCCATTCTTCTCAACTTGGAGAATGGGAGGGGAAGGGAAAGGGAGAAATAGTGCATTTTCAATAATTGAAAAACATAAAATTTAATTTAAAAATAATTTCCTTATCAGTATGATCTTGGACTTTGACATGTGAATTAAATCTAGAATTAATCTTTATTGTACTGTAAATTCTGTTCATCTGCAATCTTTTGCTGTCAATGCTCAAATGAATCTGCGATTTCATCAATTTAAATGTTCCCTTCAATCATAGAAAGGGGTTAAACTGGAAAAAAGGTTTAAGCCTGAGAGGTCATGCCCAGATCACAAGTATCCTCACTACCATGCCTATGTAATCTGCATATAATCTGCATATATAGAGAATGTAGAATATACAGAGGGAAATAAGGTGAGGAATATGAGGGATTTGACTATAGAGAGAGGGAATGTAGAATATATGTGTGTGTGTATATATATATATATATATATATATGGAGAGAGAGAGAGAGTAAGGAATTTGAGGAATTTAACTAACCCTAAGTCTACCAGGAAGGCCAGAACTTGTAGACCCTCACTCCTGCTTCTATATGAATATGGGTGTGTCCCTAGCAAGCACCACACTTGCTTCCTTCCTGGAAGTGTAATAAACACCTTCTTCTATACAAAGAAGGGGTCTGTTGTTTTAAGGGGTATGTCATGTGGATTTTCTCAAAGGTCCCCAAAAAGGGAAGCAGCGGGTAGTGTAAGTGTGTCCAAGGCAACTCCCTGATTATACCTGGAAATCTTCTGATCTCCACAGTTGTGTCAAGGAACATACCACATGGGCCTTCCTATGGCCCCCAAGGAAGCAGTGGACCAGAAAGCTTGTTCAGGCTACCTCTCTAACTCTGCCTGGGAAGCCCTGTGAACCTCTAAAGCATGTTTCCCACAATTGGAGTAGTTATTTTATTAGAGTGAAGTTTCAATGTATCCAACCGTGGCTTATCAGACCAGTACCAACTTGGAATGCTCTACCACTGGCTGGGCATGTTTAGTCCATGTAAACATTTGGGGTGGATTCTCTAAATTTGTACATTGCACATCTTATGCTTCTTTTGAGCTACTTCAATTCTGCTCTGCTCATGGAGCACAGCACCTTCTCTGATGAGGGCATGATGCTGAGTAGTCCTGTGCCACTGTTTCCCACGTCACACAATCAACTCCAAAGTTCTTCAGAGAGACCTTGAGAGTGTCCTTATATCACTTTTTTGACCACCATCTAAGCACTTGTCCTGTGTGAGTTTGCCATAAAATGGTCTTTTTGGCAAGCATATGTTTGGCATTTGAACTATGTGGCCATCCCATTGGAGTAGAGCTTTCTGCAGTAGAGTTTGAATGCTTGGCAGTTTTAGTTCGAGGAAGGACCTCAGTGTCTGGTACCTTATCCTGTCAGGTGATTTTTTAGTATCTTCAAATGGAAATGATTCAGTTTCCTGGAATGGCACTGGTATACTGTCCATGTTTCACAAGCATACAACAATGAGGTTATTAGCACAATGGCTCTGGAGACCTTCAGTTTGGTAGTCAGGTATTAACCTCTTCTCTCCCACACTTTCTCTCAGAGCCTCCCAAACACTAAGCTAGCTCTGGCAATGTGTGTGTCAACCTCATCATCAATGCGTACATTCCTGGAAAGTACATGCCAAGATAAGTGAATTTATTCAAAACTTCTCCATTTGCTGTAACCGATGGTTCCACGTATGGATGGTGTGGTGCTGGATGATAGAGCACCTATATTTCCTTGGGATGCTGGAGCCTCAGTGGATAGAGTACCCAGCCTGAAGTAAAAAAAGGCTCATCTTCCCGAGTTCACATTTGGCCTCAGATGCCTACTACCTGTGTGACCTTGGGCAAGTTACCTTAACCCATTTTTTTGGAATCTTACTCTCATTGGGAATGGTGTAAAGAGGAAATAACATATATCTAGAAGGGTATAAAAGTCTTCTAAATTCAGAAAGAAAAAAGAGGGCAAAGAAGGGGATAGGGTGGAGGGGAAGGATAAGGGAGAGACTCTTAGAGGGGTGGGTAGGTTAAGGAATAGGAGGGCAAGGTAGTAAGAACAAGTAAAGTAGAGGAGTAAGGAAGGACAAAGTAAATAGGGTAAGAATAGTGAGGAAAAATAGGTAGGAGGAAAATACACAACAAGTAATTATAGTTTAGAATGCAAATGGAATGAATTTACCCATAAAATGGAAATGGATAACAGACTGGAAATATGCATTTAACAATATGTTACTTTCAGGAAACACTGAAAATTAGAGATACACATAAAGATAAAATAAAGGGCAGAAGTATAAAGTAAAAAAGAGCAGAGTTAGTAATCATGATCTCAAAATTAAAGCTAAAATAGATTTAATCAAAAGAGAAAAATAGAGAAACTACACTATGTGTCAGCAATATTATTCAATATTGTTTTAGACCATCTAAAATAACTAGATAGTATAAGATACCTGAGAGTATATCTGCCAAAACAGACATAGGAACTATATGAACATAAACATAAAACACTTTTTACACAAGTAAAGTCAGATCTAAATAGTTGAAGTAATATTTATTGTTCATGGGTATATAAAGCCAATATGAAAAAAACTGACAATTTTACCTAATCTATTTATTCAATGTCATCTCAATTAAAGCACTGAAAAATCATCTCACTGAGTTAGAAAAAATAATAACAAAGTTCATTTGGAAGAACAAAAGATCAGGAATTTCTTAGGATCCTAAGATCAGAAGTTTTAAGCTGGAAGGGCCCTTAGATGTCATCTAGTCCAACTCCTTAATTTTAAAGATAAGGAAATTGAGGTTGAAGTTAAGTGACTTGTCCAATACTCACTTATGTTCATGGTGCCTCCCTAGATATAATATAAACTCCTTGGGAGCATTTCATTTTTTTGTATCTGTAGCACCACACATATAGAACACAGAAGGTACTTAATAAATACTTATTGATTTGTTGAGGGAGACAAAGAATGTAGATATATAAGTATATACAAAAGAGATACAATAGAATTTCTGTAAGCACTGTAACAATGAGAGTATTCTTATAAAAATTATAAACATAAATTATATATAATATATTATATTACATATATAATATATTATAAACATAAAATATCCCATCAATATTTCAGTACTTAAAAATAATGTGTTAAATCCTTTCAAGAAGTCCTATATATCATACACTACATACTTTATTTTCTCCTGTATCCATGACTGCAAGCAGTTTTTGTTACAATTTTTTATCTAGAGGTCCCCAGAAGAGTAATTTTAATAAAAGTTTATCTTAAGTAAAATTTCCTTCTATTTTAAAGTTGGCTTTATTTTAAGAGGTGTTCAATAAAATGTCACCAATTAATAGCCTTGGACTATTTTCTATGAAGATATTTTAATCAGCTTCCCATTAGTGAGAAGGAAAGTCATCAAATGAAATTGCTCTATGTACACAAACTGTATTTATACATGGTGCTCCTGAGTTGGTTGCTACTTTGTTCTTGCTCTTCCTCCAAAGATGCTGCTCACCATTTATTAAATAGACATGGTATGCACCATTCATTAGTTCCTATCTTTAATTGATTTAAAAGCTAATCATAAAGATTAGGTATGTACAGAAATATATTGCACATTAAAATATGTATGCATAAGAGATACATAAAACATTGTGAGATCAGATAATCACAGAGAGAATTTTCAGTGGGATTTGTAAAAGGAGAGAGATCAGGAAAGGCTTCAGATTGAATGAGACATCTAAACTCAGCCTTACAGGATAAGGAGAACTTAAACAGGTTCTCTTCAACAGGGGAGAGGAGAGAATTTCAGGTGTAGGAACCAGTATAAAAAAGGTTAGGAGGCAGGAATACATGGTAAATATCAGGAACAAATAGTTCCAGGAGTTTTAGTGAACCACAAGCACAACAGGAATCAGCAGTGTGAAATGGGGGAAATTGTCCTTGTCCCTTTGGGAACCTGAGAGGACCTAGTTTTCAGGTATGATTACTATAGTTTATTATGTTGTGATAATGAAAGACTTTCTAACTGGCTTCAGAGATGGAAGAACTGATGATTCAGAAGAGGATGAGTGTGCATGCAAAAGCCTTGAGATATTGATCCTTCACTTTCTTTTCTGGTTGCTACTAAATGAAGAGGATTACTTTCTGCTACTACAAGGCCACTTCTCCCCTGCCCCTGCCACTAACCTCCCACATGGTAGTCATGTGTGTTTAAACACATGGAACCTTTGTTTCATTTGTTTATTCTTTCTTGATGTTAGGTCTATAAATATTATGAGAGGAATATTCAGGTGACTGGGAGATTCATCAAAACCATCAGAGGTCCTACTGGCAACTAGAGTTGGGAGCAAAGGCTGCTGAAGTGGGTAATGACTGACAGCAATCATTCAGTTTCACAAAACAAGTATTTATGAAGTGTATACCATGTGCCAAGCATTATGTTAAGCTCTGGGGAGACAAAGAAATGCAAAAACAATTCCTGACTTCAAGGAGTTCACGTTCTAATGGGGGACATAACACACAAACAACTATGCACAAACATCACACACACACACACACACACACACACACATACAGAGGATAAACTGGAGGTAGTGTAAGAGAGAAGGCAATAGAATTAAAGGGAGACTGAAAAGGTCTCCTACAGAAGGTGAATTTTTAGTTAATACTTGAAGGCAGCAAGGAAACCAGGAAGCAGAGAAAAGGATGAAGAGCATTCCAGGACTGGGGGATGGTCAATGAAAATACAGAGAGTCCAGAGAAAGAGTATCCTGTGTGAAAAACAGCAAGGACTCCAGTGCTGCTGGACTGCAAAGTTTGTTATGGGATGGTGTAAAGTTAAAGAAATCGAAAAAGGTTGGGGAGGGCTTACAGGATTTCATATTTGATAATGAAAGTGATAGGGAGCCATTGGAGTTTACTGAGTAAGGAAGTGACATGTTCAGACCTGGTGTTCAGAAAAAATCTCTTTGACAGCTGAATAGAGGATGGACTGGAGTGGAGACAGACTTGTTGCAGGCAGACTTACTGCAGAACTGAATTATTGCAATAGCCTTGGCATGAGGTATGAGGACCTGAATCAGGGTGGCAAAAATGTCAGAGTGGAAAAGGGTGAATCTATGAGACACGTGACAAAGGTAAAATCAATAGGCCTTGGCGACAGACTGGATATGGAGGGATGAGGGAGAGTAAGGATGTGGAGAGTCTGAGTAACTGGGAGGATGGTGCTATCTTCAATATTAATAGGAAAGGAAAGGCAGAGAGGAAATTTTAGGGGGAAATGATAAATTTGGTTTTGGACATGTTGGGTTTAATATGTCCACAGTACATAAAGTTTGAGATATCCAAAAATCCATTAGGAATGTGAGATTAGAGGTCAGCAAAGAGGTTAGAGATACATAAGTAAATGTGAGAATCATCAGAGTGATGATGATAACTGATACCACGGGAATGAATGGGGTCAGCAAGCAAAATGTAGCAGGAGATGAGAAAAGGGGTTAGGACAGAGAAGTGACTTGGATAAAGATCTGGTAAAGGAGAGTGAGGAGTAGCTGGATATTTAGGCAAATCAGGAGAGAGTAGTGTCCTGAAAATTTAGAAGAGAGATGATCAACAGTGTGAGGACTGACAAAAGGCCATCAAATTTGGCAATGAAAAGATTGCTATTACCTTTGGAGAGAGAGGTTTCAGTTGACTAAGGCTGTAAGCTAAGCTGTAGAGAGTTAACAAGAGAGTGAGAGAAAAGGAAGTGGAAGCACATATTGTAGATGGCCTTTTCAAGGAATTTAGCCACAAAAGGAAGAAGAGAAATGGGATAATAGTGGGGATGGATGGATCAGATGAAGGTTTTTTGAGGGTAAGAGAGACATGAACATCTGTAGTCAGTAGGGAAGCAGCCAGTAGACAAGGAGAGATTGAAGTGAAAAAGTAGGGATGACAGAGGAGTCGATTTGCTGGAGAAAACATGTTGGTGTGCATCCCTTATACAAGTTGAGGGGTTTGCCTTGGCAAGGAAAAGGGACATCTGTCCTTGGCAATGAGATTGTGGCAGAAGGCATCTTGGAGATGTGAGTTGAAGAGGAAAGAAGAAGAGGAACAAATGGCATCAAGTTTTCCAGTGAAATATGAGACAAGGTTCTCAGTTGAGGGGAGGTGGGGAAGGAGGTCTGAGGAATGATAGAAAGTTTTAGAAAAGCTGCTATGGTGGATAGGATACTGAATCAATTAGGGAAGTTTCAAAGGATTGCACTGTTACAGTAAAGGCTCAGTTAAGGTTACATAATACAAATTTGTAGTGGATGTGGTCAGCACTCAACCATATGTACAAGTAAAGGCAGCAGATGGTGGGAGTAATCCAGGGCTGAGGCTTGGCAGGGAAAGATCAGTGGTAGAAAAAAGGGGCAAGAGATTCTAAAGAAGTGGAAGGTGTAGAGAGGAAGTGGTTCAATAAGGGGTCAAGTTGAAGAAGATAATAGTGTAGCCAGTGCAGGGGTGAGGGAAACAGTAGGAAGTATTTTGTCCAGGTATGAATTAGACTAGCTAACATCTGAGTTCCTGTGATTCATTCTTGCATTTTAATGGACCATATACTTAATGTTCAAAAAGATGTGGCTTGACCGTTTTCAGTGGAAACAGAAGAACATCACAACTGCAGAAATTGTGAAGAAATAAAAGTAAAACACCAAGACAACACTGGGGGTAGTCTGCTTAACACTGTATATATTTCTGTAAAGTACATCACCCTAAACTGAAACACAGAATAGGTCAAACAAACAGGATCAATCTAGTTTTCCCAAGAGAATTACAATATGAAAAAATTAGCTATGGTTTTGTAGTGTATAATTTATGTATATATTTGTATTTATTTTTCAGCATATAAAATATCAGAAAATAAAATGTATGTACAAGTTTTTTTAAGTAGATGATTAAATTTAATGCAAGTTTTCTATATGTAATAAAGTAAAACAAGACTAGAAATTATCAAAGCAGATAGGTGGCTCAATGGATAAAGCACTGGGGCCTGGAGTCAGGAAGACCCAAGCTCAAATCCAACCTCAGACACTTGCTTTTGTGTGACTCTGGACAAGTCACTTAACCTCTGTTTGCCTCAATCTACTGGAGAGGGAAATAGCTAACCATTCCAGTATTTTTGCTCAAAAAAATAATCCTGTTCCACAGGGCCACAAAGAGCCGGACAGAATGACTGAATAACAATAAGGCAAACATGAGAGGAATACTTTCAGTACCAAATTTTGCAACTAGTTAGCTACGCAACCTTGGGCAAATTAATTAGCCTTTTTTGTCTCATTTTCTTCACTTGCAAAATTGTGCTGTCTAATTACACAACAAGAAGCTAGAAGGTCCTTTCCAGGTCTAAATCCTATGATCCTGTCATTCAGTTGCTTCAGTCATGTCTGACTCTTCATGACTGGTATTTGGGGTTTTCTTGGCAGAGATACTAGAGTTTGCCATTTCCTTCTCCAGCTCATTGTATGGATGAAGAAACTGAGGCAAAACAGGATTAAGTGACTTGTCCAGGGTCACACGGCTAGTAAGTGCCTGAGGCCAAATTTGAACACAGATCTTTCTGACCCCAGCCCCAGTGCTCTATCCATTGTACCATCTAGCTGCCCCTATGATTCTATGGGGTTTTTATTTAATCTCACACTTAATTTTAGAAAAGTTGCATGAATGTTGGTCATGAAACTTGTAAGTATGGTTCTAGGATATTTTGTTCAGTAATATATAATTTTTCAGTAATTTTAAATTCTATTTCCACAACCACTGCTTATAGTCATATATTCAAATGGAGCTATGATCTTAATAATTTGGATGTCTCCTTCTAGGACACAGCTTACAACTTATCCATGCCTCCCTATCCCATGTGGCTCTTGTCCATGTCTCTTGTCTCCTAAATTTGCAATACGGGGTTCACTGAATAGCCTGGAGCCTTGCAATCTCCTGACAAAGATTCCAGTGAAGCATTTAGATCATGAACCTGGAATCCCTTACCCTCACCACATGACCACCCAATCTTCTCTCCCTATCATATAGTATATGATGACAAATTTTACTCCTATTATTTTCGAAAGTTCTTCACTCGTTATATGCTGAAGTCTGCTCATATTGACCATGCATCTCTCCATTTCCCTCTATGTGATAAACATTTCCAGTTCTTCAGAAATTGTATATTTCACATCTTGCAGTCATGAAAATATTTGTAATATTATTTAAAACACAGACATATGAGGTCATTCAAGAAATTTTATAATTTCCTACAGACAATTCAGTCTGCTCTCTTCCTGTTCAATTTCAGGCTTAACACACTGATCGTTTATTCCAGCTATACATATTGGTGAACAAGTTTTATAGACTATCCACTAATTGCATGTCAGACTCTGGGCAAAAGACTTTCTTCATCTCCTTAGTCCTTCCTATGTCATGTCAAGTTCTTTTAGCAGTTTCATGTTTCTCCCAGGAGGACTTGCAATGTGCCAGGGCTTGATGCAAACAGTAAAATGCAATTTGTAAACAAAAGTACTTGGGAGACTTTATCATTTACAAGGATTCCACCTTCAACTTGGGCTCTCATTGAATCTTCTTCATCAATCATCTTCACATCAAAGTATACCTTTTCCCACTTGTTAAAATATAATCAATTTCATTTCTATAATATTAGCTGGTGTTCTCTATGTCTAACACCTGATTTTCTTTTTTGGGGGGTTTTCATTCAATTTTCAACCCTTAACTCTCTCTCTTTTACCTCCCCCTTCATTGTGAAAGCAAGAAAAACAAAATGCATTATAAACATGTATAGTTATGCAAAACAAATTCCTGCATTAGCCATGTCCAAAACCAAAATAGCACTCTGAGTCCATGACCTCTCCATTGGAAAGTGGGTAGCATGTCTCATTGTTCCTCCGTCTTCTAGAATTCTGGTTGGTTCTTGTGTTGATCATAGCTCCAAAGACTTTCAAAGTTGTTTGTCTTTACAACATTGCTGTTATTGAATAAATTATTCTTCTTCTTCTCCTCACTTTATTTTGTATCAGTTCATATAATATGTCTTCCCAGGTTTCTCTGAAACTATCCTCTTTATCATGTCTTGTAAATAGAATTCCACTGGATTCATAAACCATAACTTGTTTAGCCATCCCTGATTGATGGGCACCCCCTCACTTTTCAACTCTTTGCCACCACAAAAAAAGCTGCTATAAATATTTTTGCACACGAGTCCTTTTCTTTCTTCTATCTCTTTGGAGTGTAGCATGAGTAGCATTATCAGTGGATCAAAGGCTATGCACAGTTTAATAACTTTGGGGGCATAATTTAAATTACTTTCTAAAATGGCTAGACAGTTCACAGCTCCACTAAGGCTGTATTAATATACCTGTTTCTCTGTAGTCCCTCCATTTGTAATTTTCTGGGTTTTTTTTTTGTCATTTTTGCTGGTCTTATGAATATAATGTGGTTCCTCAAAAGTATTCTGATTTGCATTTCTCTAATGATTAGTGATTTAGAGCATTTTTTCATCTAGCTATTGATAGTTGGATTTTTTCCTCTGAAAGCTATTTACTCATATACTTTGATCATTTATCAACTGGAGAATGGCTCTTAATCTTATAAATTTGAACATCTTATTCTTTCCTCAAAGAAAGTATTCATGATTTAAAGGAATGAGACTTCAGTGTAATCTCTGTCTCTGGCTTCTTTAATTCTTCCTTCTTGGCCCATATTTCTAATTTATTTCTCACCATCTTGGCCTGTTGAAGTTCCTCAGTGTCAAAATGTATGCTGAAAATTTTGAAGATCTTATTAATTTCTCTGTAGAATTTTTCTACTTTTTCATTTTCTATTACATATATTGGTGGGCAAGTAGGAATTAGTGACACAAATCTTTTTATAAATATTTGTCATCAATAACACACTTTAAATAACCAAATGTCCTGTGAAATAATGTTTCTTGTTGCTTTTGAGTATATACGTAAAACCAAATCTGCTAATTTTTTTCTCAGCCTTTCCAAGAATATTTTTGTGTGTGAGTTAACTTACATTAAAAGGCTACTTCCTTCTTTCTTGTGGTCTCATTTATGGTGAAAAGGTCAAGATTAATATGATTTCATTCCTCAGTTGGTATGCTCACATACTGGTAACTGGAAAAGGATCCCATATTTAGAGTACCAATTGTTGATCAGTAGTTTCTAGTCATGTCCAACTCTTTGTGATCACATTTGAGGTTGTCTTGGCAAAGATTCCTTCTCCAGATCATTTTATGGATGAGGAAACTAAAACAAACAGGGTTAAGTGACTTGTATAGGGACACACTGCTACTAAATATTTAAGATCACATTTGAACTCAGGAAGATAAGTTTTCTTAACTTGAGGCTGGACACTCTATCCACTGTGCCACCTAGATACCCCAGAGTACCAATTGATAAGCTAAATTTTGTAGACAACCTAAAAACTGTGATTCTTAGCCCTTTATGCCCACTTTCCTTCCACTATGAAACTATCACTGAAGAAGCAGATGGAGCCACACAGGGTTGATGGTCATTTTGATTTTTTCTTTGTTTTATAGGGCACCATGCCCAAATAATTAATCGTCCAGTGGTAAGCCTACTTGTGATTAGTCTTTCTGTATTTAGCAAGGCCTGTTGTAAGAAATCAGACACAGCATGTTGTAAGGATCAGATTCAAAGCATTTTCAGGAAGGTAGAAATTCAGAGATTGAGTTCCGCTGGCATAATCTTCCAGAGCCCCAAATCACCATCATTAAGAAAAAAAAAGACATCAGAACAGAACTTTGTGGAAAAATTCAAGTTAGAAAAAAATAGCATTTATATAACACCTACTATGTGCCAGGAACTGTGCTAAATGCTTTGCAAATATTGTCTCATTTGATCCTCACAGGGCTATTGTGAATTTTAGAATTTTAGAATTAAAGAAACTGAGGCAATCAGAGGTTAAATGATTTGCTCAAAGTCACAAAACTAGTAAGTGTCTGAAGTAAAATTTGAACTCAGGTCTTCCTGATTCCAAGTCTAGCACTCTATTTACTATGCCACTTTTACAATTCAGTTATTCACCAACACACACATAACTACTGACTTTAGAATGAATAATATGAACAAAGGAAAAAATTCTTAATTTTTAGAATTTTTCTCAGAAATAAGATAACATTTTTAATGTAATCTTTATAGCCAGCAGTATACAAGAAAAAAGTGTGCTAGATTATTTTAATTGTGCACCTGATTGATACAACATGTTGCCACACAGTGCATCATACATCAGTGCACTACAGAACTCTGATTTCAATCTTTTAGCCCTTTATATTCCTACTTTTTGTCAGACAACCTACTCTGGCTGTATTTAGATTTGTTGAAGGGCAGTGATTCTAACAAACATGAATTCAGTCTTCTACAGGATAATTTCCATTGACTGGTGAACATTCCTAATCTTTAACTTTTAACTAGCAGGCTGAAAAAATTATGCATATAATTGTTTATTTCCTGAGTGTTATTTATATATTTTTTTCAGGCCTTTCTAGTTATATACTTCTTTAACCACTAAGTGGCAATGATAACCACCTATGGAAAACTGTTTACCCAAGAAGCTTTTGCATGTTCATGTGAAGGATGGAAGTACTCTCTATGGTTTCCAGGAAATTGGTTACCTAAACCTTAGCTCTACCTCTTTTTGTGGGGTGGCGGTGACTTACTGACAAAAATTGTATAGATTTGTAGAATCCTCAATCAATCTTTGTAGATTTGTAGAATCATCTCAATCAAAATTAGCTTTGAGCCCCCATCTATTGGAAGGACCTTGCGTCTTGAATTTACTATAGCTTAGTAAGCCCCAGTCATATATTTTTGACAAAATTAACTCTACATAGATGCAGACAAGCATGCTTGGATTATGTACATAGTACTTACTATCAGCATAGAATCAATAAGCACAGGGGAAAATGTAGAATAACTAGAACACAATAAAACATCTGCAAATAGCAATAAATCTACTGCTCTCTTAAACCCTAGAAGCTGACTCCCTAGCAGACTGATATGAACTCAGTTCTTGTTGGACATCTGAGACTTCTCATGAGCAACTAAAAAGTATAACAAACAATCCAGTTATTATGGGATGTTTTAAGTCACATTTTAGAGTGGAACCAACCATCTTATGCCAACATTGAAATTTTGGAAGCATTCTGGGTCTATGATTAGGGCATGGAGTACGGACTTGGAATCTAGGTGGCATCAGGGTCTCAGCATATCCTAAAGCATGGAATTGGTCCTATTAGTCTTGTTTCTGGCAAGAACTTCAGACTTCTGGCCACAGATAGCTACTGAGAAGCAGGGTGATTAGTATTAGCAGTAAGCCTGGCAAGAAGCAATGTTGCCATCACTTTAAACTCGAATCTTCACCATGGTATTCACTACTTCAGCTATGTTTCCTCACTTTGTATTGACTGTCCTTAAGCAAAGCTGTAGCATTCTGTGAAGCAGGGTGGATGAGAAGCAGAGAGAAGCACTACAATTCTATGAAATCTACATTATCTTAGTCACAAAACCACAAAATAAGTGATATGTTTTTTTAAACTTTGGTGACCATTAATGAAGCATAAGACTAGTCTCTGCATATGATAAGTTGAAGTCAAATGCTTTAGGCTCCATAACTTGGAGGTCCCTATAGATCTATCCTCTAACCCAGTGGTTCTCAACCTTCCTAATGCCGCGACCCTTTAATACAGTTCCTCATGTTGTGGTGACCCCCAACCATAAAATTATTTTCATTGCTACTTCATAACTGTAATTTTGTTACTGTTATGAATTGTAATGTAAATATCTGACATGCAGGATGTATTTTCATTGTTACAAATTGAACATAACCCACAAGCCGAGAACCGCTGCCTAAGCTTTCTGTATTCACTGAGAGAGAAGGGAATTACAGGTCTTACTTTTATTGATCTGTTCTAAAACAGGATTTTCTTTGTAAAACTTTCTACTCAGTCATCAAGTAGTGTGACTTACTAATAGTTAAGTAAACAAGTCTATAAGATGATGTAGTATAGGGCAAAGAGAACCATGAAAACAATACAAATGATAACAACTATGTAAACAGAAAGAACAAAAAAAAAATGAAATGGAATGTTATGTAACAATAATAGCCATGCTTGGTCCCAGAAAAGAGTTGGGTAAATACTTTGCAACTTTCTTTGCAGGAGTTATGGGTAGGGCTGTAGAATATTGTATACGTCAGCAGACTCAGTGATAGTGATACAGTGGCTAGTTTTGATGAACTAATTTTTTTCTCTTTCTTTTTTTATTTTTGGTTACAATGGATGGTTTATTGTAGAAGTGAGCGATATATTTGGAAATGTAGGTAACATAAAAAGAAAAAGGTAAAAATTCTCAAAAATAAGTTTCTCAGTCTTCTCTGGAGAGTTTTAATAAAGAAATTTTAATGATCTGCCTATAATGTCTAAACTGTTCATACTTGAAGGCAAGATATTACCAAATGATCTCTTGGTGGGAACTGGCCTCATTAATAGATAGAATATTCTGCCACTTGCTATTGTTCTTTAGTCTTTTTTCAGTTGTGTCTGACTCTTTGCGACTTCATTTTTAAGGTTTACTTGACAAAGATACTGGTATGGTTTGCCATAATCTTCTCAGCTCACTTTACAGATAACGAACTGAGGCAAACAGGGTTAAGTGACCTACCCAGAGTCACACAGCTAGTATGTCTCTAAGGCCAGATTTGAACTTATGAAGAAGAGTCTTCCTGACTCCAGGGCTGACACTCTATCCTTTGCACCACCTACATGATTCTGGCACTTGCATGATATGATCTGAGGCTCAGGGAACAATTTCTCTTACTCAAAAATATTCCTTTCACTTTGTGTAATTTTTACATGAGGGATATTTAAAAGATTCTTCCTTAACATGATAAAAAGTATTTATTCAAAACTGAGTTGTCAGTATAAAAATAAAGAAATAACAGGATCTTTTGAAGGGGGTAAGATTGGGGTGAGGTCACTTGCCACTATTGAACAGTTTTGTACTACGATAGTGAGAAAAAGACAATATAGAAACTAGCAGAGCCAATTATGATGTCAAATACATTTATTTGCAGATAATATGATGGCTTATTTAGAAAATTCAAGAATCTCAATAAAAAAATGAATCAAGATAATAAGTCATTTCAGCAAAACAGTGAAAGGCATGTGGAGAGAGCACTGAGCTTGGAAATAAAAAAAAAAGATTTGGATTAAAATTCTGCTTCTGACACTTGTTAGTTTTCTAACTATGGACAGTCACCTTTTCTCTCTAAATTTTACTTCATCATCTGTAACATGGGGATAGTATAATTTGTAGTGTCTACCTTACAGATTTATATGCTAGGGTTATATTTCAAATGAGATAATGCATATAAAGCCTTCTGCAAACTTTGAAGCTCTATGTAAATGTTAGTTTTATCACTGTTATGAGAGACAGGGTAGTGCAGTAGATGGAAGGCTAGCCTTAGAATCAAGCCTATATTCAGTCCTACTTCTGACACAGAATTGGCGGCAGCTAGATGGTTCAGTAGATAGAGAACTGGATCTGGGGTCAGGAAGATCTGAGTTCAAATCCAGTCTTACATACTTACTACCTATGTGACCTTGGGCAAGTCACTTAACCTCTGTTTGCCTTAATTCACTGGAGAAGGAAATGACAAACCACTCCAGTATTTTTGCCAAGAAAGCTCTATGGACAGTATGGTCCAAAGATCACAAGGAGTTGGACATAACTGAACAAGTAGATAGATGACTGGCCTTCGAGTCAAGCCTATGTTCAAGTCCTACTTGTGACACAGAAAAGGGACATGACCCTAGAAAAGTAATTTAATCTCTCAGTGCCTCAGGCAACTAAAATTATAAATTACAGATGAGTCCTTGATCAGCATCAATGGAGGTAATCTCCACACAAGACATTCCTTACACTGCTGAAGTCACTATTCCAGACACTCCTCAATTATATGTTTTAATTAGTAACATTGACAGCATTTTTATATATCATTAAGAAAAACAAAATTAGTTGATAGAAAGAACGCCATTTGATAAGAACAAAATGTATTGAATACTTGGACAAAAACCTACCGAGGCAAATCTAAGACCAATAAGAAGACACTATAAATAAGACAATGTTAGTAGAAATAAAAGAATTAAATAATTGGAGAGATATTGATCGTGTATTATTAGGTCAAGCCAACACGGTAAAGGAGACAATATTATTCAAATTAATCTGTAGTTTTAATACAATACCAATTAAAGTAAGATGAAAAATAGACAACATAATAAAATATATTTGTAATTTGTAAGAACATGAATAGCAAAATTATAAGGGGGAGGAAAGGGAGACATGCCCTACCAGATCTCCCATAATCTAAAGCAGTTCAAAACTTTTTAGTATTAGATTTTTTAAATTTAGGAAAATCAGTAAGTTAGAACTAGAATAAAAGGCATTAGAACTAGAATCAAACACATAGAAGAGATCAGGATTCAATAAATCCAAGATTACATAACAATGGCATTGAAGTTCACTATTCCTTAAAAACTGTTGGGATATTTGGACATAAGAATGGAGAAAAATGGCATTTGAGCCATATCTTGTACCATATACCACGATAAACTCCAACTAGATCAATAATCTAAGCAAAATATATCTCTTTGTAACATCTCCCCTCTGGAGTCAAGCAGAACATGTCCAATGTTTTTTTTTCATCATCCCAGCCCTTCAAATACTTGGAAGACAGATTTGAGGACTCACCCTCCTCCCCCCCAAATCTTTTCTTCTTCTGGCTAAACATTTCCAATTCCTTCAACTAACCTATACGGCATAAAGAAATTATAGGTGACAAAACTGATAGCTATATATGTGTATGTTTATATACACCCACATAAACAAACATGCATATATATATGTATGTTTACATACATATTTTACATATTTGGACAACGAAAGGCAATTAAATTTCCATTCCTTTGTTGTCAAGGTAGGGGATCATGGGTATGGAATACTGCCTATGCTGGACAGACATAGTCAATGTGTTCCCTAGTTCTATTGAATTGCTTTTTCTCTCCACTTTTCCTTTTAAGTTATATAACAAGGGATGGCTTACTGGATAAGGCGGGGGGGATAAATCTAGAAATGAATGGGATGTAAATACAAAAGACAGCAGTAAAAATAAAATTTTAAAAATAATTTAGCCAGAATAAATTTGAAGGAAACAGATGGCAGAAAAAAATCATGGCCATAACACACTTCTGAAAAAATTTATCATCCAAAATTTATAAGATATTGATGAGAATTTATGAGTAAAATCCATTCTCCAATAGATAGGCTGTCAAAATATGAACTGAAATTATTTCATGGAAATTGAAATGATCAAAAACTATATGAAAATTTTTTTAATGATAACTCTAAGTTAATATCTTTTATCCATAAAATTGTTAAATATTAAATACACAAAGAATCAATTCTGGCTGTGGAAAAACACTACACTAGACTACTGAAGTAGTGGTCAAACTGTAAATTGTTGGAACCTTTTTGAAAAACGTTAAGACAATATACAATAAAAGGTGGTACAGTACAGAGTCCTGGATTTTCAGCCAGGAAAACCCAAGTTCAAATCCAGTCTCAGATGCTCACTAGTTGGGTGACCCTGGGCAAGTTACTTAACCTTTATTTACCTCAGTTTCCTCAACTGTAAAATGAGGATCAAAATAACACTTACCTCGGTTGTTGGAGGGATCAAATGAGAAAATATTTGTAAAGCAGTTTACAGATCTTAAAGCATTATTTTAATGCTAGTTATTATTAGTAGTACAGTAATTGTACTATTATTATTATTATTACTACTACTATCTCAGTACAAATATCATACCCTAGAGTTTTTTCTTTTGGATCGAGGAGGCCAAAGGTGGGGTAGGAGAAATTTCACTGGTATGAGAAATTACCAATGAAGAAAATTCCCTTTGCCAATACATTTCAGTACTTGCTGTGAGAATTATAGTATTACAGAGTTGCCTGGGGAGCCTAAGGTTCTTACTGGCAGAAAAAAAAAAGTGTATGTATTTCAAAAACTATGCATAGCAGCATTATTTTCAATAGGAAAAACAAAACTAGAAACAACCCAAAAGATGGTTGAATAGCTTTAAAAAAATTGTTGGATAAATAAAATATACTACTATTGTCATAAAATGATAAATATCAATAATAATAATAATAATAGCTAGCACTTTAAGATTTGCAAAACACTTTATGTATACAAGCATTTATTAAGCAGCTTCTATGTGTCAGGCACCACGCTAAGTCCTTTTCAAATGTCTCATTTTATTTTCACAACAACCCTGAGAGATAGGTGGTATTATTAGTTCTATTTTAAAGATGAGGAAACTTAGGCAGATGGAGGTTAAATGGCTTTCCTCCGGTCACACAGTAAGTGTCTGCGACCAGTTTTGGCTTAGGAAAACTAAAATCTTGATGACTCCAAGTCCAGGGCTCTATCTACCATGCCACTCAACCAGCTCTAATATGTTCATTCATTTGATCCTCACAACAACCCTGGTAGGGGTTTTTTTAATCCATTTTCCAGATGAAACTAAGTCACAGATAAGTTAAGGGACTTGCACATGGTCACACAGCATATATACATACACACACACACACACACACACATATACATGGAAGGGCCTAGCCCAGCCATCCTTTTTTTATGCCTCTCCCGGTTCTACTTCTGGATTTTGCCATCATGCCTTCCCTTTTACATGTATGTGTTTATTCTCTATTAGAATGTAAGCTCCATGAGGACTCTTTTTGCTTGCATTGGTATTCCCAGCACTTGGCCCAGTTCCTAGAGAACAGTAAGGGCTTAATAAATGCTCAGGAGCCACCTTTCACACTCAACCTTTCCTCATCCTCAAGCTTCCAGATATCAGGGGCATTTTCGTTTTTTGGTCTTCGTATCCCCACCGCCTAGCTGGTACTTGAATACAGCAGAGGCTTGATACTTAGGTTGAATTGAACAGAATTTGTACGTTAAATGAAGCTTCCCTTTTTTAACTACTTCCGTTTTTCTGGCTGATCTGTCTCTTTGTATCAGAAGCATTTTATAGACACACTCAAGACGCGCTGCGAGGAGGAAAAACCAAACGACCAACCTGCTCCTCACAAACTTCTTTCCTCCAACCCCGCCTGTGACTCATGGGATGGAGGGTCCACGATAAGTTGGTCTTCCTTAATAAGAAAACCAGACAACTGTCGGACTGGAGGCTTAGAGAGCCTAAAGTGAAGGTCCACGGTCAAACATTAGGCGGAGGCCTTTCAGGCCAGTCTCTTTCCCCTCGAAAGTGACGGTCCCTCGGTCAAGCAGGATTCGTTGCGTGGCAGAGAGGGGAAGGATGTTGAGAGGCTGCAGGCAGAGTCCCGGACACTATACCGGAGTCAGCGGCCAGGAGAACAGAGGGAAGCCAGAGAGGGCACAGAGAAAGTTATAGGAGAGAGTCCCCCCCCTCCTCCTGGGGTACTCTGAGCTACTGGGCCGGGGTCCCACGACGGGACTGGGGGGGGGGAAACTACGATTTCATCGCAGGGCTGGTGCACCTTAGGGAAGCATTTCACTTCTCGTTTCCCCGGTGACGGGTCCGGAAATGACGCAAACCATCGCTTCCTGCCCCGCCTCCTTGACGCGGTTCGGAAGTGGAGGAACACGTGGGACTGAGGATCTTGGTGTCGGCTGTCGTCACTTGTTACCTGGAGCCGCCTCCGGGGAAAGGAAAACCGAGGCAGAAAGTCGCCGCGAGATGGCGCTCTTTTCTCGCCGGCGGTCTCTATTGGCGACCTTGGAGCAAAGGACTACAGAAAGAAAAGGAATTTCCATTCAGATCCACTCTCCTCTCCTTCCCATGGTGAAGTGACTTTCCCAAGGTCAGGCTGGTAGTAAATTAGTTAAGAGGCGGAGACGGGATTTCAACCCAACTCTCCAGACTCCGAAGCAGTACTCTCATGAAGCCCTGTTTCTTAAAGGATAGGACAACCTCACTCGAACCTGTTCATTTTAAATGAATACGTATGGTATATGGAATATGTATGCTATTTAAGTGATTGTGTATAGAATGGATAGGGCAACAATTTTAAAGAATACATATGTGTTAATTTGAAATGAATATATTACATATATGTGCAAGATGTAGATATATCTTGTTTGCTCATAACATAAATGGGTATATGTATACACACAATACTCTATGTGTGCACATAATTTCTATTATAGCATACATGTACACATATGATATATGTTTATACTATATATGCACATATGGAATTGTATACATGTATATACACACTTGTACACACATGTATATATGCTATATATAGTATACTATAGATATACACATAGCATGTATGTATAGGATAAGTGTATATATATTATATCTTTATACTATATATGTACATATATAGCTATGAGAAAACCAAGATGTATATGTATTATATATATATAGATATATCTATATATCTATATATATATCTTGCACATAGTAATGTGTCTATTCATTTAAAACTAACACACACAACCAGACATAGATATATTGTTATGAGCAAACCAAGGGCAGGCTTTCACATTCTTGAAATGGAAGCCCATTCATTCATTGTTCAGTAACAGTTAGCATTTATATAGTGCTTTAAAGTCTGCTTGACGTGTCACAATTATTATCTTATTATCCCTCACAACAACCCTGGGAGTTGGTGCTATTATTATAATCCCCATTTTACAGATGAAGAACTGAGGCAGACAGGTTACGTGATTTGCCCACTTTCACAGAACTAGTAAGTGTCTGAGATAGTATTTGAACTCAGGTCTTTTCAATCTACTGGGCCTACAGAGGTAGGGATTGCCTATAGAGATGGGGAATTGTGCTACAGAGTCTCAGCCCTAATGAAATTTACAATCTAGAAAGGAAATAAGATCACTCTCAACATATATTATATCAAGATGCATGTGTCTACTATATAGTATAAGAATATTAAATGGTAAATAGGTGAAAAACAGATTAATCTTTGTGGCTAGAGCATGGAAGTTTCTTATAGGAGAAGGCATTTGTGTGGGACTTTAAAAGATAGGAATTCACTGCGGGAAGTAGAGGAGGGAAGCCATTCCAGGAGGGAAAAGTAGTGTGACAATTTGTGGAAGCCTCCAGCTGAGAAACAGCGATCATATTCTATCATATCATATTCTCACTAGTGCTCAGGAGTGTAAAAAAATTTGAGTGAAGTCAGGTAATAGCAATCACTCGATAATTAACTCCTTTATTAATCTAGCTCTATAACCATGACATTGATTTTCAATATACAATATAGCTGTAGCCTTGCTAATTAAAAAAAATCGAAATATCCTATAAAAGTTGTTCAGTGCACAGTTCAGAAAAACAACCTTTTGAATGAAATTTAGTAAAATAGGAAAAGGGAACATTTAAGATATGCAAGTTTTAGATCATAGCTATAATCCTGTGAATTTTTTATAAATTAAGTATATTTTTATTCCTTTTTGTTTGATGTGTTGGACTGCATCTTCACCTTTAAAATGTTATATGACATTTTGTTAATTTGTGCCAATAATGTTCTTCAGAGTTCTCATTTTAGGGATGGGGCTTGTATTTGGAGGCAAAGTTAAGTACCTCAGTTGTCACAGAAAAAGAAACCAGTATTACAGAATTTCTTCAGTTATGAGACCTAGGGAGGCCCAGGCCATGACTTAACTTGATAGTATATGTAGAGGGCTTTAAATTCCTCAGAAGAAAATTATTTTTTAAATATAGCAGTTCTTCCAAGGATCAATAAGGATTACTAAGACATGAGACCCTCAGCTGGTATCACTTGGAGGATGATATGTCCAATGAAACAAAATTTGCTGGAATTTCTGGATTGCCTTACTTACGATAATTTTCATTTTATGTATAGACTATCGAATCAGTAGTTTTGTTCTGTGTTTAGAAAGCAAAGAGTTTATTCCTATAAACTATGTAGAAGCAAGAGTGAAAGACGATAAGATGAAGAAAAAAATTATTTTTTTAAAGATAAAATTATTACCTAAAGCATAGTGTTTAGTGGAGAGCCATTTCATCGTTTGGGCTCTGATGGGTCAGAGTGAGTGTAAATAGCAACTGTTTCTGTTTTGGCCAGAAACCCTGAGGGTCTTCCCCTCCAAGATTGTTTGTTTCTTTTGGACAAGGTAAAAGAGGCCATTCTTTGTCTCATTTTTTACCTAGCCTTAATCACTGAATGGGTGGTTGCCTCAGAGAAACTGAGACCTGGGAAAGACCTCAGCCTAAAAAGGCCAAGGTCTCCCATTGCATCCAGGGCCATCTCCAATTATTCTGATCTGTATCTTGCTACTTGAAACAGATGGCTCTGGAGGAGAAAGTGAGGCTGGTGACTTTGCACATCCCTGCCTCACTTAAATCCAGTTCACTTGCAAGTCATGAAATCCCCTTCTCAATGTCATGGTCCTCTTTGAGAAGGAAGGTCAAACAGCAAAAACAGTAGTCACTCATTTACTTGCTCTACTCCCTTCTAACAAAGCCCATGTTTTGAGGAATATATATCTTATTGATGTAGATATTTCATCCACCACTAAAGAAAGATTGAAACCATCCCCACCTCCTCATTATGTGGGATTCATATCTTCTTGTTAATTTTTAAAAATAAATTTTATTTTTTCCTGTGCTTGAGAAATTCCAAATAACGTGAATATTCTGTGTGCAAAAAAAGAACAGAAAAAAGTATTGTATAGAAAATCACAAATTTCTATTACAAACAGTTCTTTTTTTAAAAAGCACATAATAAATTCAATATGTTCATTTTAAAGCTATCCTGCTTATCTATATCTCCCTCAGAACTTCCTTCTGTTTTCTTCTATGTATTTTTTTAAAAACATTTCTTTAAAAATGACCCTCTTTCTACTGTTCTTTTTGTACATCATTACTGATCTCTTGTTCTTTGACCCACCAATTCTTTAGGATTAAATTATTTAGCCTCTACTAAACTTTGAATACTCTGTTCAGAAACCTATAATTTTATTGCATTGTCATTATCAAAGGATGTGCTTAGTATTTCTGCTTTTCTGCTTATTTATGAGGTTTTTCTGTCTTACTTCTGTAACTTATTGATAATTACAGAGCATTTTCCTCATAAGAGATGGGTTGTGTATTATCCCTGTTCCACAGATGAGGAAAATGAGGCACAGGATCACGCAGCCAGTAGATAACCGAGTCTGCATCAGTGCTCTTTTCACCAAGTCTTAGGAGCATGGTAGAAGATGGGGCATGAATCCACAAATTGGTCAAAGAAGCAAGGAGGGAATTTGTAAGAAGCGGAAATGAGAAAGGAATATATTTGAAACTGCTACCACGTAGCTCCCAAATGCCAGCAAAATCTTCTGAGAGTCTGTTGGACCCCTTATCAGAATAATATGTGTTGCCTACATTCATAATTGAAAGAAATGACAAAATTTCACTTAGAAGTTAGGGGAAAACTTCTGAGTCATGTGAACAGTAAAGCAGAGGACCCCCACAACCTCTCAAACCTCTCCAAAACAGATATTATGCACCAAAGATAAAGCAACTTCAGCTATATCCATAGTCTAGGACACTTAGAACCTAAACAAATGGTTTGCTTTTGAACTCCTAAAACCACTGCTGTTTATTAATTCTGATCTCACTGAGCACCCCTCTTCCACCTCCCATGCTACTGGCAGCAAGGTTGCAGGAGTGAGGCACGATGTTACAAGTCAGTGACAGAAACCTCCCATAGGGAGGAGAGCCTAGAATGGATTCTTGAGATTGGAAGTTTTGATTGTATGAAGAATACAGAGAAAAGAGAGAAACTAGACAATTATAGAGGTCATGAATCAGAGAATGAGGATCTAGAGTAGACAGAAAGTGAAGGTAGGTGGGGAAATCCTTTTTGGAAAGGGATGCAAAAAAAAAAATAAGAAACTAATGAATAGGGCTAGTTGAAGAGGGTGAAAGGAAAGAAAAATCTACTTGACTAACTGAAAGAAAAAAACAACAGAAGCATGATATAACCAGATAAAAGTTCATGAAAATAATGATGCCATTTTTACCCATCCAACTTCACAGACTCCTTGAAATCTATCCAGATTAAGAACTTCAGCTCTAGATGATGGTGTTCCTTACCTATTCAAATTTTCCAAGAACATTTTGTCTAGATCTCTCTTCTATCATTTCCATATTGTATTTGTACTCTCTCTATATAACGTGCACGGTAGCAGTGTGTCTTTGTGATCCTTTATGACTAGTTGGGACCATGGACAGAGGTGGCCGTCAATCAACCCAACACTCCACCTCACACTACTACATAATCCTCTGGTCCATCTTGTCCAGGAATAATGGGATCATATCACCAACTTGTCTATGCCCTTTTGTTTCCCAAAATTTTCTGTTATTTCAATTAACTCCACTCATGATTGTAGTCATGGTTAAACAGCAGCTTAATTATAATAAAATTCAAAGCAAAAGGCATATGTGTACATATATATTTATTTATATATGTATATATATGTATATATAACATATATACATATATATTTTTAATGTGTATGTGTGTGTATTATGTGTTAGAGTGCAAAATTCCACTCACATCCTTGGTCCTACAAGGCAGGAAAAACGCTGTTCAAGTTGGCATCCAGTTCCCTGTGACTGCAGTTTTCCCAGCTAAGGTATGGATCTCAGAAACATGAAATCAACATCTGATCATCAATGACCAGACATAAGGGACATAGGGAGACACTGTCTAAACCCATAGAAGATAAAGGGACTTGAAATCCAGAGATTCCCTCTCACTCTCAGAGTTTACCACCTACCTGCTAGCAACCAGAAGTCTTCTTTTCATTCTCATTGTCATTGGTTCCACTTGCCTCTGCGACTTGAGCAATTATCTGTCCTTCAGTAGAAGGAGTTGATGCTTAAAAGCCCCAAAGACCAGAACAGAATGAAATCCAGCAATGGGAAAGTCTGTATGCTGAATCTCTCTCGCATTGATTCCTCTCATCTCTTCATGTTCGAAATCCCATGCCAGTTTTTCTCAAATCATCTCTGTTCTTTGCCCTTCCCATCAATACCCGTATAGAGGAACAACATATTCCTGTTACATATTTTATTTATCTGTGTGCCTGTATTCTACCTATTTGACTATAAAATCCTTGAGGGCAGAGACTGAGGTGTTTTTTTAACCTTTGTATTCTTACCATCTAGCATATTACCTTGTACATACTAAGCACTTAATATATTGAATTAAATGCATGAATCCCAGTATTTGTCTGTTAGAATATCCAGACATTTTTCAAAGGAATGTGGCATGACATAACTTTCACTTAATAATCTGTTAGGAAAACGGGATCTGAGAATTTATCTAAATTTGTCTTGCTTCTATTAATACTTTATACAGCTCCTTAAGATAATGAAATAAAACAAACAAATATTCATAAATCACCTACTAGCACCATTTTTAACCCACTGCTTAAAAAGTGTCATGGGGTAAATTCTTTTGTCTTAGTATGGTTGGGGACTGGAATGTCCTCATTTATGAGATATTCTTACTAATAGACACTTACCATGTGTTGGAGGGCCCATTAAACTGTGCAGGCTACATTTCATTTCAGTGTTTCTGGTTTTTGTGACCCTTTCTTATAACATGTATTAGGATATATTTTTGTCTTAGAATTTTATTTTTCCTCTGGGGAATGTAAGTGAATTGATAGTGCTTGCTAAAGACTACATATAGGAACACACATTTATACAAAAGTATATGAATAATTTTGGCCTTTCTTTCCCTTGTTAGAATCTCTGTATCTTATAGGTTTACTCTCTCTCTACCTAGTAGAATCTAAGTTAGCATTCATATGTAGAATATCAAAGGAAAACTTTTTAAGCACCTCTAACAGAGGCCTTTGAGCCTTACTTCAAAGAACAATCCTAGATTGTCCTACTGGTACAGAGTAGGCCAGTTAGATGCAGAACTCTTTGAGAAGACTCATGCACATATTAATTGGCTGTTATCCTGTATACCTGTGTAGTTTTAATTGCTTCTTGCTTTCACTTCTGAAATAAGCCCAGAGAATCTACCTGTTTTCTCAGCTATAACTTTGTGGATAAGTGTTCTCCTAGGGCGAATTGGTCTCATAGCACATAGGATCATAGAAAAGATTTCCTTATTAACTAACCTTGAATAAATTGAGAAACATTCTGTTACCATATTTGTATCTTCCTCAATCAATTACTACGCCCAAAGATTTGAAAGTATAGAACTGGAAGCAGAGATAAAGCTCAACCACTGGCAATTTGGAACTCCTGAAAAGGAGAGACCATCTCTAACATGTCATTAATGGCAGGGTTTCAATACAGAAAGAAAAATAAAGTATGCCATCTTTGAGGAAACTGCCACATATCACTGTAATCTGAACACAGATTTGGAGGACCACAATACCTCCTATTTTGTCTCCAGCATGCTATAACAAATATCCTTTAATAAATCCTGCTTGGATGTGTAAGTTTCATGTAAGTTTTTAAATTTTCCCTTCCCCTTGTATTGGTGCTAAATTACCACATAATCAGACATTTGGAGAAACATTTACTGCCAGATGTAAAGATTTAAATGAGTGGGAGAAATTGACCAAGTTCCCTCATTTCAAAACTCTCTAACTCAAAGAGAGCCTGGATTCAAATTGCTGTGGTGATCAGCTTTAATTCACCATTTGTCACATAAAATTTACCAATTTTCAAAGAGTCAAGGTACAATACATACATTTAACATACAAGCTACATAATTATTTAATCTTTCACTAGTAATATGAAAGGCACAGGATTGTTTGGTGATAATCATTATAATGGACGTAAGCTATTATTGCTAGGTTCTCAATCTTCCCCCCTCCCCCAACAAAAACAAGGGCTATGACTTTATTATTTTTATATTTCCTTCATGTATATCACAGCAGTTTTTCACACGGTAGATCCATTGCTTATGGTTTTTGAATAGATGACTCTATATGTGAATGAATGAATGAATGATATTGATATAGTAGAAATAAAATCCCAGATGACAGAATATGGTATAAACATTTTTATTGTATTTATTTTAATTTGTCCTAAAAGCACCTCTTTCACGAGAAAAGGGATGTTTCCCCCACTACTTCAGTTATTCTGAGATTTGATAAACAATCCCATGTTCATCTTGCTGTAAAATATTGTCTTCTTTAAGCCCGTTATAGCAAAATTCCCCTGTTCTCCTTGCTGGGAGCATGATTTCCAGTCATCTCTTCATTCTTACTAGCAACTCTTGATCTATATATTTCAGGCTTTTATAGACTTCAGTCATGCTACTTACTAGCTTTATGACCTTGGACAAATCACTTCTATTTCAGCTTAATTACATCATTTATGAAATGAGTAGTTAGATTAAATAGCTTGGGCTATTTCCAGCTCTAAATTCTGTAATATCCTCTGGTGAACCTTAGAAGTTCTGAGGTATGGAAACCTAATCTCTTTATTTTGTTGATGCTCCACACCCCCTTAATAACTTACTTGTATATCTCGTATATCATAATAATTTTTTTGTATATACCTTTTCCAATCCCACCATATATTTTTTAAACAAAATTTTATGTTTAGTTTTAGTTTACATCATTTATTTCCACAAGATTTTGAGTTACAAATTTTCTCCCTGTCTTTCCCCTACCCACCACCCCAAAACAGTGATCCCACTGTATAACCCCTCCCCCAATCTGCTTTCTCCTCCATCCTCCCCCAAACCCCCTCCAACTTTCCAGTAGGGCAAGATGGATCTTCATATCCCAGTGCCTGTATATCTTATTTCCCAGTTGCATGTAAAAAAAAAAATTTTTTTTTAAATTAGATTTTAAAACTTTGAATTCCAGATTCTTTCCCTTTCTCCCTCATCACCCACACTTTCTGGAAAGATAAGCAATTCAATATAGGTTGTACATGTGAAGTTATGCAAAACTTTACCATAGTGGATATATTGTGAAAGACTGACTGTATTT
>CM053588.1:120308288-120324471 GCA_028646515.1 Pseudochirops corinnae | reverse complement strand
TCCCATTAACTAAATGTAAATAGTAAGAAAACCTGAAAATGTATTAAAACTTTTACCACTGAGCAAAGTAGTTTTTAAACATTAATGTGATTTCATGATAAATAAAAATCTTAAGTAATAAATGTAAAAAACAAAAAAAAAAATCCTTTTCTGATGAAGATCCAAGTGCTAGTGCCTGCCACAATTACCTTGCATTTAACTACCTTTTACTTAATTTGCATTTTTTTCCACCTATGAATAATGTTTAACTCTAGATAATTCAGACAACACTTTCCACATTGGAGGAGAGGGTAAGCATTCCAAGTTATATGCCTGCATGAGGGGCAGAGCTAGAGCAAGAGCTTGGAGGAAGTGAGATATTCTTCATGTCTTCAAGAGAAGACACACATGGTTTCAGATCCTCTCAAGGAGAAATATGGAGAGACAGAGAAAAGACTTTGGGAAACAGCTATTATTCATCCTTCATTCTCAAAGAGGACCAATGACATCACAAGGGTGATGTCTTGATTTGTGGGTAAATTGGATTTAAATGAGGCAGAGCTGTGAGAAGTCATTAGCTTCACTCTCACTCTTCCAGAATTCTTGAAGCCCAGAGGCAAGACAAAAGTCAAGATGACTGGTGATGGCCCAGGATGAAGTGGATGACCTTGGCCTTTCTAAATTAAGAATTTTCCCAGTCCTCTGTGTGTCTGAGGCAAAGTCCATTCAATAATTAAGGGATAGGTAAGAATTGAGTGGCATAAATTGAGTGGCAAAAGTGGTATAATAACTATCACAAAAATATCAATCTGGGAGGGGAAGATACTCAAAGTTTCTGACCAGAACAGAAAATAATTACTCTTTATTTTATTCTAAACAATGAGCCATAGAGACTTGAACTGGGGGCTACTGGAAAGCAGTAGATATTTAGAGGAGAAAGTACTTCAACATGTGCTTAGGTGGCATCCCTAGAGACCTTGGGGCACTTACCCTTGGATGAAATATGGAATTTTGGTTGAGCTGAAAGACATTGCTTCTAGAGTGCATTTACTTTGTGTATTGACTGGTATATTCCAATCTGCACAGCTTCTCAGATTTGTTTGCTATCTGCTTATATAAATGGGTTTATTAATTATTTATAATGGGCTTTTGTGTAACTAATATTTGGCATCAAAGGAGCATGCTTTCAGATAAAAATTATATCCATAACTCCTTAAGGAATAGTGACCAGGAAAATGGCTTGAACCTAAAAAACATTTCCTCTAGATTAACAATATTTAGGAGATGAGGGCAGATATAGTTCTAGTCCATTACTTCCTCTCTGAGGAGATGAAAATGACCACTCTATTAGCCTTAATCTCTTCCTGCTTTCTAGATAGTAAACAAAGTCTTCCTTGGAGAGGAGTGGGCAAGACTCCAGTCTTATCTATTCACATCTCCCTGTGCATTTAGATATCCCATATGAACATACATAAGCTACATGGATAGAATGTAACCTCCTGCAGAACAGGGGTTATTTCATTTTTGTCTTTGTTTCCAAATCACCTAGTACCGTGCCTAATACATAACCTATTTTAATAAATGCTTTTTGACAGATTTTCCAACTCTTAATTATTAAGCTAAAGCAGCAAAAAATACATTCACATGTAAGTATATTAGGTATACAAACCTATATGTAAAACCACTCTAGTTAAGAAATACATGCGTATTTTAAAAGATTTTCATTTTCTATTTTATGATATTTTTGAAAATAAAGTCCTAGCAACAGAATTTCTGTGGCAAAAGGTATGATCAGCTTTGTGACTCAGTGTATATTGCCATATTATACTCCAAGATGTTTGTTTTTTTTAATTTGATTTGATTTTCAATTCCAAATTCTTTTCCTCCCTGCTCCCCACCATTGAAAAGACAAAACCACCAAAACCCATTATACATATGTATTGTCATAAAAACCAGTTCTCGCATTAGCCATGTCAAAAGAGAAAAGGAAAAGAAAAGATGCTTTGAACTGCACTGAGTCTATCACTATTCAACAAGGCGATGGATAGCATGTTTCATCATGAGTCCTTTAAAACTGTGATCATTCCATGTTCACGCCCTCTACAAGTCCCAACAACATATTAGAGTTCCTCTTCCCTTATAGACTTGCCAACATCGGATCTTTTTGTCGTTGTTGCTATTTTTGCCATTCTGGTGAGTGTCAACTAGTATCTTAAGGTTGCCTTGATTTGTATCTCTCTGATTATTAGACAATTCAGGCATCTAGCACATGATTATTAAATTTGTATTTCCTCCATAAAATATGTATTCACACTCTTTGGCCATTTGTTCCACTGTGGAGTGTACACATAGTATATCTAATAGATACGTATCAGTCCATTATAGATTTCGTTTGCCAGACTAATCTTATCTAGTTATTTGGTGTAAACATTTTCTCAGTACGTTTTTTAAATTTTAGAGGGTTTAAAAAAATGTTTTTCAATCAAACCCATGGGTTTTGTCTCTAGGGATTTTTCTGATTAATAAAAACATCCTTCTAGATAGCCGACACAACCATAGTCTTCCTCATTCCACTGTCCAATTGAAAAAAAAAGATTTCTTTTAAAATGGGAAGATTATTAGTCCAGTTAGAGTTTGATTGTATATGATAGGAAATAAAGACCCAAACTTATTTTTGGCCATATGGCCAGTGTTTTTCAAGTGTGAGTTTATCAAACAATTATCTTCTATGCATTGAATTCTATTTCTAGGTTCTCAATTTTCTTCCAATGATCAATTTTCTATTCTTTCTCTAGTAATGGATAGTTGTTCCAACTTTTGTTTTTACAACACATTTTGAGATCTGGCAAATCCAGTTCCCTTTTATGGGTTTTCTCTTCTGTAGTTCTTGATATTCTTGTTTGTCTATTATACATTAGCTCTAAATTATTCAGCCATCTGCACAGTCAGGGTGGAGAAGTAGGAAATATCACTGGTGTATTACTGGCAACAGGTAGCAATGGTGCAAGGTTGACATTTGTCTTTCTATCCACTCAGAATAAGTTTATTAATAAGCTTATGCTTGCAGTCTCCACTGCTCTATTTCTGAATTCTCACATGGTCTTTTAAAATGACCAGTTTGATTATCTTCATGCTCACTCTATTCTACCTTCTCTTTTCTCTTTTTAACTCAAATTTTTCCTTTCCATTGAAATGATGTCACCTGCCTTTCCCTCCATCCCTCTTCACCTGCCATAGCACAGTGCTCTTTTCCATTCTATTAATTGGTTGTCATTCTGAGTTTTGTTTCTGCCTATTTCCTTTCAAGTAAAAGCATATGAATAGAATGTTGGTGAACATTTCAGAGCTTGAGGAATCACCCCTTAGAGAAGCATAAGTTAAATAGTTTAGTCCCTTGAAAATATGATATTTTCAAATTCAAACATCTTAGGATTTCTTAAGGCATCAGTTTAGTGGAAAAAGCATAGGACTTGAAGCCAGAATATCAGTCTGCAAGTCTTACTTCCACTGCTTAGCAGCCATGTGGCTCCCTGTTATATTCAAGATCAAATACAGGGTGTCCCAAAAGTCTTTGTTAAGTGCAGTATTAAGCATTAATAGCTTAAATTTATATAAAGTTCTATAAGAAGTCCTTTCTTTGGTATTTAAGTCCCTCACAACCTGGCCCCTCCCTGACTTTCCAATCTTCTGTCTTCTACTCTATCTATAATCTAGCTACATTTAAGTACTTGCTGTTCCTCACACAGGATGCTCCATCTTCAATCACTGGGCCGCTGTGTTGGCTGTCCCCCTTTCCTGGAATCTCCTTACTTTCACTTCTTGGATTCCTTTGCTTTCTTCAAGACTCAGCTCGAATCTCCCCTTTTGCAGGACACGTTTCCCCATCAATCTCTACCCCCCCCCCCCCCCCCAGCCATTCCCTCTTCTTTGGGATTACTTTCCATTTACTCTAAGTATGTCTTGTCAGTACCTAGTTAGTTATAGCTCCTCTCCCCTATCAGAATGCAAACTCCTTAAGGATGATGATTGTGCTTTTACCTTTCTTTGTATCCCCAGCACTTAGCAGACTGCCTGGTACATAGTAACCACTTCATAAATACTAGTTGATAGACTAATTGATCAATAGACTGTGTCAAGACATTTAGCCTTCTCGAACCTCAGTGTTTCCATCTGTGATTTAGGTCTAATAATTTCTGTACTCTATCTCATAGGGTTATTGTGAGAAAAATGCTTTCTAGACTGTGAAGTACTATATAAACATCGATTATTATTACTTCCAGTCTCCATGTTTTGCAGGAGCCACTGGGTTCTTGAGGGATAGTCCATTTGAGCACAGGTTATGGTAGGTCCTATCAAACTGGAAATTTTTCTTTTTTTTTAAATATTTTAAATTAATTTATTTATTTTCTTGTTTACATCACTCATTTCCAAGAGATTTTAAGTTACAAATTTTCTCCCCATCTTTTCCCTACCCACCACCCCAAAACAGTGATCCCACTGCATAGCCCCTCCCCCAATCTGCTCTCTCCTATGTCCTCCCCCCTTGCCCCTCTGACTCTCCGGTAGGGCAGGATGGGTCTCCCTACCCCAGTGCCTGTATATCTTAATTCCAAACTGGAAAATTTTCAAGTTATAAGCTTAATCCCTGTCACCTGAGCACCTGTCTAGCTGAATTCAGATTCGGTCATCATCAAAAAGTTGACTCCCAGCTGATGAATACTTTAGCAAACCACAAAGGACCTAGAGGGATCATGATAACGTATAGTTTACTTACAATATGGGTACTGCTTATACAAGGCAATGAAATAGCTATTTTCCTAGGTTGTGATACAGAGGTGAGTTTGCTTAGTTGAATTTGACTTGTGTTTTCTTCATTTTCTGGAGGACAGACTGTTCCTCCTTTGCCTTAAGTCCGCTTCATTGGGGACCAGCTGCACCCTTTGATACTTGCCCCTGCCTCTTTACCATGAACTCTACCTCTCAGATATGCCAAAACTTCTTCCTCAAGACCAAGACCACTGCCAATCACCTGGCCAATCAAATATTGCTTGTGGGACTCCCTCTCCTACCTCTCTCTAGGCTTCTATTTAGATTAGGAGGATGTCACCCTCCTCAGAGCAACACACTTTTTCCATGAGCTGGTATAAGAAAAGCCTGTGAACACTGAGTACCTTCTGCAGTTCCAGAACCAGCTGGGGTCTCATTCTTCTTCAGGCTGTGCAGAAACGTGCTTGAGATGAGTAAGGCCAGAGCCTGGATATCATGGAGGATGTTCTGACCTTGGAGAAGTGCCTGTAGTAGGCCCTACTAGAGCTTCATGGCCTAGGTTCCAGCCAAGGGAATCCATGTGTTTGAGCCACTATGTGGTGGGTGGGGGAGGGGGAAGGGAAGACAAAGCTGCTGAAGCAACTGGCTAATCACCTAACCATCCTGTACCACCTTCAAGAGGCCCCTAAGCTTGTTCACAACCTCAGCCTTCACAAGATCAGGAGCCGGGCCTTCCCAAAAGCCTGACCTGGGCAACCAAGTGCTGACGATAAAGCTTTCTTGCAAAGCTTCCCTCTCTCTCTCTCTCTCTCTCTCTCTGTCTCTCTCTTAGGGTGCCAGGTGGAAGTCTAGTTGTTAGGAAGTAGAGGAGTAAAGGGCAATGGTTTCAAATGGTCCAGAGAGATCTAACTCCACCATAGGACAGCCCCAATTCCAGAGGATTCCAAGGCCTTTCTTAGACCAAACTGGCTTCCCAGAAGGCCACTGTTTTGAAGATTAAGACAAGCTCTCAAGCATATATACAGAAAACCCAGGATTAAGCGTGGGTAACTTAATCTCAGTGTTGGATGCCTATGTTTTGTTCACACAGGACAAGAAAACTTAATGAGGATCATTTTAAATGTTAAATGCAATTAAATTTTTTATTTTGAATTTAACAGAACAAAAAAGAACATTTCCATATAGAAAATAGAATCCAAAAAAAGGATTTTTGTGAAAACTTGAATATTTATATACAGTTTACTCTTTCAAAAAGCATATAAGAAATTCAAAAATGTTACTTTCAAAAGATGTCCTGCTTTTCCTTCTGATTTTTCTTCAGTTTGTGTCTGTGCATTTAAAAAAATATATATTTCAATGACTTCTTTTTCTTTCTTTTCTCCATTTTTTGGCAACACTATTACTTACCTCTCTCTTTACCCCAAGGAAAGAGAAAAACATTATCCTCATAACAAATAGTCAAACAAAACAAATTCACACATTTATCACAAAAAATATTTCTAATTCTATCTCTTGAGTACATCACCTCTCTTTCAGGAGGTAGGTCCCATGTTTTCTTATTAGTCCACTAGTAAAGTTATAGTTGGTTATTACAATGATTGAGTTCTTAATTTTCTCAAAGTTGTTTTTCTTTACAATGTTGTTACTATATAAATTGTTTTCCTGGTTCTGCTCACTTCATTCTTGTTAATTGTAATTTTAAAGATATTTCTAATTCTTAAGCTGACTACAACTAATGGAAAATAATTGCGCCAGCTAGGTGATGCAATGGATAGAGTGCCAGGCCTAGAGTCAGAAGGTTCACTTTCTTAGTTCAAATCTGATCTTAGACATTGACTAACTCACTGTGTGACTCTGAACAAGTCACTTAACCCTATTTACCTTGGTTTCCTCATCTGTAAAAAAATAAGCTAGGAAAGGAAATGGAAAACCACGATAGTATCTTTGCCAAGAAAAGCTCAAAGAGGTCATAAAGAATCAGAAATAACTGAACAACAATAAAGGCCATTAAGTAGGCAACTTCTATCCATATTCCTTCTCTGTGACAGTATAATTCTAATTGCAAGAGAGTATTATCTTTTAAAGTCCCCAAAACAGGCCGCACTTCATGGTCCTCTAAGTGATACTGAGGCCAAACAGTGTTGCAAAAAAACACCAACTTTTTCTTTTCAAGTTCTTTAGAGAAACTAAATTTTCCCCGATGTTGCAAAAGACAACCCAAAGGCAAGCTTTTGGGAGCTGAAAAGGATCGACCCAATACAGGCATAGGGCCTGGAAGTCCCTTCCTCCATAAAGGAAGGTTTGGGAGTAAGCCCCGAAAAACAAACAAAACAAAATGAGGCGAGACAAAACCCCACAAAAAATATACCTGAAGTTTTCTCAGTTCCCTAGCATTGAGAGAATTGAAAGAATCTGGCTTACACTTCCTGATGGGGCATCTGTTCTTGTCCTCCATTATTCAGAAGCTGTGTCCAGGTCCGTGTCCTTCAACATAACCAAACTGGACGTCCCACTCAAAAAAAAAACCACATTGGAGAGCATGGAGGGAATAGGGAGAGAAAGAGGCTTACATATCTTCCAGTCCCAGCTGGAGAAGAGCTTGAGATTAGCAGTGTTTTCCGGTATCAGGGAACCATAAAAATATTGAGGGTCCCCATAAAATGATGAGGTATAGGGTTAGGGGTGCTTGAGACCCCAAAATACCAATACACCAGGTCCTACTAAATTAATTCAACTCAAGTCTTCTCTCAGCCAAAGAAAAGTAAAATTTATTAAAAGTTTGCCATATTGGGTAGACTCTGAAGGAGCCTTGGTATCTGTGATGCTTGCATTGGATAAGAGGGCCAGAATCATCTGACACAGAGTAAGCTAGAATTCATTTTCTGGCCTTCCCCTTTTCATGGAGGTAAAATGGGATCAGATATACAGAAAGGTTGTGGAAGGAATCTAGAGGTGGTCTAGAGGAGGAGTCAGATGAGGTCAAACTCCAGTAAGGAGTGATTAAGGGTGGGAAGTTGCTGGAGGCTACCTGGAGACTACAGACAATAGTGGGCTAGGTCAGTTCAAGGGTGTAACAGATTTGGGTATAGATATTTTGGGAGGGTCAGGGGTAGGAAGTTGCTGGACAAAGGAAGGCTAAAGATTTGGGCTGAGCCACAGTGAAAGACTATGGCCTCAGGCAAAATGCCTCAGTAGGAAGATTCAAGGAGAGCTCAAGGGGGTTCCCAGAGCCTATACCTCATCAGATCTACTCTTTGTTCTTACTGTTCTTTTTGTCCCTTCCCTAACATTCCTCTAAAACCCAAAACTAAGAACTTAGCTCATCATGTTACCTTTAATTGTCCTTGAAGAATTTCAGAAATCAAGGAAGGACACAACTGTATGTTAGAACAACAGAAAGATCTTGGAGTCACTTTGGGTCAAGAAGCTACTCATATTAATGATCAGGGAAACAAGGAATAAACATAATAAAATCTTTAAAAAACAATATAAATTCCAGCAACAGACACCATGTCAAAAGAATGGCATTGACAGTGTGTACTATAGGAATTCAGAGGAGAGAAAGCTTAGTAAGTTGGGAAAATGAGGAATATCTTCACTGAGGAGGAGGGACATGAGGTAGGTTTGGAAGGGTTTGAACAGTGAGGTAGTAGCGTACGGTAGAAAAAGCACTGGATTTGGAGCAGATCACTTAAACTCTTTGATCCTCTTCTCCTTCACCTGTAAAATGGAAGGGTTTGAAAGAATGACCTTTAAGGTCCTTTTAAACTCTTACGATTTCTATGACTGGTAGGAAGGTAGTGAAGAAGTCATGAACAAGTGGAGCTAGACTTTCATAATGATAAACAATTCCGTGAAACAGTCATAGAATTTATGTATCTCTTTTCATAGTAGTGAGTAAAATGAGGCTCCATGGCAAGAGAAATGAAAATTATGTTGAGGAAACCACAACTGAATTTCTACAGGCAAGTAGTTTATTAGTCAGGGATTTAAAAAAAAAAAACAAAACCCAACAACCCATGTTTGGGTGTATTATGGCCTCTAGTGGTAGAGCTTTGTATGTTTCATAAAGCAGATGCTTACTGTGGTCCTAGCTTTTACCATTAGCGTTTTTTGAGTTGTTTCACAGGTGCCTGGCAATTTGAATAAAAGGCAAATATTATCAGTGTACTGTATTCAGTCAGCTGATCTAAATGCCAATAAAGGTGAATGAGGACAGTTCTTCCTCATTTTATTTTGGCTTTTGTGCACACCATTCCACTGACACTGCTCTTAAAAAAGATATTAAGTATATAATTAACAAATTCAATGACCTTTACCCATACCTCCTTTGCACCCCTCCCTTTTGAGCCTCTCTGTTATAACTGAGGGGATTTATCACATTTTCTTGTGGATATTCTTCCTCCAATGGCTTCTGAAAGATCATACTCTCCTGGTTCACTTTTTACCTCTTTTAACTGCTCCTTTTTCATTTTTCACCACTATGTCATTAACGGTTATTCTCATAATATGATAAGTAGGAGGGACTATTATTATTATTTTAAAATTCTGAATTACCATGGGAGAAAATTTATATAACCTGGTGGCCAACTTTCTAGAAATGAATTTCTCTACAATTTTTTTCAGGAGGCATTGCAAATTCAACTTGTCCAAAATGGAACTCATTCTCTTCACTCAAATCCTCCCTTTCTCCCACTGTCCAATTACCATCAAATGGCACTTTCCAATCACCCAAGCTCTAAACCTCAGTATCATGTTTGACTCCTTATTCATACTCATGCCACATATCCAATATGCTGTCAAATTTACAATATCTCATATCTAACCTCTCCTAGACTTTTGAAATGGTCTTCTAATTGCTCTCCTTAATTCAAGTCTATTCCCACTCCAAAGCATCTTCAATTTTGCTACAAAAATGATTTTCCTAAGATACTAGTTTCAGCATAATGATAAGGTGCATGCTCTGGGACCCCCCCTTGAGCTCTCCTTGAATCTTTGAGGTACAGCCCCTGGGAAAACCCTTGAAGTAAATCTTCCCAAGGAAGGCATTTGCCTGAGGTCATGGGCCTTAAGTTGTGGTTCTGCCCAAGTCTTTAGCCCTCCTTTGTTCCAATAGTTTCCCACCCTTAATGCTCCCATTCCCACCCTTGAACTGACCTGGCCCACCCTGGTCTATCATCTCCAGCAACTTCCTACCCTCAATCACTCATTATTGGAGTCCAACCCCGTCTCGACCCCTGAAGACCCTCCCCAAAATCATGACTGGAGTCTGACCTCATCTGACTCCTCCTGAAGACCCTCCCCCAAACTCCTCCTCTAGACCGCCCCTAGATTCCTCCCACAACTTTTTTGTATATAGGATCCCATCTTCCCTCCATGTGGTGTGATAGTGCCATGGAATGCGCTAGCATAGACTGCTTCCTTGAGAGTCTACCTCATATGGTGAACTTTTAATAAACTTTACTTTTCTTTGGCTGAGAAGACTTGAGTGGAATTCTTTCTGCAGGATGCAGCATGTTGGTATTTTGGGATCTCAGGCAACCCTAACCCTCTCTGTGGGTACCCTCTTCAATATTACCTCTCCACAACTCCTTACTCAATAAAATTCAATGGTTCCCTATTAACTTCAGGATCAAATATATAATCCTTTGTTGGGCATTTAAAACGCTTTACAGTTTGTCCCCTTCCTATTTTTCCAGTCTTCTTATACTTTATTTCCTTTCACAAACACTAAGACCCAGCTACACTGGCTATTTGCTGATGACTTCATGTGTTTTCACTGGCTGTCCCCTAAGCCTGGAGTGCTCTTCCTCTACACTTCTGACTCTAGCTTCCCTAACTTCCTTCAAGACTCAGCTCAAATCCTACTTTCTGCAAGTGACCCAGTTTACCCTAAACCCAGCTATTAGTGTCTTCCCTCTGAAATTACCTTCTATCTCCTCTGCATTTATCTTGAATGTATGTAATTATTTATATGTTGTCAACACCATTAGAATGTGAGCTCCTTGAGGGCAGGGAACCCGTTTTTTGCATTTGTTTTTGTGCCTAGCACATAGCATAGTCCATGGTACAGAGTAGGAGCTTAAAAAAAATGCTGACTGATGGATTGACAGACTAGTTAGGCTGATCCTTAGGCATTAGACATCGTCTGTCACGGGACCTTTCTAGCTGAGTTAGGACTAACTGGAACTTGTAGAAGTATCTCATGAAAAAGGGGGAAACCCTTATCTGACATGACTAATAAAATAAATTAAATACTCAGTTAAATAATTTTAAGATCTTAGGCTATATAGCAAATTGGATCTTTTTTTTTTAAATCTCTTTGATTGGTATATATAAAACACATTCCCTTATTTATTTCAGTGATTTTTCATGTAGTCTCTACAAAATAGTTGAGATGGTATAATGGGAATGGGAATTTAAAGATCTTCCCTGCTTTGAAAGTAAACTCTGTCCCCTACTAGGCTGAATGTAGTCAGGAGGAGCCTGTGATAGGAGGAGCTTGCTGAAGGGAAGCACAGCCACAGGAAGCTGGTAACCAGAGTCAGAGAGAAGGTAAGAGAGAGAGGAAGTTCAGGCAAGGAATCATATAGGCTTGTGAGTAGATACTGATTTTATATTGGTTTGTGGGAAAGCTGAAGGATGGCGTGGCTCTCTGCATTGTTATGGCTTGTTAATTTCTTTATGATTATGATGTAATCAGCTTACTGGTTTTGGGATTCAGTTTTCTGGTGTCAAATAAATGCTTTGGTTCTGTCTTCTATATGGATATTTTGTTATATTTTGCGATTAAAAGTTATGCAATATTTATAGTCACGGTCTTTATTGTGATCATGGGTATTGTAAATATTGCATTGGCACTAGAGATGGATATTTGTATCCTCATTTTAGAGATGGAGAGACTAAAACATAGAGATGTTTAGTTTTGTTGGATTTCAGCAGAGTCAGAGAGAAAATAACCACATTTCTGGTTATTTACCATTGACATGAATAATATCTGTGTGTATGTATGTATATATGAGTATACATACATACATACATGCATACATACATACATACATACATACATATGAAACTCAGCTGGAGCTGTGTGCTGGAAATCAGCCCCTGAGACTCCACTCATATCCAGTAGGACAGAATCAGGTATTTAAGCAAGCTCTGAGTTGCCTTCCATTCTGGTGTACTTGGGTCATATATACTTCTTTGAGTGGGAAAGTGGTGGACACTTCAATATGCCTGCAACATATTAGCTGTGGTAACTGCCCCCTCGCCCCCAACCTGGTATTGTGTAGCTCTGACTCTTGAACTTCTAGAGAAAGTAAGTACTTAGGAGTTGATCAATCACTCAGTCAACAAACATTTATTAAGTGCCTACCGTGGGCCACACACTGGGATAGAAGAACAAAAATTAAACAGTCCCTGTGCTCATGGAACTTATGTTTACTGAAGGAAAACAAGTACACAGAAAAGAACAAAACATATATAGCACCTGCTCTGGAATTACTGTTCCAATTCCCACTGACCAAGACAAGATACATTCATAGAACATGGCTACTAGGCCCCCTCAGGGCTCTAGGGGCATTCCTAAGAGGTTGAGAGGTACCTTTTCCAGTGCTATATAGTTCATTCTAAGAAGGGTTACTCTTTCTTCCTTTGTTTATTGCTAGAATTTGAACCTTGATCCTGAATTACCTTGATCTTGGACTGGTCTGTTATCTACAGGATTTGACTAATTTCCTTAGCCAATCATCATATTCTTAGTGTTAACATCACTCCAGTTTATCTGATGACATGCCACACAATAGAAATTGATTGGTTAGTGGAACGATACTTATTCTCACTTCGTTAAGGGCATCTTATTACTTTTTATGTCATTTACTCAACCAGCTCTACCTTTACATATAGACATGGAGTGGGGTAGAAAAACACTAACAACTGAAGGAATCAGGAAAGGCATCAGAGCCGGTGGCATCTGAGTTGAATCTAGAAGGAGCTAAGGACTACAAGGGCAGCTTGGTGGCACAGTGGATAATGCGTTGGGCCTGGAGTCAGGAAGATTCATCTACCTGAGTTCAAATCTGGGCTCAGACACTTACTAGCTGTGTTACCCTGGGCAAGTCACTTAAACCCATTTGCCTCAGTTTCTTCATCTGTAAACTGAGCCAGAGAAGGAAATGGCAAACCACTCCAGTATCCTTGCCAAGAAAACCCAAACGAGGTCACAAAGAGTCCAACATGACTGAAATGACTGAACAGAGGATTAGAAGGGGTGAAGCTAAGGAGAATGAGCATTCCAGGCAGGACAGAAAGAAAGCCTGTGTAAAGACACAGATAGAGAAGAGGGAATGTCAATGACAAAGAATAGTAAGTAGACCATATTTGTTAGAATGTAGAATATCTAGCCAGGAAGTATTGTGAAGTCAGTCTTTGGATTAGAGCAATATTTTAAAGAATTTTAAATGTCAAATAGAGGAGTTTGTATTTTATCCTAGATACAATTGGGCACCACTAAAGCTTCTTGAGCAGGGGGGTTACACGGTCTGACCTGTGCTTGTTGTCTCCTGTGAAGACGGAAAGAGCCCTCTGGGATTCACAGTGCCATTCCACTCTGTGATTAGATTAAAAAAAAAAATCATACTCTAATGCAATTATGGCTTGCTTTTAGGTTTTTAGCTAACTATGTCCTGGGAATCCTGAGTATTCTTTCATTTATTCCATGTTATTTTCCAGATTCAAGGTTCTGGGCTTTTGACTGATAATTCCTAATCAGGTATCAACTCCTCTTAAAAGAAAGGGACTAAGGGAAGGAGTCCCACCATTTCCCAGATCCCTAGGATCTCTTTTCTTTCCCCTAAAGTCAAAATAGTAGAAAGGTCTCTAGGAGTAGTGAGATCAAGTTCAAGTCCCCACTCTACTACTGACACCAGATCTCAGTTTCTTGTGCATAAATCAAGAGAGACCAGCCACAATCTAATTTCACAAATATTGTCTCATTTATTCTCTGCCCTTATATTAGAGGATTTTAGTATACATTTGATCTTTCAGTCTATGAATCTCTTTAACTCCAGTGTTTATCTTTATTCCACCTCACTCACTTACATGAAACATCATATATTAGATTATTACACCATCATTGGCAACTATTTTATCTCCTGAAAGATGAAATTCTCTTTTGTGACTATAATCTCTTAGAGTTTCTCTCTCACTGCCTCACTCTAAGTCAATTTTTTTATCTTTACTGAGTCCTTCCATTCTTATAGTTTCTCCCAGTCCATTTCTCTTACTTTGGACTAATTTTTCTCCCTTTACTGTTTCCCCCTTATAGTTAACTAAATCAGTCATATACTATTCTGTCTTCAAATCCCTTGCAGCCGTGTCCCATTACCACTCTTTCCCTTATGCCTTGCCAACTCCCATCTCTGAGCTGGCCTCATCATCTGTCTTTTCTGCTTGAATACACAGTGCTGCTGAACCTCACTGGAGGGAATAATATAGCTATAGCCATATAGCTCACTACAAATTTACTACCTAATATATTTTGAATCTTCACTAGTAATGCTTCTATCTTTCCTGATTGACACAAACTCTCTCCAGAGATATTGTTCCAAACCTTCTCATCTTGCCTTTTATAACTCCCATAGGAATGCTGCTGTGATATCTTAGTTGCTACATGTTGAAAGTGATACCCATGATCTCCCCGCTTATTCCTTTTCTACATGTAGTGCCCATGAAATATTTACAGTGCCCCTGATCATGATAAAGACCATGGCTATAAATATCACATGATGTTCAATCACAAAATATGCCAAACTCTCCATATAGAGAACAAAACTGAAGCATTTATTTAGACACCAGAAAACTGAATCCCAAAACCAGTAAGTCAATTCTATCATAGTACTAAAGATATTAAGAAGCCATAATAACATTGAGAGCCATACCATCCTTCAGCCTTTCCACAAACCAACACAAGATCAATATTTACTCACAAACCTCCCCCTCTCCTTGCCTGAGCACCTCTCTCTCCCACCATCTCTCTGGCTCTGACTCCCAGCTTCCTGTGGGCTCTGCTTCCCTTTAGCAAACTCCTCCCACCACAGGCTCCATGTGACCACATTCAGCCTATTAGGGGGCAGAGATTAATTTCAAAGCAGGGAAGGTCTTCAAATTCTCCCCTAAGTCTGTTAAGGTGCAGAGAAGATCTTCAAATTCCCATTACACTTCTCCATTTTCTGAGGGCACCAGTCTTCCCATACAAACTCAAGTTTGTAACCAAAGAGTCATTCTTGACTTTTCTTTCCCTCTCCTCTTCGTTCCATATATCCAATCAGTTGTCAAGTCTTGATAATTGTCTTCACAACATTTTTCTCTACTATTTCCTTATCTATACTTGCAAAATCAGTATGTAGTTCAGGTCCTCATTATCTTTTGTGCAAATGACTACAAGAGCGTCCTTACTGGCATCTTTTCTTCCAGCCTCTCCATCCTTTAAACAGCTACCAAATGAGCTGCTGATGTCACTCACTTGCTCAAAAATCTTCAGTAGCATTTTATTGCTTCCAGGAAAAAAATATAAGCTCCTTAACCTAGCTTTAAAGCTTGAGGTATAATTGGTCTCTCCACATTCTAGAATTAATTTTGTGTTACTCATTTTCACATTTTTCCCCAGGCAAACTGTATTTTTGCTCTTCTCCAACTTAGACATTCCATCTTCCCTCTCTCCTTTTTTAGTTAACTTTTACTTACTATTTCCCATACCTGTGTAAAGAGGCCTGGGAGGTTTGTGCTAGCCTGGCAGTTGTGAATAATAAAGATAGGAATATGGACCAGGAAGCAATAGCTCTGCCTACTTTATCTACTATCTAGCTATCCATTTATTCATCCATCTATCTATCTATCTGTCTGTCTGTCTATCTATCTATCTATCTATCATCAGATATTGGGGAATTACCTCACCTCCAGTTTCTGTGAATTTTTTTTTTGTTAAGTTCTAAGAATGGGTTGAGGGATTTAGATTCACAATCAGGGATTTAATAGAAGTTAAAAAAAATTTTTTTTCATAATCTTAAATTAGATAGTTGTCTGGAACTTGGTATCTTAAATCAGCACCAAATAAGAATCATCAAAAGTACAGACAATTTAGACATGGGGCAGTCTATTACCTTTTGTTTGGGTCTTGTGGCTTTGAGTCATCATTGTTTAGTCATTTTCCAGTTGTGTCAAATTCTTCATGACTCTAGGGGGGTGGAGCCAAGATGGCGGCGTAGCAGCAACAACATATCGCAGCTCTCACATAGCCACCCCAAAATACCCATAAAATAGGACTCTAAACCAATCCTAGAACTCCAAAACACACACAAAGATACTTCCCACTAAAGTCAGCTCGGCTACGAGGAACCATATCAGCACTGCAAACCGAAACCAGCCTGGCCTGAAGCCG
>CM053588.1:120288694-120307788 GCA_028646515.1 Pseudochirops corinnae | reverse complement strand
ACTCAAAATCTTGTGGAAATGAATGATGCAAACTAAAATAAAATTTAAAAAAATAAAATGAAATAAAATAAAATAAAATCTTAAAAACTTAAAAAAAATTAAAAAATAATAGAATAAATAACTCTTCCAGACCTTTCCAGCTCTAAAAAATTCTTTGATTGTAAAAAATCTTCATTCTATGTTGCTTTAGCAGTTCCACATTCAATATTTTAATATGTTATACTTTTTATGTTACTTAGTGTTCCTACATCCATTCCTATGTGTTCTGTCTCCCCCAAAAGAATATAAAACTTTCAAGGGAAGTCTTTTTTTCTCTAAATCTTTGTGCCCAAAAGAATTCTTCTCCACTAATTTCTATCTCACTTTCTTCCTACATGTTTCTCATAGCTGTGTAAGGTGTTCCAGTGAGTATAATTTACCTTAAAAAATGCTGGCACAAAGAGAAATCAAAACCTAGTGACATATAAATCTTTAATTTAAAATGTCAATTTACAGAGATGAGACTGGCAATCATTGCTCAAGGAGTTTTCATTTTGTAGACTACAATGATAAATATTCAATCTATACTCCCTCAAAAATAAACTGAAATTAGCTAATCAACACATATTTTTTTATTACAAACTGCTTATAGCTTTAAACAAATTTTGCTGGTGATTTACCAAATCCTGAAGTTCTGTAATTCTAGAACTATTTGATTTTGCATAAACCAATATAGGGACATTAGTTTGGAAATATAAAGCAGGACATCTTTCCTATTCTTTGGAATAACAGTAAGAAATATATTGGACATCTTTCCTATTCTTTGGAATAACAGTAAGAAATATTTTGTCTGCTGTTAAACTTCAGATCCATCAAATAGTCATTACTAATGCTTTTCAGTAACATAAACCCAATTTCCTGCATCTATTACAAGTTCTGAGAAGCAGAGCTATATTAATGCCGATGCTGAAGGCAAGGGATGCTGCTTAGATCTGGAATGTGCTGTCAAACTATTCATAATTCACAAAAGGAGGAAAAAGTTGCATTTGTTGGATTTATTAAATTACACTCCAGGCTTTTTAGGGATGACATATATTACATTTTTACAATTTTCATGCCATACTCCTCAAGATTCTCAATGTAATTCAGAGTAGATTACTCTCTACCTTTACATATTACAAGCACAACATACTAGATATTCTACTAAACCCTATAATTCATTCTAGGGAATAAATATTGGGGGAGAAGAAAAATGGGCACTAGAGTAGGAAAAGAATTTCTCAATGTTTTATTCAAAAATTGTTGTAGCTTTAATAGCAAGAGACCCCAATTATGGGATAACCTCCCAGAATATTAAAATGACAAGTTGTTATTAAATTACTGCATTTTGCCATTATCAGCAAATACCAGTTTTCTAGGGAATATGTCTTTTCCTCACTAAAAGGAGCCAGACTGGAGTCTACCTCTCAAACACCAAAAAGTAGACAAACATACACTGCGTCTCTTCCTCAAGTATGTCAGCCTCCTGCAGAGAGAAAATATAGTTCTTTCGAGGAACCAAATGCACAAAGAAACTGTTCAACTACTGTATTGTCAACCATGACCTTTGAATGTAATACAGGGTTATTTGCTCTTTTTCTTTTTTTAAGGAGCCAAATGTCAAGGAGAGGAAAACTAAGTATTCAATACTGGTTTTCAAACTGAATTCCAATGGACTTGTGGAAACCACAAAAAATAGATGCTTTAGTTCCCTACAGGAAGGCTGTCACTTTTCTCTTCCCTACCCTCCATCGCTTTTATGAGAAAAGCCACCACTGCTAAAGGATAGGACCAAGTTTAGGACAAGAAGTTGTGAAAAAAATGAACTTACAATCAAAGATTACAGATATGTATTTGAAATTTGCCTACTCCTACACAGATAAAGCTTTAAGCCTCATCCTAGTCACTGCTAATGTCCCCTCCCTGTTCTCTGCTACTCCTACCAGGACCATCATTCAATCCACATACAGTACTACCTCTTGTTCACTTACTATTCCTTCACTTTAACTGCTCCCATTTCTCTACTTTAACTGCTTACATCTCAAGTCCGTAAAATAAAGAGGAAAAAAAAGACTCCAAAGATAGTAAAACCTGAAAAATCATGTGCATTTCAACTTCTAAACCTCCTCTACGTGATTTCACAAAACACTAACATCTCATCCTTTCTGGGCTCTCTGCCCCCACACCTACATTTGAAAGAAAGAGTATCTCACTCTACTGATCAGTAGTCACCAATCAATACACATTAACCACCTTCTATGTGCCAGATTCTAAGTGGGGGACGGAAGAAAGAAGTACATCCAGGCACTGGGAGCAGCCTGTGCTAAGCCTGGAATGCTCTCTCCCTCAAGTCTACCTTTCAAAACCCTTGGTTTCCTTCAAGGCTCAATTTAAGTGCCACTTTCTACATGAAAAAAATTCTGACATCTCCAGTTCTATGGTCTTTCCTCTCACCAAATTAGCTTTGCTTATTTTGTTTATCATTTATGTATATATTTTCCACACATTTTGTTTATACTTACATACATGTTGCCTTCTCCAATAGAAAGTAAACTCCTTTAGGGCAGGAGTTATTTCATGTTTGTCTTTGTACTCCTAGCACCTGGCATAGTACATGGAACATAGTAGACTTTTAATAAATACCTGCTGATTAGCTAAAAGGATACAAGAGATGGAGTGTCATGCACGAAGGAGAGCAAGTGGGAAAGTTTGAAGGAAACATGGAGTGTATGAAATAATGTGTATGTAATAAGCCTGAGAAGGTAGGCTGGAAGTATGAAGTATTTTAAATAACAGAGAAGTTTTCAGGCTATCCAAGGGGTAGCAGGGAACCACTGAAGTTTTCTGAGCAGAAGACTGATGTGGTCAGAACTGTGCTTTAGGAATATCACTTTGGTAGCAATGTGTAGGATGGACTGGAAAGGAGAAGAGACTTGAGGCAGGCAGAGCAATGAGCTTATTTTAATAGTATAGTCAGAGAATGATATGGACCTGAAAAAGGGAAGGAGTCATATCGATAAAAAGAAAAGCGTAGGTACAAGAGAGGCTGCAGAGTAACACTGTCAAAATTTGGCAACTAACTGGATGTGTTAGATGAGAGCGAGTGAGGAGTTAAGGTTGATTCGAAAGTTATGAACCTAGATGATCAGAAGAATATGAGTTCCTTCAAATGAAAGTTTAAAATAAGAATTTAGGAGAAAGATAAGACATCTGTTTGTCATATGATTAATCTGAGATATCTATGGGGCAACCAGTTCAAAATGTCTACTAACATGAAGAACTGAAATTCCGAAGAGAAACAAGGGTTAGATATATAAATATGGGAATCTGCTACATAGAAATTATCAATGAACCCATGGGAGGTGATAAGATTACCGAGAGAGGGTGTAGAGAAGAGGGCCCAAGACAAAGTTTTATGAGATAGCTACAGTTAGTGGGCAGATAGCTAGATGAGCCAGCAAAGAAAATGGAGGCATCATTAGGCAGATAAGAAACCAACAAATAATTATTAAGAATCCATACAAATCAATATAATTTTTAAATGACAATTTTACCTATCTATTCAATGTCATCCCAATTAAATGACTAAAAATGTATTTTACTGAGTTAGAAAAATAATAACGCAGTTCATTCAGAAGAAAAAAGGTCAGGGACTTCAAAGAAATCAAGGGAAAAAGATGTAAAGGAAGTAGAATGAGCAGTATCAGATCTTAAACTATAGTATAAGGTAAAAGCATTGTTGAAGTATAAAAAGGATAATTTCAATTATTTTAAATTTAAATTTTCTTGTATAAATAAAACCTATGTAGCCAAGAATAGAAGGAAAGCAAAAAATTAAGGGGAAAATTTTCAGAGAATCTCTCAAACAGGGTGTGATTGGGTTGAAATATTGCTCTGGTGAAGGAAATGAGTTAGTTGATTTAGAAAAAACATAGAAAGATTTGGATTTACCTATTCACCTTCAGAGGAATAAAGGATAGGAGGAAATAAGCATAGTACGGTTTTACATATATGAGTGTCTGTGTATACATGTGTATGAGTATCTATGTGTATATATGTATATGTTTATAGATATATATGTATATGTGTGTGTGTATAGATATAAATCCATGCTTAATTGTAGCCTTCTTTAGCATGGCTTGGGGAGGGAGGGGAAAAAATTAAGTAAAAAGTACACAGCAGAAAACAAAAGAAAACCAACAAAGAAGCAAAGAAAAGCTGGGCAGCTTTTTTTTAAAAATGTGTAAAATTTACTATGTAGGTTTTCTTGAAATGAAAATTTATTGTTTTATATTGAATCCTCTCTTACGGTCTGCTGTGTACACAGTGGGTTTTTTTTCCTTTTCTCATTTTGATTTAAATTTAAAATAAGAAAATTTACCCAAAAAAGAATCCATGTGACAAGCATTGTGCTAAATACTGCAGATACAAGACAAAAGTGAAACAGGTCCTGAACTCAAGAAGCTTACATTCAAATGTGGGAATCAATATGCATGTGTGTGCACATATACACACATATGTAGGTATGCACATATGTATGGCTATGTGTGTGTATATGTGGAATATATACAAAAAGAATGAAAAGTGGTTTTGGAAGGGTGGGGTACTAGCAGCTAGAGGAGTAAGGAAAGATTTCATGCAGAAGATAGTGCTTCACTTCTAGACTTCAAACTTCATTATAAAGCAGTAGTCATCAAAACCATCTGATACTGGTTTAAAAACTAAAATTAAAAATCATCCCAAAAAAATCGCTCTCTCCAAAGTTACTAATGATCTCTGAGATGCCAAATCCAATGGCCTTTTCTTTATCCTTTCTCCTTGACCTCTCTGCATCTTTTGACACTGCTGATTGCTCTCTCATCCTTGGTTCTCTCTTCTCTCTAGGTTTTTGGGACACCATTCTCTCCTGGTTCTCCTTCTACCTATCTGAAGACTACTTCTCTGGAATCTTTGCTGGATCCTCTTTCATACCACACCCTCTAATTGTAGCTGTTCCTGAGGATTCTGTTCTAGGCCCTCTCTTCTTTTCTGTCTATACCACTTCACTTTGTGATCTCATCATCTTCCATAATTATTCTCAAATCACCTATCCTGCCAACCTTCAATCTCACATTTCCAGATGCCTTTCGGATATCTCAAACTGGATGTACCATAGGCATCTTAAGCTCAGTATGTCCAAAACATTATTTCATTATCTTGTTTCCTAAACACTCCCCACCTTCCTACCTTCCTTTTTACTGCAGAGGGCAATATCATCCTTCTCCCAATCTCTCAGACTCACAACCTAGTAGTCATCCTCAACTGTTCACTATTCTCACCCTCCATATCCAATCTGTTGCTAAGGCCTGTCAATTTCACCTCTGCAACATTTCTCAAATATGCCTCCTTCTCCCCTCTGACACTGCCACCACCCCGATACCAGCCCTTATCACCTCACACCTGGCCTACTGCAATAGCTTGCTGGTGGGTCTGTTTGCCTCAAATCTCTCCCCAATCCCTACTCCATTCAGCCACTAAAGTGATTTTCCTATAGTGTAGAACTGATCATATTACAAACACCCTCTACTCAATAAACTCCAATGGCTCCCTGTTGCCTCTGGGATCAAATACAAAATGGCTTATTTGGTATTCCAAGTGCTTCATAACCTAGCTCCCATCTACCTTTCCAGTCTTTTTGCATCTCACTCCCTGACACATTCTCCTCAATCCTGGCTATTTCATGAACAAGACGCTCCATTTCTCTACTCCATACATTTTTGCTGGTGATTCGCCCATGCCTAGAACACTCATTTCCTTGGCTCCACCTACTGACCTCCCCAGTTTCCCTTAATTCCCAACTAAAATTCCATCTTTTATTGTGAAGCTTTCTCCAACCCCTATTAATTCTAGTGCCTTCTCTGTTAATTACTTCCTATTTATCCTGCATATATGTTGCTTTGTATATATTTGATAGCTGTCTCCCCCATTAGATTGTAACCTTAAAGGCAGAGACTGTCTTTTGCCTCTTTTTGTATACCCAGTACTTAGCACACAATGCCTGGCACATGTGTTTAAATAAAATGTTGATTAATAGATTAAAAATGTGATAAAGTTGTTGAGTCTTGAATAAGACAACGTGTGCAGTGCTTTGCAAACTTCAAACGCTACAGAAATGTTAGCAACATAGACACAAATAGGTGGTGCAGTGGATAAAGCCTTGGACTTGGGAGTCAGGAAGATCTAAGCCCTAACATGACCTCAAACACTAACTTTAACAGCTGTGTGATCCTGGGCAAAGTCACTTAACAAGTCAATTTCCTTGTCTGTAAAATGGAAATAACAATAGCATTCACCTCCTAGGGTTATTGTAAGGATAAAATGAGATTTTGTAAATCACACATCTCAGTACCCTATAGAGAGAAGGCACTTAGTAAATACCTGTCAATTTTTTTACAAACATAGATACATAGAACATACCAGACAAGGGAGAATCAGAAACAATGAAACTCAACTGGTGCTCAATAAATTGAAAAACATAAAGGATTTAGGAAAGGACTCACAAAAACTAGTTCAAAAACTAGAAAGCAGTCTGCCAGAAATTGGGCTTAGACTAACACTATACCATACTCCACCATACATTCTAAATGAAAATGTAATCTTAATATTAAATATCATAGTATAAAAAAAATTAGAAGAGAAACAGATCCCATATTCTCATAGCTAGAAATAGAAGATGTATTCTTAACAAAATGAGAAATAGAAACAATTACAAAAGATAAAATAGATCATTTTGATTACATGAAACTTAAAAGTTTCTGCACAAAGTTAAAGAATCTAGGATAAAGTTATTCCCCAATAGTGGTGAAAGAAATGTGTGAAAAAACAGTTCACAAAGGGACAATTGCAAACTATTAACAACCACATGAAAAAATGCTCCAAATTACTAATAATAAGAGAAATGCAAATCCAAACAACACTAGGGTTTTATTTCACACCTTGCAAATTTGCAAAGGAGACAAAAGGATGAGAACAGTCAATGTTGGAGAAGCTATGGGACGACAGGCACACCAGTGCATTGTTTGTAGAGCTGTGAATTAGTACAATCATTTTGGAATACAATTTCAGTCAGTCTATTATTAGGCTTATATCACAAGTAGGCCATTGATAAGGAGAAAGCCCTCATATATACCAAATCAAATTATTTATAGTAGCACTTTTTGTGATAACCAAAAATAGGAAACAAAAAAGATGCTTATCAAATGGGAAATAGCTGAACAATTTATGGTACATGATGAATGTAACAGAATATTATTGAGCAGTAAAAAAAATGATGACTACAGGAGCATGGAAAGATCTACATTAACCAATGAAGAGTGAAGTAGAGGCAACAAAACAATATTCACAATGACTACAATAATATGAATGGAAAGAACAATCATTTTAAAAATCAAAAATGAATGATGGAAAATTTTAAAGAATAAGCATGTCTTCAGTGAAGAAATATAAGATGCTACCCACCACCATCCCTTTGTACAAGTATTATGCAATGCACATTTTCAGATGTTTTTGATGTGTTGATGTTACACTGATTTTTCCTTTTTTCTCTTTTTTTGGTCTTTTCAAAAATATTATTTGTTAAATGGGATGGCTCTCTGGGAGAAGAAGGGGTATACTGGGAAAGGCCATGTAAAAAAAAGACAAAATAAATCATTAAAACTTTTCTAAGAAAACTTGAACTGAGTTTTAACAGAAACTAGGAATTCTAAGAAGTGAAGGGGGAAAGAATGCATGCATTGCAGATAGCCCCTACGTAAGGAGAGATGGCAGATGACATGCCTTGTGTGTGAAGAACAGCAAAGAGGCCAGTATGGCTGGACTCTAGAATGCATTGAGGAAGGTAATATGGTAGAGGACCAGAAAGGGAAGAAGGGGCATGAAAACCCAGTCAGAGAAGAGTCAATAGCCAATTTGTAAATTGCTTGAGAAATGAGCGTGAGAGGAAGGCAAGGAGGGTAGACAGCTTTTCTAAGAATTTGGCTGTGAAAGGGAGAAGGAATATAAAATGATAGTTGAAGAGCTGGTAGGGTCAAATAAAAAGTTTTTAAGGATTAAGGTGACCTGTGCATGTTTGTGAGTAGCAAGACAAACTATCGTTCTCTCCCCTAAAGCAAATGTTTAGTGAACAAGAAAAGAAGCATGAAGTAGTAGAGCACTGGTCTTGGCGTCAAGAATATCTGAGTTGAAAACCTACTTCAGACATTTTCTAGCTATGTGACCCTGAGCAAGTTACTAAACCTTCTAGCATTAATTTCTGTAAAGTGAAGGGATTGGACTTGATAGCCCCCTTGATGGCCTAAGGTCCCTTCCAACTCTAAATCTATGATACTATATAACTCAATAACCTATCCTTTCATCAGTATGCATACTCTTTTGAATGAGATAACATTTGCAAAAAGTGCTTAACACAATGCTTGGTACATGATAGGTGATAAAAAAAATTTTATTCACTTCCCTTCCCCCTCCCTTCCTCTCTTAATCAACTTAGACCACAATCCTTCCTTACAACTTAGTATACCTCAATGTGGCATGGAACTGACCCTGTGATCTCAAAGGCTACACACCAGCAGAACACAAGGTCTGGCCATGCCTCCCAAACCCAAAATAAAGAAAATAGAAGCAAGTGACAATAGAAGTATAGAATAAATTTACACTGAAACCAAATACATAATTATCCAATAATTTTTTATCCTAACAGTTTTTTTTGTTGCCCTTAAGAATGAACCTATATAATTTGTTTCTTCTATGATGAAACCAAATGACTATCACTCTTATCATCTAAATAAATCACCCTATACAATTCTATCTTCCCTTTTCTAAAAATTTGTTTTAAAAATATCATTTGCTTTCAAGAATGGATTAGGAAAAACCATATTTTCCTGTGAGCTCATTCCAAATCAAAACAATTATAGTTAATGGACAGGTCCAAAGCACTTGAAGATTTGCAAAGCACCTTACTATATTATCTAATTTGACCCTCACAGCAACTCTGAAAGATATAAAATCATATTAAAGGAAAACATATATATTCACATAAAGGACACTGAGATACATAAATTATACATTGGGAAGGGGGAAGAGAAAAGGAGAAACAGGAGATATACAGGAAAACCAGAAAGCAAAACCAACAGCATTTTAGAAAGTCTACACATCAAGAATCGGTTTGAGTAAATTGTGGGTCAACATCTCTCTACGGCTCAGTCTCCTCATCTGAAAAATGAGGATAATCATACTTGCATCACCTACCTCAGAGTGTTGGTATGGAAAAGCCTTTGTGTGCAATATAAATGTGAGATGAAGGGTACCTAAAGGTCTAGTCTAACACCCTCATTTCACAGATGAGAAAAATGAGGCCAAGAGAAGTTAGATGAAGCAGTAAAATAGCAGATTTGAGATTTGAACTCACATCCTCTCATTCCAAATCCAAAACACTTACTGTGTAACATAGTAAGTACTTAATAAATGTTTGGTAGCTGATGAGAAGATGCAGGATGGGAGATTTCAGTTCAATATCTGCATCCAGTTTCAGCTTAAATTTAATTTGTACCTCAGTTGTCCATGTTCCTATTCCTGTTTTCTTTATTTTAGATTTAACATGGAGGAAAAATAGCTTGACATGTAAAGGGATGGTGTATAGGGAAGCTAATTACAACCTCCAATATAAATCAAAAAGCAAGTGTGATGAACCAACCAAAAAAGCTAAATGCCTAAACTACAATAAAAGAAATCTCATGTCCAAGAGTAGGTAATACTTGTAAAAAATACAAAAAAGTCAAAGGGAACATAGCAAGAACCTTTTAGACGACCATGAGTGCTAGGAAAGAAGGCCAACTGAACTGTCATTCTCATTAGCCATACCAACGTATAAGCAAAATGAATAGACATCTTGGGGGCGTAAGGAAAAGGGAATTCTAGAATCATATTCAGTGTGGCAAAATGCTCACACTATCAGGGGCATATGGAAGTTGAGGCTAACAGTAACCTCCTATAGCAAAGGCAGATTCACCACAACATGTAGGTAGGCTACCATAACTATTTTTTCTTTTATTTTTTCCAGAGTCTGTTTAATACAACTCCTTGCTACATACTTCATAGGATTATTACGAGTCAACTATGTAACTTTTATAAAGTACTTTCAAAATCATACACTTCAAGGATCTGTGATTATGTCATTTTGTGTAATCACAGGCTATATATGCCTTTATGAGTTGCTAAAAGAAATTCAACACTGGTGGCTAACTTTCTGGTAACACAACTATGGCATAAACTAGATGTGTCAAATGACAGAGGCCACATGCGGCCCACAACACTCCTAAGTACAACCCAAACCAGATTAAAATGTAATTGGGGGGTAATTAACAAAGTAAGTAGAAATACAATAAAATATAGATATTAAAATTAAAAACTAAGTCAATATGCAGCCCACAGTGATCCTTATGTACAGATTAGCAAGCCCCGTATCTATTTTAATTTTGACACCACTGGTATAAACCATAAAATGTTACAATTTATCACTAGTCACTTCAAGTTTGATTGTTGACCTTCTCATTTCTGACAATGTTAGCATCTTCTCATCAATGTTATCCATGACACTCACAACATAAGCATCTGAATCTTGTATTTCCCTTGCCCCCAATCTTCAGTAACTAAGTCCTGTTCCATCTTAAAATCTCTCTCCTAAATCCATTCCTTCCTGTTTCCACTGATACTCCTCCAAAACCCCATCCTCCACACAAGCTCCCCCACCCCATAACCCAGCTTTATTAATTCTGTATTTTATTCATTTGTATTTATTTTATATACAGTTACATGTATATGTTATATACATATAATTATATATGTATGTATGTATGAATGTATGGAGGGATGGGGGGGTGACTCTCCTGATCCAATGCAAGCTCCTTGAGAAAAGGTATTGTTTAATATTTTGTATTTGTATTTTCTAGCACTGTATTTGTTATTAAAAAGATGCTTCATAAATACTCACTGATTAATTGATTGAATAATTGCCTGCCTATACTCTTTTAGGGCACCCCGCCCCACTTCCCATTCTCCTGTGCTATGTCTATCTGACCTAAGTCTAATGCATAGTATCCATTAGTTATTAAGAGCCACTCCTTTAAAATATCCATTAGTTATAAAACAATAGCCATTAATCTAATGAATGTCTATAAAGATTTATAATACTTCAATATTGCAACAAAAAGCATTCATTAATCACCTATCATGCAATCAGTACCATATTCAATGTGTCTTATGCAAAGATAGAGAAACCAGACGGTGATACCTATAGCATACAAAATCTATTCCTATGGCATTCTAGAATAGATATCTCCAGGAATTCATGATATAGTCTACCTAATTACTGAGTAATTAAGAAACCCAATTCTAAAATAAGCTAAAAATCCATTAATGATCATTTGGTTAAGGTAGGCAAAATTTAGCTTTTCAATTAGTGACAAATGTTAGAGATGGACATAAACAAGGTACTCAAAAGGATACTGGCAGATAGAATATGGCAGATAGAACACAGATCCTAAGAACAATACACCTGTACAGACCTACAGTACTTGTACTACTAAGCAACTACTGCTCTTTACTTTGCAATTTTAGTACAACAGCTTTTGGGCTGCTGTTAAATAGGGTCCTTTAAAGAGAACATAAGTCAAGCTGAAAAGAAATTTTCCCCTAATGCCAATACAATTTCTATACATTAAATTCTTTTAAGTTTAGTTGGAGAATCTGTCAATACACCACTTTATTCCTGGTTTGTTTGGGGGTTTTTAATTTATTTATTTTTAGTTTTCAACATTCACTTCCATAAGTTTTAAATTTTCTCCCCCTCCCTCTGTATTCCTGTATTACTTCCAGATGCCTCAATTATTCAGAACTTATAACCCTCATACTACATATCTTTTCCAATACTTTAACTTCTCCTAGTGTATTGGCTCCATAATATAGTCTCCTTCCAGCCCACCCCTGTTTCCCTACACTCTCTTCATGCCAGTCCTATCTCACCTTAGCCTCTCTTTGACGAGTCCTATCTCCCCAAGGAAACATCCATCCCCCAACTGTGTCACCCTCAACCCTACACTTCAACCTCTAGATGACCATGCCAGACCCTCTTTCCTAACACCACAACCCTCTCTTCCCCTCTCCAACTTATTTCCAGGCCATTGCCTTCTTTCACACACCTCAATTCCATCCTCTTTTTTACCCCTTACCAAGAGCAGGGGCTATGTGTCTTATTTACTTTATTCTCCTCCAAAGAGATACCTAAAACCACAATTTGTCCACAAAAGGCACTTCCTAAGTTTTGAATGATAAATAAATACCTATGAATCTAAAAGCATAACTCTTCAATATTCCAACAACAAATATTTTCTCATGAACAAACTGGTCACTCAACAAGAAACAAGTTTGATGCATAAATGCACATCAAAAGCTAACTATACCATGAGAGAGTGAAAGTGTTCCCAGTGTTACACTTAGATTATCAACTTTACTAGGATGGCATTTCCAGAATGGCGAGCCCTGCCAACTCAAACGCAATGTAGCTATTTTCTGGGAAGCTCAAGAAACATCTCTACACAAAGAAACATCTACAAACCCTTGTCTCCAGGGGTCTTCCCATCCAAACCCTCAGGCTAACCTCCAGCCCGGACTCCCTAGAGTCCTGCTACAATCCACAGCCCAGTCTCTCCCCTCGCCCCACCTCCTCACCTATCCCCGCCCGTTCGTCAGGACACCCTGGCCCCCTCCCCTTAAATCTCGTCAAGACACCTTGCTCCCTCCCCGCGGGTTTCTCAGGACACCTTGGCCCCCTCCCCGCAAGCCTCGTCAGTACACTCTCGAGTCCCCTCCCCGCCGGTCTCGTCAGGACACTCTCTTCAAGTCTTGTCACAGCACCCTGGGCCCCCTCTACGAGGGTCTCATTAGGGCCCCCTGGGCTCCCTCCCCACGTGTGCCCTCCCCGCGGTTCTCGTCACGACACCCCCGCCCCCTTCCCTGACGTCCCTCACCTGTGGTTCTTGTCATCCCGTTGCCCCCTCCCCGCGGGTCCCGGGCCCTCTCCCGGGCTCCGGCCCTCACCTTCTCGTACTCCGTAGTTAGGCGGCCGATGGTCTCCCGCTCCACCTGCCACTCCGGCTTCTTGAGCTGCTTTCTCAGCTCCTTCATCTTTTTCTGTTTGCGGATGTGTTTCTTCTTCCATCGCTCGAAATTCAACACCGGGTCGTTGCGGGCTCTAGCCTCCTTGTCGCTCCGGGCCTTAGATTTCTTGTTGCCCCGGCTGCTGGAATCCGGCTTGCCCATAGCGGCGGTCACAGATCAAACCTCCCTCCCTACAGAACGCAGACAGATCAGGCTAACAGGAAAAGCATGGGACCAGAAAGACGCCCGCGCATGCGCGGCCCAAGCAGCCGCTCCTACAGCGTTTTGAAACCGGGGCACGTACAGGTGACGACACAGGAGAATAGGGAAGCAATTGGTGCTTTCGGTTCTCTGCTGGGGGAAGAGGAGAGTAGAAGATACGGAAGGGGCGGGGCTTATAACTGCGTAAGAGACTTTTAAATGCCCGCGTGTAATATAGGACACTTTGAGTAGGGAAATTGACCCTCACAGCGTCTTAGACTATGACACATACATAAATGGGACTTCACTCTATACTTATTGTAGAGGTTCTGGAACTTTTTGGTCTAGGGACACGTTCACACTCTTAAAGATTAATGAGAACAATAAATAGCTTTTCTTTATGCCAGTTATTATCTATTGCTATTTACCACATTCAAAATTAAAATTCATTTTTTAATATTTACATTTTATACACCATTTTATTAATTTAAATAACAATAACGGGTACATTAAATGTAAAGATAGTTTTATGAAAAATTTTCCAAAACAAATCACTGAGAAGAGGGGGAATACATATTTTTTTAAATCTCTTTCATGTTTAGCTTGATAGAAGACAGCTAGATTCTCATATCTGCTTCTGCATTCAGTCTGTTGGGATGTTGTTTTATTTGAAGTATATGAAGAAAAATCTAGACTCACACAGGTATGTGGTTGGAAAAGGGAAGGATATCTTAATAGGCAAATTATGTCAGTATCATTTTGAAAATAATTTTCACTTCCTGGACCTACTCACAGTTCTTAAGTTGACCCAGGAGTCTTCAAACCACACTTTGAGAACCAACAGCCTATTTTGTAGTCTATGCCATATCTAACAAGTGTCATCCAGCCTTTGCCTGAAGATGTTTAGGGTTTGGGAACTCACTAATCACTAGTCAGTTCAACTGAAACAAGGTTTTATTAAGCACCTATTTAATTCAATCTGATATGGCCCAACAAGCATTTATTAAGTGACTACTACATATAAGGCACTGTGCTAGATATTAGGGGTAAAAAGAGGAAAAGGAAACTGTTTCTTCTAGGTGGAACACTGGTTAGAACATGGCATGGAGTCAGGAAGACCTGAGTTCAAATCCGATTGCTAGCTATGGGTGACTGTAGAACATTCACTTAACAAGTTTAACACTTAACAAGTTTCTCCTCTGCAAAATGGAGGTTTTCTTTGTCCTTTGTGGCTGAAGTTGACCAAAATGACATCAAAATGTCAGGGTCAATGAACAGTATGTCCAACTTGGCTGATCACACCAGTACCAGCTCAGAAGGCTCTACCACAGGTTGGGCACAAATAGTCTATATGACCATTTGGGAGAGAAATGTGTCTGAATTTGTACATCTAATGTTTCCTAGGAGTTAACCACATTTCTGCTTTGCTCATAGAGCATGCCTTCCTTGATATAGGCATGCCAAGCCAAATGATCCTGTGGCATTGTTTCCCACGTCTCACAATTGATACCAAATTCCTTCAAAGAGACCCTGAGAGTGTCCTTGTGTTTTGCTTCTTCTGATCACCATGTGAATGCCTGTCTTGTGTGAGTTCTCTTAAAATACTCTTTTAGGGCCATGTACATTTGGTATTTAAACAACATGGTTTGGCATGCAAACAACATGGCCAGCCCATTGGAGTTGCATACTCTCTAATAGAGTTTGAATGCTTGGTATTTCTGCTCAAGAAAAGACCTCAGTATCTGGCACCTTATCATGACAGGTGATCTTCAGAATCTTCCAAAGACAATTCAAATGGAAACCATTCAATTTTCTAGCATGGCACTGGTTGATAGTCCAGGTTTCACAAACATACAACAATGAGGTCAGCAAAATGGCTCTGTAGACCTTCAGTTTGGAAGGCAACCTAATAAGAGAGGAACCTAATGGCATTCAAAACTTTTTCTTCTTTTGGAAGTTCAGATAGAGAAGGATTGACTTCAACCTGATGTATTCATTGTCAATGACTTCAGTATTTTTTAATGACAATCTGTTGAGAATACTTTGGAAGTATGCAGCCGCTCTCCCCAGGATCATGTCCTTATCACTGATCAGTGTGGCTCTATCAGCTCTGAGTAGTTAAGATGCAACATAAGTCCTTGGCTCATAAATAGCCTTCAGGGCATCATAAAAGTGCTTTGGATTGTTCATTATAGTGGGAACATATGCACTGATGATGGTGGCTTGGTGCTTTCCTACAAATGGCAATCACATTGTCATGAGCCTGTCCTTCATTCCTTTTGGGAAGAATACAAACTTGTTGACTAGATTAGTTTTGGTTGGAAACCTTCTCCAGCTTGACGGTACTTCCCATCACTGTGACCACTCCAGAAAAATGTGTATCCAGCTCCAGCCTCAGGAAACTGACCTTCATGTGCCAGCCATATTTCATTCAGGGCTGTTATTTGGATAAGATACTTGCTGAGTTCTCTCTCAACAAGAACTATTTGTCTTTCAGGTCTACTGAATTTCTCATTGTCCATAAGTGTGTGCACATTTCATATACTAGTGGTCAGTAGAATCATCTTCACAAAGGTTTTTGTACATGTTTTTGTGTTTTGACCACAGCCTCTCTTCCAGAGTCATCAGAGTCCAGCCCAGTGTCAGAACAAAAGTCAGGACAAATGTTGATGTAGTGGACGACCTTGGCATCTTCAATGTCTGACCAAGCTCTAAGTGCTTCTGCCACCTTCATGGCCTGTTGAAACAAAATATTCTCATCTGCCTATTCCACTAGGGAATCTTCACATGCTTGGAGTAGACACCCCACTAACTCACCAATAGTTTTGAAGCTTAACCTAGTTTAGCCTGTCTGCTGAGACAATTTACAGGGATGTGGCTGCTACACATGCTATACTTCTTGGAACCATAGATGAGAGCTGGGTGTCAGGTGAACACCAAAGATGAATGAGCAGCCCTCACACCAGAGGTACTAGTGCTCCCCAAACACCCCATACCTCCCAAGGATTGTTGTGAGGAAAAAATGAGATAATAATCTTAAAGCGCTTAGTATAGTATCTGGCCCATAGATGAATATTAACTATTAGCTATTAAAGAGATTACATAGTAAGCACTATCTAGATAAAATTAGCCATTAATTGTAAAGGAGATTACACATGTGATATTTCATTACATAGAAAACAAAACACTCCCAGATTTCAGGAGTTATGATAAAGAGGGTGGGTTGCAGAACATTTGAAGGCAAGAGACAGCATTTACAACTGTCAGGGATTAGAATAGGCTTCAGCTAGGAAGCCCTCAACACCAGATAAATCATGACAGATTTGAGGTACTCAGTGGTTCAACAACCACTTCAAACCATACCTCATGGGCCCTCAAATTTGCATTTACTTTTGCTAGCCATCCTGGTGAAACAATAAATGCAGCTGATTAGCTGACTAATCAAACAAAAGATCTTTAATGAAATTGCATTGTAGTAGACCAGACTTTCATGCTTCCCCCTCTTCTAGGAGGCAGATATGCAGGAAGAGTATAATCTTGTTGGGTGGATGCTTTCATTGGATCTGTGAATGACTAAAGAAAGTACAGGGTAGTTAATTTGCAAGTCTTGTTTGTGACTCCCTGTTTGTTTATGCCTCTGGACATGGTCCTAGGATTAAGTCTTAATATATAAATAGCCTTAGGCTAGGGTAGGGAGTGGTCAGGACTAAAGGAGGGTCCTTGGCATTTCAATTACCTCAGAGTCTCTGCTATAAGGTATATAAACCCTGTGATTTTCTTGTACTTGGCTCGGTATGACATGGTTCTGCAATAAACAGACTATTGAATACATCCCCGTCTCTCTTTTATTCAGCTGGTTGCTGGGCCAAATTACTGTGCTAGTCACAGCATTGCATAGCAAAGCTACTTCATAGATCACTACACCAACAATAGGGAAATGCACATAATAAAGAGAACACATGTGACCAGGCAGCAGTATGTCAGGCACCTTTGTGGGGAAGACATAACCTGATAATGGAAACCTGTAATCAGGCCACATGTCAAAAGCTTTGTATGGTCTGGGAACATACCTAGTAACTTACATGGCAAGGGCAACTTATATTTCTTCTGATTCCGTAGAGCTGATAAGGTATAGGTTTTTGGGGGATTTCTAATGAGAAATCCTTTCTAGGTTCGCATATAAAAAGAATTACAGGCTCAGCTTTGGCAGATTTCTGAAAGTTTATTGATTCACAGGACAAAAAGGGATAGGGTGAGGAAACCTGGCTAGGAAAAGCTGGTAAGGTGCAAAAGAGGGGGGTGTCACAGAAAGCCTGGAAGTGTGACACTCTGCAGCGGGCAGATGGCCTGCTAGAAAGGCCTACCTGCCAAGTTCTAAGCGTCAGAGAGGCATTTTTAAAGATATAAGACTGTCAGTCATAAATTCATTAAGCTAATGAGGTGTACAAAGGTGGAGTTAGGGAGGGACGAAGGAGGAGCCAGGGTGTGACTAATACTTAAAGGGACATGCCCCATTCACATCAACTGAGCATGTGTTTTACCCATAATTCACTGGGAAATTCCAAGGGGAGGGGGAGCGAAAGGCATGGTTTTAGCCCTGAAACATCATAAAGTCAACCAAAGGTCAGATTTGAGGTCAAATTCCTAAGGAGAATTACCTTGTCCAGTTTGGGAAGGATGGGTATGGTTTTGGCCAGTTACTAGTAGTGCCTCAAAAAGACCCTTGTTATCATAACTACAGAGTTAATGCTTTGTGGCTGGGGGGAGGGTGAGAATGGAGCCAAACTGATCTCACAACTGATGGTACATACACAAGACGGAAGTTACAACTATGCCACAAAAAAATCACCCCAAAATATTCAGAGGCATCCCATCAGAGCTATTGATATATGTGATATAATGTGTTGCTCTCTAAGGTTAATCACATCTTGACTTGCAAATAACTACATAGTCTCTGAAAGTCATTGCCAATAGTATTATGGTTGCCAAACTGTTCTCTGCAGGTCCTCAGTGTCTGTATCAGTGGGGCCTCCACTGTCTATTCTCTTCAGGGATGTCTGCTGCTCTCTCTCCAACAAGCTACCAAGGCAGAATGACAAAATCTTGATCTGGAAGGAAGAGCTCTTTAGTACATAGCCAAGGACTCTAATGAGCAGCTAAGTGGTACAATGAATAGAGTGCCAAGCCTGGAGTCAGGAAGATCTGAGTTCAAATTCAGCCTCAGACACTAGAGGTGTGACCCTGGGCAAGTCACTTTATTCTGCCTCAGTTTCCTCAACTGTAAAATGAACTGGAGAAGGAAATGGCAAACCCCTCCAGTATATTTGCTGTGAAAACCCCAACTAGAGTCATGAAGAATTTGTTTTTTTTTTATTTTATTTTAGTTTGCATCATTCATTTCCACAAGATTTTCAGTTACATATTTTCTCCCCCCCTTTCCCCCACCCACCACCCCAAAACAGCCATCCCAGGGTGTCCCCCCTCCCCCAGTCTATTCTCAGTTTTCAGTAGGGCAGGAAAGATCTCCCAACCACAGTGCCTGTGTATCTCAAGTTCCAGTTGGATGTAGTCAATAATAATAATAATAATAATTGCATATATATATATATAGAGAGAGAGAGATACACATTCATAACATTTGATTATGGAACTCCAGATTCCAGATTCTTTCTCCTCCTCCCTCGCCT